>OZ024743.1:343048253-343053253 GCA_964016885.1 Eledone cirrhosa
CCCTCATATACAGTCTTTCTCCATTTATTACGATCAGCAGCAATATTTTCTCATGTATCAGCAGAGATGTTAGCGTCTTTCAGAGAGGCTTTCAAGGAATCCTTATACCTCTTTTTGGGTTTATGTGGCGGTCGTTTTCCTTTAACCAACTCTCCATAAAAGAGTTGTTTTGGTATTCTAGAATCCTTCATCCTAGCAAGGTGACCACCCCAACGGAGTCGTTGCTTAAGCACAAGAGCTTCTATACTGTCACACATTGAGCTTTCCAAAATCTCGACATCACTGATGTGGTCCCTCCAGTGAACGCCATGGATCCGTCTGAGACACATCTGATGGAAACGCTCCAATTGCTTAAGGTGGTGTCGATATGTGACCCAAGTCTGGCAGGCATAAAGAAGACAAGAGAGCACACATGCCCTGTACACCTTTACCTTTGTCCTCCTGCATATGTCTCGCCGACCCCAGAGTCGCCTTTCTAGCTTTCCGAAAGCATCACTTGCTTTCCTAATCCTAAGTGAGATTTCACTGTCAAGGTTGCTGTATCGATTGACAGTGCTTCCCAGGTAGACAAACTGATCAACCACTCCAAGTCGTTTACCATACACATAGATACTTGGTTCACTGTACTGCTTACCAGGGGCAGGTTGGTACATGACGACGGTTTTCTTGAGACTGACAGTCAATCCTAGGGCAGTGCAAGCGTCAGAAAATGCATTCAAAATGTTCTGCATATCACTCTATGTGTGCGCTACAAGATCGCAATCATCTGCATACAAGAGGTCTATTATGATTGATGTAAATACTTTTGTCTTTGCAGCAAAGCGCCTGATGTTAAATATGCTGTCTGAGGTTCGATATCGGATGTAAACACCATGCTCGCAATTCCTGAATGCAATACAGAAAACCATTGCAAAGTATATGGCAAACAGGGTCGGTGCTGGAATATCCCCCTGTGTTTCACTCCATTTTTTACTGAGATAGGCTCCGACATGTTACCTCCGACATTAACCCAAGCCTTCATTTCGTCATGGAAAGACCTAACTAAAGCAAGGAACTTATCAGGGCAACCAAGTTTCTGGAGAACCTTCCATAATGCATCTCTGTTAACAGTATCGAAAGCTTTTGTCAGATCGACAAAAACCTGATACAGATCCAAGCCTTGTTCCATGCACTTCTCCTGGAGCTGTCTAACTGAGAAGATCATATCAGTAGTGCCGCAACGAAATCCAGATTGACTTTCAGGAAGAACACAATCTGCAATGTGTGTCAGCAGACGGTCCAGAAACACCCTACATAAAACTTTCCCTACGACAGAAAGCAATGATATACATCTGTAGTTCCCACAATCATTCCTGTTACCCTTTCCCTTGTACAAGACCACCATTACTGCATCTCTCCAGTCCTCAGGTATGGATTCATTAGCCCATATCCTGCCAAACAAAGAGTGAAGATGTTGCAGGAGTCTCACACCACCATATTGTAGGAGCTCAGCATGCATCCCATCTATACCTGGAGATCTTCCACTGTTCAGCTTCGAAATAGCCACTGCAACCTCCACAAGCGTCGGAGGTTCTGCGAGAGCTACTTTCACAGGACTTTCTGGAATGAGATTGAGGAAATCTTCACTGACGACAGACGGCTGATTCAAAAGATCATCAAAGTGCTCTCGCCACCTTCGTAGAATTCCTTGTGAGTCACGAAGAAGTTCTTTGCCATCCTTGCTGCGAAGCGGTGTCACCAGAGAAGAAGACGGTCCATAAACCTCACGCAAGAGACTGTACAACAGCTTTGTGTTATTGGAATCTGACGCAGATTTGTGTTATTGGTATCTCACCAGCCTTCTCACTGATCCTTCATCTGAGAAAGACTCCGCCTAACACGTGATTTTACATCCTTGAGTTCCTCATGCAACGTATTCCTCTCCTGTGGTTTTGCCGTCAAGTAGCGTGACAGAGCACACCTCTTATCAGCCAACAAGTCTTCTATATGTACATCATTCTCATTAAACCAGTCCCGATGTTTTCTCTGCACCAATCCCAGAACACGCCTGCCTACATCATAAACCGACTTTTTAAGGGTCGGCCAATCCTCACCAAGATCTGCAGCCTGCATCTCTTCTTCCAATGTCCTCTTCACATTTTTATCCTTAAGACGAGCAGCATTCAATCTTTTGGGCAGGGCAACACCAGGAGCCCGGATTTTACGTTTAGTGATTAGTTTCACTTTTGCGCGTACCAGGCGGTGGTCCGTCCAGCACTCAGCTCCACGAAGAGCACGAACACACTGCACATCCTGTCTGTCACGCATCCTGACTAGGACGTAGTCCAAAAGATGCCATTCCTTAGATGCAGGATGCATCCATGTGGTCTTGAATTTGTTCTTTTGTGGGAACATGGTGTTGGTAACACACAGATCCAGCTCCTCACACATCTGCAGCAGGAGCATACCATTGTTGTTACACTTTCCCATCCCATGCCTTCCGATTACATTCCATGTGTTAAAATCCCTACCCACTCTAGCATTAAAGTCACCAAGCACGATGACTTTGTCTGCCTGAGGGATATTTCTTAAAACACCTTTCAAGTCATGGTAAAAGGACACTTTTTCTTCATCGACAGAATTCATAGTTGGAGCATACACACTTACCAGGGTCGCATATCTTCCTTTGCCCAGCGGAATTCTCATGGACATAAGACGCTCACTAATCCCTACTGGGAATTCTTCTAATTTATTCACAAGTACAGTCTTAACAGCAAATCCTACCCCAGCCTCTCTTCTGGTTCCTTCATCTCTTCCTTTCCAGAAGAATGTATATTCTCCACAAAATTCTGTAAGGTGACCATCTCCAGCTAACCTCGTCTCAGATAAAGCCACGATGTCAAGATCGTAACGTCGAAGCTCCTTTGCAACAAGAGCGGTCCTTCGTTCAGGACGCTCCAAGGAATCCCTGTTAAGCAGCGTCCGTACGTTCCAGCAGCCAAGACTAAATGCCTTGTTTGGCTCTATTACAATGGCTGACGACGAGCGGGCCCAGGCTGTGATAACCTGGGGCCCCTGCCCTTATTGCCAATTATCTTTTTTGTTCCAGAACCTAAATTGCCAATTATCTCCTTTATATTGTTCTGGAACATCATTGAATTGGAAAAAAAAAAAGAAAAAAAAAGTAATAATAATAGTAACAATAATAATAATAATAATAGTACACTATTAATAATTATTAATGCACTCGTGCAATGCCTGTGCGTGACGAATATTTTTAAAGTAAAGGAAATACTGTGCACTGAGCCAATCCCACTCTCTGAGCGACAGTAGCTATAACCCGAAAAGAATAAAAGATCAACATCATCGGTAACTACTGAGCCGCAGGTTTTATATATACATATATATATACATATATATATACATATATATATATATATTTATTGGCGCATGCTTTTTGTCATGACACCCATGATTTCGATTTAGATTAAATTCATTTAATTGATTTATCTTAATTTTGGACTTAGATATATATATATATATATATATATATATATATATATATATATATATATATATATATATAAATAAATAGCTTAGAGTTTAGACTCAATGGGGTCATTTACAATCATTTAAGCTCTAAGAATCGCTTCTGAGCAGTATAAATTAATATTTGATGAACATTTACATGTTTTAGTTGCAATTGACTAATAAAATCGCTAGAGTGAAATATCTTAATTCAACAACATAAAGTCTGCCTGTACGATCTAAAAAATAATAAATCAATACTCACAGACTCATATGGGCAAAAAGCCTTGGTACCTAGACACGTTTAAAATTCAAAATACAAACTTTTTCCGCAGATCGGTCAGAACTTCAAACTTCAAACATGTTTCACAAAGGATGGTATAATAGTAAAATAATTAACTAATTAGCAGTGAGTTAATCAACTTTTTCTGTGTTTATCAATAGGTACCCAGATAAAATTAAATAACTCCACCTCAGAAAAATATCTAAGGTCTGGTTAGCGTAGCGAAAATACACGAGGTTTTGCACACGGCTTATTCCAGTCCTCTAACGTCCCACACATAGTGCTAGAAATAACAGCCGTTTATATGGGATTACAAATTCAGCTCACCTGGGGGAGCAGTGATAAATAGCTTAGAGTTTAGACTCAATGGGGTCATTTACAATCATTTCAGCTCTAAGAATCGCTTCTGAGCAGTATAAATTAATATTTGATGAACATTTACATGTTTTAGTTGCAATTGACTAATAAAATCGCTAGAGTGAAATATCTTAATTCAACAACATAAAGTCTGCCTGTACGATCTAAAAAATAATAAATCAATACTCACAGACTCATATGGGCAAAAATCCTTGTGTATTTTCGCTACGCTAACCAGACCTTAGATATTTTTCTGAGGTGGAGTTATTTAATTTTATCTGGGTACCTATTGATAAACACAGAAAAAGTTGATTAACTCACTGCTAATTAGTTAATTATTTTACTATTATACCATCCTTTGTGAAACATGTTTGAAGTTTGAAGTTCTGACCGATCTGCGGAAAAAGTTTGTATTTTGAATTTTAAACGTGTCTAGGTACCAAGGCTTTTTGCCCATATGAGTCTGTGAGTATTGATTTATTATTTTTTAGATCGTACAGGCAGACTTTATGTTGTTGAATTAAGATATTTCACTCTAGCGATTTTATTAGTCAATTGCAACTAAAACATGTAAATGTTCATCAAATATTAATTTAATTTAATTTATATATATATATATATATATATATATAAAACAATATCTGCTATTCACCTCCAACCATCCAAAGCACACGAAGACGAACATTCCTTTTAACCTAGCAAGAAGAATTTGCACAATTGTCTCCAATTATGAAACGCGAAATAAAAGACTTCAAGAATTAAAGGAAATTCTATTTGAGAGAGAGTACCCACTATTACTAATAAATAATGGAATAGAAAGGGCTAAAGCAATAGGCATTGATGAATTACGGAA
>OZ024743.1:343070753-343073253 GCA_964016885.1 Eledone cirrhosa
GAGTTCTGAGAGAGCCGTGTTGGTTCTTTTAAGTTGGTATTTAAAAGATGAATGATGATTATAAAGACGAGCTTTAAAGGAGGTGGAAGTGGAGCCAAAATAGGTGAAGGAATTGGTGTCAGTTATAACTTTACATTCGTAGATTAAGTTTTTATCAAGACAATGGTTGTTGAGAGGACATTTATTTTTAACAGGGCAATTGCAATTGCGATTAGAGAGATTATTAACGAGTGACCTAGTGTTATCTATAGAAGGAATTGGATTGGAGAAGTTATTTGCGATAGGAATAATAGTTTCTTGATTTAGAATGGGATTAAGAACATTTAGCGAAGTTGTGTTTGACGTTGTATTTGGGTTTGCAGAAATTAGCCTAGGGTTTACAATGACGTCGGGAGTACTATTACTATTATTATGATATTCAGTGTTGGAAGGAAGAGATTTAGTATTTAGTATTTTATTGTTGTGTTTAGAGATAATGTTGGAAATGTTGGAGGATGTCGAATAGGAAAATGTTATAGTGTGTTTGTTAAATATTTTACTATAGATATGTGAGGGAGGGAAGCATTTATTTAAGGCACTAAAGAATAATTTAGGAATATTATTATTAATAGAGATGGAGAAAGGAGCATTATACCAGATTATGTTTTTGTATCTAGGTCTTTTATTAAAGTTATTGGAATGATCATGATTAATTATTCTACTGTAAGATTTTCTAGAATTTGTTTCTTTATTATATTTGATTTTATCAGGATAGCCGGCTTTAGAAAGCGCGTTATTATAGTAATTGGCGTTAGCATCGAAGATGTTTTTATTAGAAGATAGGTTAGATATTCTTTTTCCAATATTACTAACTATAGCATTCTTAATATTAGTAGGGTGGTTAGATTTAAAATTAACATAATTTAGGTTCTCATTGTTTTTATGGTAAGGGTAAATAATAATTGTCAATACTGTCATTACTCTGTCAATACTGTCCATATTGTCAATAGTCTGATATGCCCAGTTCCTTATTGGGAACTGGGCATATCAGAGTATTGACAATATTATACACCTCAACAACATATGTACTTGTCTATACCATACTAATTCAAACTGCCTGAAGAGGTCACAGCCAAAGATGGCTGTCACTGAGAAGCTAAATTTTAATCATTTGACTTTTATTTAACTTTATTTTACACTACTCTGGAGTAACCAAACCAACCTGCGCACTTCGTCGAGTGCTCCAGCCTGCATACTGAGGTGTTGGTATACAACCAACATAAACTCAAAATCTATATATATACATATATATATATATATATATATATATATATATATATATATATATATATATATATATATATATTAAAATAACAGATTAAAGTTTAAGCAAAGAATCGCTGCTTTCACCCTTAACGGGATCTTCTGAAACTAACAAAGTCAATCTGTAAACGCAGAAGTGAATATTTCAAAAAACGTTGCAACCGGAGGAAGACAGGAAGACGATACTTTGGATCGTGGAAACGTTCCCTTGCAAAGAACGGGAAAAAACGAATATAATACGTCATTAATAGGAGCGGTGAAAAACAATTACAAGCGAAGACAGAACCACGTTTATGGCATCAAAGAAGTCGTAGACTAATGTTCTCTTAGGTGGTTCATAGAGACATTCTCTAGCAATGAACGGAAAAAACGAAGATAATACGTCATATGTGGAGCGTGGAGAACAATTACACGCAAAGACAAAACCATGTAGATGGTATAGCTGAAGTCGTAGACTAAATTCTGACGAGGAAACCGAATGAATCTCCGCTTCAGAGTTAAGAATAAAGTAAATAAATACAATACAGGGTAATAGAAATTAAATAAATGCATACACACATTCAAATACGTACATACACAAGCATACGCAAAACACTTGCCATAGGTATACAAAACCACGCACATATAGATATGTGTGTGTGTGTGTGTGTGTGCGTGTATACAAATAAATAATTAAATAAACGTATATAAATGAATAAATACGTATATAACAATCGCACCCACATACCTACATGTAAATACAGGATTGATGAATAGAATTCGTTCTATTAAGGATTCTAATGCCGTGCACGTCCATTCCGACAAAACTGGCAACCTATATCAAGTGGAGCGCAGTACTTACCATCAACTACTACATAATGCTGTAACTAAGGATTACCGTAAAACTAATCGGTGCGTCATCAATGAAATCAACGATGCTGGGTTTAAAATCACCTCTATATCTCAACATCCTGGACCGGACGGAACCTCTGGACCCTATTTCTCCCCACTTTACCCTGAAGGATCACAAATCCAATTTTCAGAACAACCCCTCTATTCGGCTTATTAACCCTACGAAGTCCGATTTAGGTAGACTTAGTAAAAGGGTTCTTGATAGAATTATACCTGAAATTATAAGTTTGGCCCCTCTTGCACTGTGGAACAATTCTTTCGCGGTGATTGATTGGTTCAATGGCATATGCAACAAGGAACATTGCCG
>OZ024743.1:343078253-343081388 GCA_964016885.1 Eledone cirrhosa
ACATATATATATATATATATACATATATATATATATACATATATATATATATACATATATATATATATACATATATACATATATATATATATACATATATATATACATATATATATATATACATATATACATATATATATATATACATATATATATATATACATATATATATATGAACAAAAGAACGAACAAAAAAATCAACAAGCTGAAATACCGTCAGCAACACATCAACTTGACTGCCATTTCATCACTAGAGATTAAAAAACATAACCTCCAAAACAACATACTGTCCCTCATCAACAATCAGAGAAGAGCTGAAGAGGCCTGGGCCATTGAGAAGATCAAACTCAATCCCAAAGTGTTCTTTTCATTTGCAAAAAAAACACAAAATCACTGGCTCTATTGTTGGCCCTCTAATTGATGAAAATGGCACTCTTCAATGTTAAAACCATGGGTGAGATACTGCAGAAACAATACTGCTCTGTTTTCAGCAATCCTGATATGGCTGATCTGGGCTGTATCGGCGATGTTACTCCCCATTACACCTTATCGGACATAACGTTTGGCGCCCCTGATGTCTTGGCGGCAATAAAGGAAATCAAGCATAATTCAGCAGTAGGTCCCGATAGGTTCCCTGCTTGTGTCTTGAAGGCGTGTCAACACCAACTTGCATCTCCTCTTGCCAATCTGTGGCGGAACTCACTGGATGCTGGATATGTGCCAGAAAACCTTCTATCCCAGTCTGTTGTCCCAGTTTTCAAAAAGGGAAACAAATCCCTTGCCGTGAATTACCGTCCAATCTCACTCACCTCTCATATCATTAAGGTATTTGAGAGAGTGGTGAGATCGCGAATGACCCACTTCCTTGAGAGTAACAATATGCTGAACTCCAACCAGCATGGATTCCGTAATGGAAGGGATTGCCTGACGCAGCTACTGCATCACTTTGATGACATTTTGAGAGCCTTGGGAGAGGGTTCCAACACTGATGTTATCTACCTTGATTTCAGCAAGGCCTTTGACAGGGTTGATCATAACATTCTACTGAGAAAGCTGTCCAATATTGGTGTCACTGGAAAGCTGCTGCAGTGGATCAAGAGCTTCCTGTCAAACAGAACTCAACATGTTGTAGTTGAGGGAGTCAAATCCAGCCCAGCCAAAGTCAGTAGTGGGGTCCCACAAGGCACTGTGTTGGGCCCACTTCTCTTCATCATCTATATTAATGACATCACTGACATCATCAAACACAGCAACATTAAAATTTTCGCTGATGATTCCAAGCTCCAAAAGGTCATCAATGGCGTGGATGACCGGATAAGCCTTCAGTCAGACCTACTGGCTGTTACCCAATGGGCAGAAAAGAACAACATGTTACTGAACGAAGACAAATTCGAACTGATCCACTTTGGAAAAGAGGATGCTCTGAAACTCCCGTACTCCCTTCCCTCCGGGGAAACTCTCGTGGCATCTAACAACATCAGAGACTTGGGAATAACCGTGGACAGCAACATAAGCTGGACCACGCATATAAGCAGCAAAGTTGACATGGCCCGCAGGATGTGTTCCTGGATCCTCAGAACCTTCCAGTCGAGAGATTCCCGCACCATTATCCTTCTCTTCTCTACTTTTGCCCGACCACACCTTGAATACTGTTGTCCACTGTGGTCTCCCCACACGAAACAAAGTATCATGAAACTTGAAGCTCCTCAAAGGGCAATCACGAAAAAGATAGATGGCATGTCAGACCTTGACTACTGGGGTCGATTAGAAAACCTGAAACTTTACTCACTCCAACGTCGCCGTGAGCGTTATATTATCTGTATGATGTGGAAAATGTTCCATCATCACTGCCCAAATGATGTTGGCATCGCCTTCAAGATACACCCAAGGCTTGGGCCCCGTGCTATCCGTCCCATTCAAAAATCTAAATCGCAACTCATAACAACAATACGGCACAATTATTTCACCTCAATCGGCCCTGCTCTCTTCAACATCACACCAGGACACGTCAAAACAGAAACTGACCACACAAAATTCAAGAAGTCTTTGGACAAATTCCTCCAAGTAATCCCGGACAAACCACCCACACCCGGATATGTCTCCGCAAACAGTAATTCTCTTCTCGAATGGGCCATGGTGCCCAAATCCTGAATTGAAAGACTTCGCCAGGTGGTGCTATTAAGTTAGACATGGCCTGGGCCAATACTGGCCAAAACATTTCAAAGTTATTCAAAGTTATATATATATACATATATATATATATATATATATATATATATATATATATATATATACATATACATACATATATATATACATATACATACATATATATATATACATATACATACATATATATATATACATATACATACATATATATATATACATATACATACATATATATATATACATACATATATATATATACATATACATACATATATATATATACATATACATACATATATATATATACATATACATACATATATATATATACATACATATATATATATACATATACATACATATATACATATACATACATATATACATATATATATATATATATATATATACATATACATATATATATATACATATATATATATATATATACATATACATATATATACATATATATATATATATATACATATACATATATATACATATACATATATATACATATATATATATATATATACATATACATATATACATATACATATATATATATATACATATATATATATATACATATATATATATATACATATATATATATACACATATATATATATATACATATATACACATATATATATACACATATATATATATACATATATATATATATACATATATGTATATAGAAGTACATGGGGATATCTCTAGGGTAAAAGGTACTAGGAGGATGTCACTATTTGCGTTAAAGTGGATTAATGGGTGTGGAGATGTGCCCCTGATGATTGCTGCTAGAGGTGGTGACGGGTTCAAGTCTGACATTGTTATATATTGGGTTTAAAGTTTTGGAAGGAGTGTCGGAAGCGGTGTTGGCAAGACGCGAACACTTCTGATTTTTTATTAAGGAGGTTATGGTTTGAGAAGATGATAGTATGGGCCTCTAGT
>OZ024743.1:343094088-343159088 GCA_964016885.1 Eledone cirrhosa
TGTGTGTGTGTGTGTGTGTGTGTGTGTGTGTGTGTGTGTGTGTGTGTGTGTGTGTGTGTGTGTGTGTGTGTGTGTGTGTGTGTGTGAGAAGAAGAAGAAGAAGAAGAAGAAGAAGAAGAAGAAGAAGAAGAAGAAGAAGAAGAAGAAGAAGAAGAAGAAGAAGAAATTAAAAGGTGGTTAAAAAAGTTCCATATATTTTATTATGCGCATTTCGAAAACATCATCATCCTGGGACAAAGATTTTCTTCTCATTAGATAAAATAAGGTAACATGAGCCTGCCTGCCTGCCTGCCTGCCTGCCTGCCTGCCTGCCTGCCTGCCTGCCTGCCTGCCTGCCTGCCTGCCTGCCTGCCTGCCTGCGTGCGTGCGTGCGTGCGTACGTACGTGCGTGCGTGCGTGCGTGCGTGCGTGCGTACGTGTACACATATATACATGCATATATATATATATACATATAGGATGGATTTGTAGCAGTGGGTAATGCCTTGGTGCAGATGCCACTGACTAGATTCCGAACTGCCGCAAAACCTCTACATAGTACTCTTTGTTGACTGTCTGGCCATGGGCGACATGGTGGATGTAGATGATCCTCTTGCTGTCGAAGAATGGGATCATCATGAGCTTCCCAGTGGGCCTGCTTTGCCTGTTTTCTTGGTTCTTCAGACACAGAAACTCACGCGTCTTGCGATGCATGAGGCAATCATAGTGTTCCATCGCGTTCGGTCATCAGCCAGTTACACAGCGTCCCGCCATTGTCTGTTTATCGCTCGCAGGTCCCTCTCAACTGTCTGGCGCCAGTTCATTTTGGGTCGCCCTCTCCGTCTGCTTCCCTGCGGGCTCCATTTAAGTACTTGGTTCGCCAGTCTCTCCGAGGGAAGTCTCAAAGCGTGTCCAAACCAGCCCAGGCGTCGCTTGCAGATGGTAGAAGAGACTAGCTGCTGGTTGGTGCGGTTCCTGACTTCCTTGTTTGTTACATGGTCACTCCATTTAATCCCCAGGATCTTTCGCAGATATCTGGAATCGAATGCATCCAACTTCTTCTCTTGGCTGGTCTTAAGGTGCCATGTTTCACTTCCGTACAAGAGTTTGGACAGCACGTTGCTGTTGTAGAATCTCATCTTTGTTTTGGGGGTAAACTTCCTGCTCTTCCAGATCTTGTCAAGCTGGTTAAATACTGAAGCCTTTCCCATTCTACATTGCAGTTCACTGTCCTTGGTGCCCTCATTGTTAATGGGGCTTCCTAGGTAGGTGAAGTTGTCCACTATCTCCACCTCCCCCTGTTCAATGAAGACACTGGTTGGTGGTGGGTGTGTCCCAGATAACATGCTTTTGGTCTTCTTGGCACTGATATTGAGACCTAAGCTTCCTGCTTCGACATTGATATTGTTCACAATGATTTGCAGGTCAGCTGTACTCTCTGTAAGTGCAGCAATATCGTCCGCAAAGTCCAGGTCAGACAACTTTTGCTCTCCCACCCAAGATATACCCTGGTCTTTAGACGCTCTTCTTAGTACCCAGTCAATGGTTATAGCAAAGATAATTGGAGAGAGCGAGCAACCTTGATCAGTAACCACCACAAACCAGTCACTGTAACCATCCTCTGTCCGTTGGAGTTTGCGTAAATCTGTTTGATTGCCGAAATGACTTTCTGGGGCAGACCATACTCATGCATGATGCTCCAGAGCGACGGTCGATGAATGCTATCGAATACTTTGGAGAAATCGATGAAGCTGATGGCGAGGGGCCTCTGGAATTCGTTGTACCTCTCAATGATGCGGCGTAGCGTAAAGATCTGCTCTGCACAGGAACGTTTTGGTCGGAACCCTGCCTGTTGTTCTCGCAGTTCCCGGTCTACCATGCCACGTATGCGGTTCAGGATCACCAGACAATAGACCTTCCCTGGTATGGAGAAAAGTGTCACTCCCCTCCAGTTGTCACAATCGGCAAGGTTGCCCTTCTTGGGGATACAGACAACCGCTCCGTTTCTCCAATCTTCTGGGACTTCACCCGTGTTCCACACAAGATTACATAAGTGGCCCATCCACTTGACCATGCTTTCGCCTCCTGACTTCAGCAGTTCAGCAGAAATGCCATCCATACCTGGTGACTTGTTATTCTTAAGGGTTTTGATGGCCATGCAGACTTCCTTCTCGGTGGGGTCATCAGTATTGATAGGTAACAAACTAGGTTCTTAGGTAGTCAGGATGTTTCCATTGGGCACTTGGTCTTTTGGTCTCTGGATCATAACTGTAGACCCAGCTCTTGTCAGAGACTCAAGAACTCTTGGATTCGAAGGGATCCACTCGTTCATCTTCCTGCTGGCATCAACGCACCTCTGCCTTTGATCTTGAGAACAAACTTTTCACAAACTTTGCGCATATTCAAATCGTAATGAATAACTCTGTGCACAGTGCCCTCACCGACTACAAATTGTTTAGCAATTTTCAGAAGAGATACACGGCGGTCCTCGTCCAGAAATGTTGGCGTTCTGATGTCTCTCTCCCTGTCACAACTCTCGTTGTCTCATCTGCTCCCTGTCCTCCTGGAAATTCCTGTGACAGCATAAAGGTGTCACCCGGCTCATGAACGTTAATCCGTAAGCAGTCTTAACCATTTCCTAAGTTTCTATAGCATTCTTGCCGAGCTCGACACAAAACTTTATTGCATATCGAGCCTCCAGGCTGTTTTCACGTCCGACTGTATTGGGGAACCAGTCAACTGTGACAAGACGCGTACGGCGGGTAGTGTTTAAAGTGCTGTAGTGGCCCGAACCTTCAACCTGGAAAAGACGATTTGGCATTTTAGCTTAGTATAACCATATCGAGGATGTATTGAGAAACAATTACGTAGGTCAATTAAAAGTACCTCAAAAGAAAAAGTCTGAAAACATATTGAATATATATATATATAAAGAAAGAGGGAGGGGGGAATAAGAATTGCAACTTTGGTACACTTTATTTCATATTACAATAGTTTCTATATCGCTCAACTCGGGTTTGATCATGTGATTGGATCCCGACTCTTAATCGACATTTCTTCAGATATCCAAACTATATATATATATATATATATATATATATATACGGGGTAACAGATTATTGTTATAGGTAGTCCACTTAGGTGTAGTCCAGTTATGGTACTCCTCCGAGTAGTGGATGATATCAACGCTTGGCTAAGTTTGACTCAACAAGGCGTTTCCATAGTGATGTTGCGAGTACGCTGTAATTTCTATGTTGTAAACACTTGGAGTAATGATAAATCAGGAAAGAAGAGTGACACGGTTTGCTATACAAAAAAGGTTTTTAACCTCATTGCTGACAATTGTTTCTCTGAACTGGTAGGTCTAGAGATCGCTACCCGCTTGTTTTCACGTTATTCGATCACTAATACAAAGTTATAACCAGTCAATTCATCGGAGCTTGTGAGAATGAAAGGAATATACAGGCACGGCTAACGATCTCTAGACCTACCAGTTCAGAGAAACAATTGTCAGCAATGAGATTAAAAACCTTTTTTGTATAGCAAACCGTGTCACTCTTCTTTCCTTTATATATATATATATATATATATATATATTATACAATCGAAGAGAGAGAAAAGTGAAGAATTTAAAAAATGTTGTATGAATGAGGCGGGTTCAAATTCGACAACTACGTCCCTCCAACAAGATGGTGAAAACAGCCAGTGATACCCGTTACATCAGTCATTCCACGCACAAAAAGGAAACGGGTATTCAATGTCTGTTTACAAATACAAATGATATTTTCTCTGATGTCTATCATTAAATTTCCGTCGGTGTCGACCGTCTCCCTCACAATACTCCGAGGAAACGCCCTCTCTATTCTGTCCGCCGGGGCCGCAGGGCGACCAGCGAGTGGGGCCCCATTTGCTTATAATAGTGATAGACGGGGGGAGCGGGATAGATGGAGGCAGTGACTGTGGGAGTTTGGTTCCATTGTGTTAGGAACTTGTGTATATGTATATGTTTATTTACCACATCGCATTAGGACAATTAAACACTTGTAATTCACATGGAATAAAAAAAAGTATTCAGTTATCCTATCAACTGAACTACCGACTCGTTGAATTAGCATTTAAATGGTTGAGTAAAGGAAATGTTTAACCATTCTACCATGCTATGTACAATTGTTTGAATACACGCGTTAAATAAAGAAACAGATATGAGAGAACTAAACAAAACAGACAATACTTAGAATAAACTACAACACACACACAAATGAAAGTAAAGGTTACTAAGGAATATTATAGATACATTAAAAATACACTAATACAAAAAATAAAGTGATAGGCATCAAATACCTTAGCTGTTCCAGTAATAGGCAGTAATAAGTTATAGTTATAATATTTTATAATACAATAGACTAGACAAAAAATAATATAGCTACAAATTGATGCAAAAGCTGGTGTCTGTTTTCAAGGAACACTACAAATATATAACAGCGGCTACGATAAACACGAAAGAAAATTAACAACAGAAGCTATGAATAAGCTAAAATCTAAATTCAAAAGGGCATTACAAAATGTCATGCTAAGGTGTTTGCAAGAAATAATCTATATAGCCAATACTTGGCAATATTCTACAGTTGTATTTGGGTAAAGACAGACTTCGGCAATGGCTGAGACTCGCATGACACAGAGTTGAGACTGAAAGACGTTTGACGACGGTACAGAGTGAAATCTAACAAGAAACTTATAATGAATCAGAACCGAACAATTAATTATGTTGTTTCTGACTGCTCAGTTTTAGTTGAGAAAGATTGCAACTAAAGCCATGTCAGAAATCCTACAATCTAAAACAATCTCCACAGCATTGGCTGCTTTGGGAATTATAGTTTCTAATTTAGGTAGAAGGTCAACAATTCGAGAAGAGTGGAATGTTGATCGTATTGACCCTAGTACTTGACTGAAATTTTATTTTACCGATCTCGGAAAGATGTAAAGCAAAGTTGACCTCGGCGAGATTCGAACTCAGAACGTAAAGTACCAGAAGAAATGTCGTAATGTATTTTGTCTGAGGCTCTAACGAATCTGCAAAGCGTGCTTTGGAAATAATAATAAAAAATATGATACATGACCAATACTGGGGGCGGGTGATCACACAATGAAAAATCACAGGACTCAAAAGAGAGACTGGAGATTTTTTTTATTGTGGATTAGAGGAAGATCAAAAAGCCTTCCCAACAAAACTATGAAATAAAACAGAATATATGGTTGTCTGGTTTTTCAGACTTAACCAAGAAATAATATATCTACATGCATGAAAAGGCTGGGGCGCTCATATACTGGAAGTTATGCTAGCTTTATGAAATACCAACAGAAAAGAGGTGGTATAAACATTCACCAGAATAGGTTTCAGAGGATAACACAGCGGCCATACTTTGGAATATGGCAATTCTCATTCACATGAAGATCAAGGTTAATCTGCCGAGCACTGTTGTCAAAGGTCACCGGGAAAGGAAGTGCCTTCTAATTGACGTGTCAGTCAAAACAGATAATAATTGTTTATACTTTTGGCACAAGGCCAGCAATTACTCCAGTGTATTACTGGTACTTTATTTTATCGATCCTGTAAGGTTGAAAGGTAAAGTTAACTTCGGCGGGATTTGAACTCAGATCATAAAGGGTTATCTCTAAAAATAAATAAAAAATTAAAAAATTGACTAAATATAAAGGATCTTCAAATCGAGATAGCCAGAATGTGGCAGTAACAAAAAAAAAAAAAAAAAAAAAAAAAAAAAAGAAAAAAATCAACATCTTTAGCAATAAATTATTTTCAAAATATTTTCAATATACCAAGACTTATAAATATACACAATATGCGTAAGCTAGCACTGCTGGGTACAGTGCGTCACATATTACATAGAGTAATGTCAGGGTAATAGAAAACACAGAAACAAAACATAACACTGCATGTACCCAAGATTCATAGAGCTGCGCTCGCATGTACAGTGAAAGTACGCAATAAAAGTAAGATAGCTAAAGAAGAAGAACAAAAACAACAGCAGTAGCAGCATTGGTAGAACGTAATATGAGAATAAACACAATAAACACTCCAAAAGAAAAACAGGATGATGTAAAAATGTAAAACAATATTGATAAGTGCAGAAAGAAAACTCAAAATATAATGAAATGAAAGGAAAATAAAGAAAACCACTTTACGTCTATCTGAATTGACGATGTCTCAGGAGGGAAAAAGTTTTCTTCAGTTTAAAATCAACAAATGTTTTTGTAACTGTTTCACAATAAGAAATATCATTGAGAACCTGTTTTGTTTTGTTGAACCTGTTTATCTCGAAATATAACTTATGGTTTAATCACTTAGGAGTGGATTGAACAATAATGGTTCATGTTGCCAAAACATAAATATTGACCTGATTATTTAATAAGAATGTAGTCTACATTGACCTACCACCCGCGTGATGCATGTAGAATGCTGCATTAGATTTTTGCATATCAGCGGAGGAATTGTGTGTGTATGTGTTTACGCACACACATATACTATACACGAATGGTCTTTGTAATTGTTAAGATATGATATTGAACAGGCTGAGTCATCTGATTTTAGTCTACACCCAGATTGTATCTATAAAAGCGCCTTGCTTTTCACAGAGTTTCGTCAGAGCCACTTGAGTCACGACGGTTCTTCTCAAATTTATTATATAATTTGTCTTTCATTTCTTTCTACAAAGTTTTCAACAAAATCCACACTTGCAATATGTACAAGTATCTCGCAATACTTGCTCTCGTAGCAATAGTAGCATTGGGATACTCAGAGGCTAACATATGCCAAAGTTACAAATCCAGCACTCTTGCAGTATACGTAAGGGACCAGCACAATTGCAGTGCCTATGATATTTGTTTCGGTGGTAGATCCTTGGGCAAAGTAGCTTGTCCAAGTGAGCTAGTCTTCTCCATTAATTTGAAGGTATGCGTCAGAAAAGGCCAGGAAAACGATGACTGCAACACAACTGAGACTCTTGGAGGTATTTATGGTAAGTCAATACTGATTGAACATCAATTTTTATTATCATCCTTAATACTACTATTAATAATAATACTATATAATCCATTATTTTATGTACGGAATAAGGAAAATTTGGTTTCTTCAGCAAATTTTAAAAAAGCTGGTATATCTGTGTTCAATGTACGCTTAATAGCGGTTTTGTTTCTTTATGTCCCGAAAGTTATCAAACATATATAGTGTATATGTGACATGGACAAAAATGCTATATACTTATTATAATATAAATAATTATCAATCAATATTTTTTATCTTTTCAGTATTACTACTACTTATGTTTGCTTTCATGATAAGGGTTGGCTCAAATGTATTAACCCGTACTATGACTTTTTAGTTATTTTGGTTTGGTTCCTCAATTATTCCGAGTTAAAACTTTGCCAGGTTTAACTTTTCCATAATTTCAGAAATTAATAAGTTCCAGTAATATATTTGATACCATTCAGTAAACCACAATAGACCACTATTCAGTTGACTACTTTTCGTGTCATTACGATAGTCTCTTGTACTTTAATGAAACAAGCCATTACGTATTGAACTATTTCACATTCTTTTTTTGGTTTCGTATGGAGATGCCATATACCTAATGCTTTACTGAATTTGATCTCTTTTTGCTGTTATGGTTGTATTTTTGTTAAATTATTATTGGTTTAGTCTGTAGAAATAACTATGGCCATGGCTTTTACAGTCTAAAGATCGGTGAGATGAATACGATCAACTATTAAACAGTGGCATGTCAACAGAGGGATAGGCTCCGACAGGCTTAAAATGTCCAAGAAACGCCGTATGTCAATACGGTGCCCCTACGGCTCTATCGGGAGTTACGGGACCATACATACATGTCAACAGCAGCAAGAAAAATTACTGAGAAACGACGGGGCATAACGGTTAGTACAATGGACAGAATATGGTTGCCGAGAGGGGAGGGGATACCTGAGTATAACAAAACGAGCCAGTACAGAGGAGCAAAAGGGCAGATTGAGTAGACCAAAGGTTATCAGCCGTCCAGAGATCAAATCTCGCCAACGCCAATGAATTTTTAACAATGTTATTCAGTACTTTATTTTTTTTTTTTTTTTGTGCCAGAAAAAGAAACTAATATCTAAACAGAATATCTAAACAGAATAATATCTAAACAGAATAACATCTAAACAGAATAACATCTAAACAGAATAACATCTAAACAGAATAACATCTAAACAGAATAACATCTAAACAGAATAACATCTAAACAGAATAACATCTAAACAGAATAACATCTAAACAGAATAACATCTAGACAGAATAATATCTAGACAGAATAAAATAGGATCGTTTCAAAATAATTCTCTCAAATTAGAAATGTCATTTGTTAAAAGTAAAGGTAAAGTATAAAATCTGAAACAAAAAGAAACTAGCTTCTTTCGGTTTCAGATGTTATACTCATGTAGCTTGTAGTGTCGAAGGGTTATTAAATAGAAAATTCTTTATTAAAAAATTTTAATTAAATTGTATGTTTTTTATAACAATAAAATTGTTCCTACTTTTGGCACAAGGCCAGCAATAATCCAGTGCATTACTGGTACTTTATTTTATCGACCCCCCCCCCCCCCCCCCCCCGTAAGGATGAAAGGCAAAGTTAGCCTCGGCGGATTTTGAACTTGGTCCGTAAAGGGACGTAGCTCTATGCTGGAAAGCATGGCGTCCGACCCTCTACCGATACTGCCAATCCAAAAGTGAGGGGAGGGGGCGTCAGACTCTACACTCCAGCGAAAGTATTGCCACTCTCTGACACACACGCTGCATTAGCCTCTCTTTCCCCCCCCCCTCCCGAGGGATGTTTCTTTGGGGTGGGATGCACTCCTCCCAATTTTGCAGAGGAAAACGGCAGTTCGGGGACCAAAACACCAGAGGTTTCGACAGTGACACACAAAAAGGAAGCAGTTGATCAAGTCCCAGTGTTCGGATATCTTTAGTGTGGTTATTATGGTTGAAATAAAAATCCAGCCAATCACTTCACGAAGCATCTTGAGCTGCACCACATATACAATCCTTCCTTTGCGATAACGTATGTGATTTAGGAAGACCGTAACTAGACTGGCATAATTTTGGAAGAAATAAGATACTTATTACCCATCAATTTATTTGGATAGATTGTTCACTGTTGACACGAAAAATGATAGAAAAATCTTAACCTACTATCTGTACCTCCATGTCTTGTGAACTATTTCTAATCAAAATCAAACTTGTCTAATGAAAGTCTCGTCCACTAAGTAATCAAGTATAAAATCCCTTATTAGTGTTTGCTAACATTTAGCTCGGTTAACTTCTGAGGTAAAGCTCACTTTCAACATGTTTAACCCGCCTCATTGATATTTTTAACCTACGTTTCCTTTGTCTTGTTATAAATTCTAACCAGCAAGAGTTTTTTGTACCTTTCTAAAGAAAGCTATGTCTTTTCTGCGTTACTATTGATATGAGTACCAGCAGCAGCTGGAAGGGAGTAACCTTGTGACAGACGGACGTCTTATACTCTGTCACATGAAACCAGGGTAAGATTTGATCTGATGAGCCCCTTGTCTCAAGAAAGATTTTAACAAATGACACTTCTAATTTGAGAGAATTATTTTGAAACGATCCTATTTTATTCTGCCTATATATTAGTAGTTTTTATGGCTGAGCTTTGAAAATATATACAATTAGATAAGATGTGATACATTTCTCTCGGTTTCGCGGGACGTTGTATATATCAATTTATGTATTGTATATTTTCTTTGTTTAGGCATCATAACTGTTCAGATTAAACTCTGTATTTTGTAACTATGCTAAACGTCGATTGAATCTGGGAGAATTCTACTTTCTCTGAGAGCCTTAAGTCTCTTGTATAAATATTTGAAATTATAACGAGCTGTACGAATTTTTGTACGAGTCCTTCCGCAGTTTATCAAACAGATAGATATTTCACCCTTGACTGTCTTTTGGTATAAGGATAACTGATTTCCATGTTGAAATGGCGCTTTGTTCTGTTTAGAATGATAAAATCTGTTTTACCTTCAATTCATTTAAGTTTTAACGATTTTCCACAAATATTTCTTATAAACATACCAAATACATTAAGATTTGTTAGAATCTTGTAAGTATCCATTTACGGTAGTATGAACGGTTCTTGTCTTAATGTCATTTTCATAATGCTGTCGTTTAATCCCAAGTCAGTCTTGATCCAGTAAATCTGTGTTCAGAGTTACAAGCGGTAACCGTTCCGTCATTTATTTTTTTCAGTTCTTGGCTATCTAGGATTATTTTATATAATGTATAATTTTTTTTTATTATTTTAAAGATTTGTAGTGGGATTTGAGAAATTTGGCTGCTATTACTAGCAAGCCGAGTAGCCATTTAAAGGCTTCTCGTGTTTCTTATACTGTTATTTTTAAACAATTCCATTTGGTAGACTACTTTTAAATAAATAATACCTATGTCTATAGTCATCTCTTTCGTGTCATAAGCTATACAGTTACTATCCCTTGCTCCAGCTTAACACAATTATATTTTTATTTGTACAAAATAACTGATAAACTTCGTTATATAAAGTATATATGTTGACACAGTAACTCTGCTTGATTACTTACTGGATAATTGCATAAAGCGGTTAATAGCTTAATTTTCAAACACCAATTTGTTTAGTATCAAATCTAAAATCTCATATTTTAACACCAACTATACAATTTCAATGTTATACTCTGGTTAATTGTATAAAAGTTTCAATCACTGAGGCTATGCAATTAGATGAAATATATCATATCAATAACTAAGATCCGGTATTATATCGCCTTAATATTCTGATGTTCAGAGCATATCTCCAGAACTATGAATTAATATTTGTCTTCAATAGTTCTGAATTGACATTGTCCTTATGCTTTCAGGAAATAACTATTTTCAATTCAAATTGATACTTTCTTCATCTTTAAAGAAGGGGTTGATCTGAAGGCAGGACTTGTGTCCATAATCTTCATTAGTCCTCTGCGACCAGGATGATCGATTCTTTTAACATTCCTCTTAAACCGTTTCAAATAGACAGTCGCAAGAAGAAATATGTTCAGTGAGAGAATGCCAAAGTGTAAAGACAGACCTGGTATGATGATTAATATGAAGCCTAGTGGATGGACATGTGCGTGATGAGAAGGCGAGGGAGTGAGTCGTGAAACCTCGAGTGAAGGTAGTCGGTCAAGTCAGCATTGAAGATGAAAGGCCACTGTAGTACTGTCGAGTATGTAGAAAGAGGAGACCACATGTCAATAAACCAGAGACTGCAAATTAGTCGAGTGGCTCTGCCGATCTTTGGATGCAGCTTAGGATCTAAAGAGACTCATTCATTAGATGAGAGGAATTAAGTCCACGAGCGGGCAGTTCTTCCAGGAGATTTGTATTCCAGACGATCGAATGCTTTCTTAGTGTACAGCAATACTGTTTTCACCAAATTTCTCAATGACGGAGACGAAAGCTGATTGGTGAGTAATATCAAAGGGTGTTGATACAAAGAAAGCTATTTGTATATATGAGTGTAGCGGAAACAAATTAGTCAAGTAGATAATGTATTGAGCCATCAACACATTACTTGTGAGTTCAAATTTTTTCTGCAGCAGTTCTTTTGTCTGTTGTCCACCTAAATAGAAAACATATTAGGAGATATTGTTTTCAATTGACTGGCATAATATCCATGAACAGGTTTATCTCCCATTTAGTTAATGCCAGAAATTGAAACCGACGATATACTTATAATTCAGACTGACACTCTTTAGCAAATCTGTGTATCTTATATATATATATATATATATATATTTACTCTTTTCCCTATTAAGTGTCTACTACTTCCCTATGAGTAACCATACGGCTATAGGTTGACTTTTATCGTTATACCCAAATAGAAGGTACCTTGTCCATAACTCTTGCGTTATGAGTCATGTCACTTATGCTTAAAAATTTGCTACATCAGCAGTTGGATGTTTATGTAGATAAACATTGACTGGAAGGAATGTCAGTGATGAGATGGTTCGCGAAAGGAAAACTGCTAATGATGTATGGTAAGGGGTTTAATCGCAAAGGAGCATTAGTTTGAATAAGAATTATTCAAACCAATGCGATAATTCGAATAGAAGTAATTAGCATATCCATTGGGAGAAGCTGAGTGAAAGATGCTATTTAATAATTGTTTCTACTTTTGGCACAAGGCCAGCAATTACTCAGTGCATTACTGGTACTTTATTTTATCGACCCCGTAAGGATGAAAGGCAAAGTCAACCTCGGCGGGATTTGAACTCAGATCGTAAAGGGACGTAACTATGCTGGAAAGCATAGCGTCCGACTCTCTACTATATATAAATGTTATAAATCCGCAACTGGCATTTTCTAATAGATCATATTAATCCTTCATAATATCCCCTAAAAGCAACTGAGCAAACTTAGTGGCAGACATAATCCGTCACCCAGTTTGACGCCACCACCTGGCCCTTGAGTGCATTTAATGGGGTCCTCCTTCTCTCCATCTCTCTAGTCTCAGAGATCTTGAAAATAATTGCCCTTCCCTCCTTGACTAAACAGTAAATAAAAACGGAAACAATTTGAAAACCCTCACGAGAATATTTAGTTTTGTTTTGTCATTGATTAATGTTTTTCATTTCTTCGACATTTTAATTGTTTTATGGTATCTTTCATAAAACTTTCACTTTATTTATACACTACAGATGATCCTTTGTGTAACGACTACCCGAGTGGAAATAACAGAAACCCAAACAATTGCCACAGTTATATCCCATGCTTTAACCATACTTCGATGACTGTAATGCAGTGTCCAGAGACTCTTCAGTTTAGTCTTAAGCTTCAGAGATGTGTACACAGAGATGATTCTGATTGCAAACTCAGTAAATATCTTTCTTAAAAAAATCACGTTTAATGTTGTTGAAAATAAAATTCCGTTTTTGTCGATACATTTTATTCTTCACATCTGCAGACGCTTATTTCCAACGTTTATAAAGTTGAGTGGATTCTTTTAAATCTAACTATTCTTGTAGACTGGTGAGATTATTGCTCGGTAGTAAGAATTCTATGCTAACTATGAGCGAAAATTACGATTAAGATTCAGTGGGTCATGAAAATGAAAAGAAATAAACGAAACTTAGCTTCTTGATGTCTAATCGAATCGTGATGTAGTTTAGTGTGGTAATTGATGCAATGAATTATCTATAATTACCACTGTTAAAATGTATCTACAGTAATCAAGGCTTTTTACTATCTACAATAATAAAACAGCGAACAAGTATGGTGGTTAGTACGTTAGATAGAATGTCATGCGGTATTCATTCTGGCTCTCTGCACATTGAGTTCAAATCACGCCGAGATCTATTTTCTCTTTCCTCTTCTGGGGATCGATAAATAAAACGGGACCGTTAAAGCATCGAACAAGATTCTTTTTGCATATTTTCGGGTCCTTTGCGTTCTATCTCCGTCCAATGCAACCCGCATTTGGCCAGATAGGCCTAAAACTAACATAGTTGCTAAGACTTCATCCAATTGTAGATCGAAAACAATGTGTCCTTGAAGGATTTATACATCTAACTGGTTCAGCATAGACACTATTGCAGTATCAAAAATAGATAAACAGCATGTCTTTCATCTAGTGGCTGTAGCATGTTCATGCGAGAATCCTTAAAAGAAATAGATAGACCTCCATTGGTTTCGACTAAGAGTGTTCCATTTTTTCAATCAACGGAACAGCCTACTTGTTAAACTAATGTGTAAGTGGTTGAATATTTCAGACACGCATATTCTTTACGTAATTCTTATAGATATTCAGTGTGATGCAGTGTGTGACAAGGCTCGCCCTTTGAATTACAAACATAATCTGTCAGACAGACCGATACCGGAATCTACTGAAGTGGGCTTTTTAACCATGTTAACATGCTGGATCTACCAAACAATTGAATGGCCATTCTTTTAAATATGGTCGGATGTGTCGCTATGTACAGCAGCATTCTCCATAAATATAAGAACTAATGAGTCTGGGAAAAGCAAAAAAAATCATACAATCCCGGTCCCTTTACCTACAGTTGTATGTAACTATGCCTAAATATAAAGACAGTTGATTTAACAAAAGCTGTTAGAGCGTTTTTATATGTTCTGGGTCTCTGCGCTCAGTTCAAATCCTGCCGAGTACCACTTTGCGTTTTTCCCATTTGGAACCGGTAAAAAAAAAAAGTACCAACCTAGTTGTTGCATCCTGAATATCTCGCTCGTTGCAGAGCAGAAGAGTCACGATGTTTTCTTTGTCTGCACACACCTACATGAGCTCTTAAAAAACTAAGCGTAAACGTACTATGTCATACTTGATTGCGAGTATGACATTATATGTATAATTAATATTTTTAGAGGACCACTTAAAATCGTTTCCAATCTTCTCAGCCCTTATTAAAACAATTTATTTGTTGTATTTATTTTCAGATAAAGAGACCTAAACAGCAATTCTCAGAACATGGACACAACTCTCTGAACCTTTGAACTTCTAGTGAATGAAAACCCGGATGAATTCATTTTATCATTTTATCATTTTTTTTTTTTTTTTTTTTTTTAAATCAGTTGTTTATAACGTATTCGGTTGTACAATAAACTACAAGTGCCTTCTGATCATCGCGTATTACGGATATATTTCTTCTTCCTCGGTTACAAGCCTCATTTTCAAGCCCAATAGCTTTTTCTTATTCCGTCTCCTCTTCCATTTTTCTTCATTCATCAAATTTATTTCTTCGTCTTGTGTTTATTTTATTTTTTCTATTTATATTGCTATTTATTTGTGTGGCGGAGTGGTTAGAGAATTGGATTCGCAATTGTGAGGTTGAGTTCAATTCCTGGACCGGGCGATGTGTGTTGGGAGATCTCCCCGTCGGTGGGTAGGGTGTTAACAGGTCTGCCCAACGACAGCCAAGCAGACCTCATTGCTCACAAAATTTTTTTTTTTTTTTTTTCTGAGTGTCTAGTTAACAAGAACCCAATTCTTTAAAATCTGTTGATTGTCGAGTCGACAGAGAAACAAACATCCATCCGAAGACCAGTGGGTTGAATACTGTCACTGGTGCTGCACCAAAGCTGGAATAGTTAGTTCTCAACGGCACAATTCACCTAAATATAGTTCACCACTGTATCCAATGGCAGTACTCTAAAATTGGCTGGTGTGTTTCGCTGACTTTCAGTGCTGATTTCAATTCCTTTCTTGGGTAACCCAGAGGTACTGAGGTACTACTAGGCCCATCTATATAACCTAAATGCAGTAAGCTTGGTCCGTCTCGCAGAGACAAGGAGAAACAAAATTACTTTGTTTTATTTCAACACTATCACCGTTTTTTGATAAAGACTGTTCTTGTGCTGATAAACTATCAAAATATTCACTTTTGTAATATCTATATTTTAACTTAGAACTTCTGAAACTTCCCCTATGTCCGCCTGTTAGTTTCTATAGGGGAGGGTGTCGGATTCCGAATTCATCTTGAGAACTATGGAAATCCAACACACATACATCTCGATAACCTCTTTTATAGGATGGCAGTAGAGACGTGAAATGTCTCGAAATATTTTTTGGGCGAGTTGTAGTAACAGTTGGTGTTGGTTAGTTGTATTTGTTTAACTATAATCTTTTAGGTAGCTAGGATTATACCACACATAAGAAATCCCCAGACGAAATGGCATTATAGCTGACTTGAAAAATCTCTACATATTTATTTTATGCATATATTCAAATAAAAACTGTAACATAGGTTAATGTCGTGACCAATGGTGCTAGGAGCAGATGAGGATTACTAAGAGACTGAGCTTTTAAGTATGTGTAGGATTATAATTGTACTTTATATAATACAAGAAGAAATAAAAAGTCGGTAAAACACATCCTAAGATATGTTTGAAAAATATCTTTAAAGAAACGTTTTTCTAAAGCATGCATGTAAACAAAATATTCAGAATTTATTAAAAAGCATATTAAAATGTATTAATGGATAACAAGAACCACAAGTACTTTTATCTTTTCTTCGCTTTCTAAAATCTTAGTTTATAGTTAGGAATCGCAATCGAAAAATGATTCTTCGAAAAGTAATGCAACTTCTAGAAACGAAGATATCTAAGATAAAATTTACAGAACATTTTAATTCAGCCTTAAAAAAATTGATAAAACAAGGCAGCAATTCTGGGTGGCGGGGGAAGTCGATTATATCGACCTCAGTATTTCGTTGTGTGTTGAATATAACAAAGCGTCGACAAAGCCGTGGTTTCGTTTCCTGCGGGAGTTTCACTTTTATAGTGGCTGTATTATTAAATGTAAGCATATGTCATTTTGTCATTTGTCTTTGTAATGCTTCCTCGTCTGTTGCCCTCGAGATGAATACAAAATCCTTATTATTATTAGTTCAAATCCCGCCGAGGTTAGCTTTGCCTTTCATCCTTAGGGGGTCGATAAAATAAAGTACCAGTAACGTACTGGGGGTCGATTTAATTGACTTTCCCCTCCCCAAATTACTGGCCTTGTGTCTATACTAGAAATTATTATTATTAGTTCAAGTCTTGCCGAGGTTAGCTTTGCCTTTCATCCTTACAGGGTCGATAAAATAAAGCACCAGTAATGTACTGGGGAAACAGTTGGCCCAGGAGTGGAAACTGATTAAGCGAAGAAGAACCTAGGCCAACCTAACCATCCAGGGCGAAGCAAAAGCAGCAACGCAAAGGAGGACTTTGCATTATATATGTATTTCCTTGTTTTCGGGGTGCGAGGTATGCACCAGAACTAAATGTTTCCAGCTTTTTTTTTTTATCAGACCTGTTCCTGAGCAAAGAGCCAGCAGAAGACAAAACTCTATCAGGAATCAACCAACACTAACTACCTTTTGACTTCAATCATACCTTTTCTTATACAATATTATATAATAAAATGTTTTACTGATACTATATGTGTTGTTTCTGAAATTTCTATGTATTCCACAGTTTGTACAAAGTGATTTGTGTTTATTCTGTGTTTTTATGTCCTCAAGTGATAAATACACCATCACTTGTTGAAACGGAAAGAGCTCAACCGTCCGGCCCAGACTCTTTCTAGTCTCAGCAAACCAACCAATTATCAATGTCATTCATTCACGAATAAATTTAGGTATCCACCACGTTAGAGCGAAAACAAATTGTTTTTAATTTTCAACAAAGTCGGCCGTAAAATCGCAGGTATGTAAATTTGGTTAATCAGCCGATGTATGCCTTTTATAATACTATGTATTCTCAGAAGTTCCAGCAGGTAGCAGTGACTAGAGAATATACAGTCTTGATAAGAAGCAATAACTCCGAAACAATTGTCGACTGTTTTCTCTCTGCTACCGCTGGAACAAAAGGATGACGTCAGTCATCTAGAAAACACAAGTGTCATTGTGAGGCTGTTTGCTTGCAAATGAACCGAATATTAATAATATTATTATAATATTATTATTATTCATTCATGAATACATATATACGTACATATGTATATATATATATATAATATAAGATCAAAAGATGGTTAAAAGAGTTCCATGTATTTTATTATGCGCATTTAAAATACAAATATCATCATGGGATGATATTTGCGTTCTCATCAGATAAAATAGGGAGACATGATATGAAGCTTAAAAACACTTGCGAGCAGTGAAGTGTTAAATCAACATATGAAAAATAAAGTAAGATGGATATATGACATTGGAAAAAAAAAAAAAAAAAAAAAAAAAAAAAACTGGAGGAAGAAAGAAAACAAAGGATGAAGGGGGAGGAGTATAAGAAGGAAGGATGAGAGAGGGGGAGAAATGGGTGATAGAGAGAGAAATAGCCTTTAAAACTGAGAAAACACTGTCTCACAGAGAGAAATTAAAAAAACCGTTGAAAGATAATAGATAATTTTAAAAGATTTTGAAATTAAAAGTTAATGAGGTTTATCAATGGTGATGTTTATGATTAAAGAGAAAGGAATTAAGAATAGTATTTATTTAAGGTTTATATATTGAAGGGTTTAATAATATGTGCGGAAAAAAGAATTTATTAATATGTATTATTAAAATAAAAATATTAAGGAGAGATTAAATGAATTGTGAACTTAGAGGAATTAGTTAGGGTTTAAGTTTGTTTTTATGTACTGTAATATGTAAAAGTAAATAATAGGTTTAATACGAGCACGGAAGGAGAGAAGAAAGAAGAAAATTTAAGGAAGAAAAAATATATAACGTCAAAAAATATATATGTTTACAAAATTTACTAATGGTAATATTAGTATATATTAAAAAAATATAGTTTGTATGGCCAAGAATATAAGGAAAAAGGAAAATGCTATAGCGAGTAATAATATCAATTAAGAAGTAATTGAGAAGTAAAAGTTACAGATTAAAGATTAGAAATTAAAAAAGGAAAAAGGATAAAAAAGAAGAAAGATAGGGGACCGCTAACGACATAGAATGAGTAAATTTTATAATATAATATACTGAAATAAGATAGAAAGATGGGTATATTTGTAAAAGATATAAAAGCCTTTGAGAAAAGATTTTAAACTAATTAGGTATTGAGATATTAGCTGTATACTTTATGGAAAGTTCTATGGAATTTATGCAAGCAGAGCGAAAATAAATCCGTACGTCTATTTATTATAGAATTAAAATTAGAGATAATGGTAAATTTCTCGGCTAGGTAGAGATTACATGTTCTGGATAGGGAAGAATTCCGGTAAGGAAAGGCGTTGCAAACCTTCCTCCAAGAGATGTTATAGTTAATATTTTTGTCTTTTAAGCACCATATGAGTTCCGAGTGTGCCGTGTTAGTTCTTTTAAGTTGGTATTTAAAAGACGAATTGTGATTATAAAATCTTGCTTTAAAGGAAGTGGAAGTGGAACCAAAATAGGTAAAAGAATTAGTACCAGTTATAACCCTACATTCATACACTAAGTTTTTATCACGACATTGGTTATTAAGAGGACATTTAGTTCTAACAGGGCAATTACAATTACGATTAGAGAAATTACCAGAGTTATTAACAAGTGACCTAGTATTATTTGTAAAAGGAATTGGATTGGAGAAGTTATTTACGATAGGAACTATAGTTTCCTGATTTAGATTGGTGTTATGAACATTCAACGTTACGTTTGACGTCGTATTTAAATTTACTGAATCTAGCCTAGAGTTAACATTGGCGTCGGGTTTACTATTGCTATTATTATGACGCTCAGTGTTGGATGGATATAATTTATTATTTAATATTTTATTATTATGTTTAGAGATAATGTTAGAGATGTTGGAAGTGGTGGAATAAGAGAATTTGATTGTATGTTTGTTAAAGATCTTACTATAGATATGCGAGGGAGGGAAGCATTTATCTAAGGCCCTAAAAAATAGTTTAGGAATATTACTAGTAATAGATAGAGAAAAGGAGCATTATACCAAATCATATTTTTGTATCTAGATCTTTTGTTTAAGTTATTGGAATGTTCATAACTATCTATTTTACTATAAGTCCTTCGATGGTTGGTTTCTTTACTGTATTTAATTTTATCAGGATAACCGGCTTTGGAAAGCGCATTATTATAATAATTGGCATTAGCGTCGAAGATAACTTTATTAGAGGATAGATTTGAGATTCTTTTTTCAACATTACTGACTATAGCATTTTTAACGTTAGTGGGGTGGTTAGATTTAAAATTAACATAATTTAGATTCTCATTTTCTTTATGGTAAGGGTAATATAGGCCGGTGTCAAGATTAAGGGATATATCCAGGAAGTTAGCTAGTTTGACGTTGTTATCAAATTCAATTTTAAGGTTATGGTGCTTAAATAGATCAAGTATATTATTCTTAATAATATTAAGGTTAACTAAGTTACAGTTTAAGGCAGTAAAAAGAGCATCGTCACAATAAATTCCACCGCGAAGTTGAGGAATTTTCCGATTTAAAGAATTCAAAATAAAGATACCAATCAAGTCCGTCAATTGCGCTGAATCGGACGCACCCATTGTGATATCAAAATTGTTGGAAGTATCAGCTCTAGTCCAATATTCGTTGTTGAATTCCAGGATAGTTTTTCTTGCGGTGAGAATGATGTAAAGTTCATCTGTGGTAATGTTTAAATGCGAAAGATAGAGCGTTGTTGAGGAGTTAAGGCGAAATAGAAGAATAGTAACTGGCAATGTCAAACTGAATAAATTTTTTGTTTGTTTTTATTATTCAGGTCATATATATATTTTTTTTCTATTATTCAGGTCATATATATATAGTAGAACACTTGTGGAATATATCCGTAGTAGTAGAGCGCTCAGTCCATGAGAAAAGTTTGGTAAAAGTAGTTCCACAACAATTTGTATTACCGGAAATGGTGAATTTACTGTTGTGGAACTACTATATATATATATATATATATATCATTCACTTGTTAACTTGTATTTGCGATACGTTGGCTGAGTGCTTATGGCGGGAGCGGAACTATTTGAATTTCGTCTCCTCCCATCGTGTAAATTTCTGAAGCGGTAGCCAATCGGTAGCCACGTAGAGATTTCAGTTGCTAATGTTTTACTGTGTTGGCCGTCACATACATTCATGGCCGGCACGGACTGGAATCAAATTCTGTCGATCGATTGGTTATTGATTAGGCGAAACCCGCTGATGAAGCCTCATACGCCGATTGTGCATTGTTGTATAATGAATACGGACAGTAGATGCTGTGCACTCTATTGCAGTATTAAGTGTGGCCGAAACTCGAGTACGAGTAAAAATTGAAGGTACCCATTTACGTGCGTTGTATTGAAGCGAATAAATATATGTCTACTCTGGGAGTTTATTTAACATTACCTATTGTGTGTGCTGTGATGCAACCGGTCCTATCAGTGAAATTCATGCTAGTTCCGTCAATTTATTATATATATATATATATATATATATATATATAATATAAGATCAAAAGATGGTTAAAGGAGTTCCATGTATTTTATTATGCGCATTTCAAAAACAAACATCATCATGCAATAATATTTATGTTTTCACCTCCTACATATATATATATATATATATATATATATATATTCAGAGTTCAAATTTTGCCGAAGTTAACTTAAAATCCTTCTAGCTAGAGTCGATGAATAAAGTACCAGTTAAGCACGAGTCAAAATCGAAAATATACTTTTGTCAACTCCTGAAGTCTGTGTCCTTGTGTCTATGTTAAAAATCAATATTACATCTTCCATTCTTGATGAAGTTTGTGTTTTCTTCGTTATGTTTTGTTTTGCTTTTCATTTAGTTTAAATGGGCAAGGAAGGGAAGGAAGCTAGCCTGGTGAGACAACAACGAGACTTTGCAATGTAATCTGACCTCTGCACCTTGTCTGTGTTGTAATTTGGTTTAAAGGATCATGTTAACAAGTAGACGTTTATGTTGAAGGTGGGGGGGGGGAGAAGATGAAAGAGGAAAAGTGGTAGAAAGACAGAAGATATGAAAGAGAAAGTAAGAAATAGAGAATAAGAGAAAGAGAGAGATGGGGAAGTGAGAAAGAAAAAAAGACAGATAAAAAAAAGGGGAAAATAGAGGGAAGAGAGAGAAAAAAAAGCAAAGGAAAGATTGAGGTGCAGAGAAATGAAAAGGAAAGGTAAAGAGAGCAAAGATAAAAATGATAGAAAAGAAAAAGAGTGTGGTCAGGAGAACATGTAGATATATTGAATACGAGAGAGAGAGAGAGAGAGAGAGAGAGAGAGAGAGAGAGAGAGAGAGAGAGAGGGGGGGGGGAGAAGTAAGTTTTTCAAAGATGAAATGGGAGAGAAGTGGATTAAAAAAAATACCAACTGAGGTAGAACTAGAAACGATGATAGTGGATGAAAAGAGAAAGAGTTGGCAATGACTGAGAGAGAGAGAGATTGGAAGATAAACAGATAATTATATAGGGAGAGAGAAAGTGTGTGGTTAATGGGTGATGGTTGGGGGATACGAAGATGATAATAAGAAAGTCTAAGAAGAATAAGTGCGAGAAAGAAAGAGAAGAGACAGAAAGAGAAAAGGCTGACTGTATGTGATAATGAACGGGAGAGAAAACTTGATTGATTGACTGTGTGGGATTGTGAGAGGTAGGATATCAGAGAGAGAGAGAGAGAGAGAGAGAGAGAGAGAGAGAGAGAGAGAGAGAGAGAGAGCGAGAGAGAGAGAGAGAGAGAGCGAGAGAGAGAGAGAGAGAGAGAGAGAGAGAGAGAGAGAGAGAGAGATTAACGAAGAAACATGAGGGGTAAAGGAAGAGTAACAAAGATGGACAATATGGGGAAAGCAATGAAAGAAAATGAGAAATGGGAGGAAATAAAGGTCAGAGAAAGGAACATGAGAAAGAAACACAGGGTAAAGTGAGAGAGGAGGGAGAAGAGAGAGGGAAGAGCCGGATAAATAGATATGCAGACAGATAAACAGACATAGATAGATAGATAGATAGATAGATAGATAGATAGATAGATAGATAGATAGATAGATAGATAGATAGATAGATAGATAGATAGATAGATAGATAGATAGATAGATAGATAGATAGAGAAAAGGGCGACAGATTTGTGAGAGACAGACAGATCAAGAAAGAAGAAAGGAAGGAAAGAAGAAAGAAAGAAAGAAAGAAAGAAAGAAAGAAAGAAAGAAAGAAAGAAACAAACAAACAAAGAAAAAAAGAAAGAAAGAAAGAAAGAAAGAAAGAAAGAAAGAAAGAAAGAAAGAAAGAAAGAAAGAAAGAAAAATAGGGGTAGAGATCTTGTTACTGGAGGTAGAAGTGACTCTCGGGGTGAATTTTATTTACCTGACATTTAGTGAAAACAGACTGAATAAGAAGATGGCACGTTGTGTGGACTGTTGACAACAGAAGCGTGTGACCTCTTCACCTGTCAGCTATGGAATCTGTTCAACTCTTTAGTAGGGATCTTACAGTTAGGGGGAAAACATTTGTTGATTCCGAGTAAACAGGATTTACACAAATAAACTAATTGCCCTAGCTGCCTATAAGGAGTTAAAGTAGGGAGTTCCTGCTGCTCAGAACAAGATGCAATATTTGAATAAATAAATAAATAAATATGTGTGTATGTATGTATATATTTGTATATATAAATATATATGTACATATATATATATAGTATCGTCCTCACACCCTCACATATGCCAAGAAAAAGACATCCTACCGGAAGCTAATGTATGCGTAAATACGTGCACTGATGTATATGTGTGTATGTGTATATGTATACAAGTGTGCGTATGTGTGTACGTATTGTGTATGTATGTGTTTAAGTATTATGTATGTATCATGCATGTATGTATGCGTGTATGTATGTATATATCTATGACATTGCAGTCTCCCCTTTAAAAAGGAGTCGTCTGCTTCCTTTACGCAACAACAGTTCTCTGAAAGATGTCGCCTTACACATTACTGGCCGGCTGTAGTTTGCTGTTATGCCTGTTGAATCCAATCTTTGGCCAGACAATATGCGATACCATCCAAGCTGGACAATGGGTGAGAGATATCCAAGATTGTACAGTGGCCCATCAATGTGGTTTTGAAGGTGAAATTGCCCAGTCGACTCATTGTAATACAAGCCAAGTATGGTCAAATCTTGCTCATGCCTGTGTATGGGAAGGTGATCCTGACAGAGATGATTGCAATGGAAACCCACATGTCCCTATCGCTGGTAAATCATTCTTTTATTTCATTTTGTATATAGTTCTTCTTCTTCTTTCTTCTTCTTTTTCTTCTTCTTCTTCTTCTTCTTCTTCTTCTTCTTCTCGTTTTCTATTTTTCATTGTGTCTGCGATTGAAGTATTGATTCCTGAAATGGACCTCCGTCGTCTTCGACGATGCGTCTCCCAGTTGTTCGATCAATGAAACAGTCTGCTCGTTAAAATCAACGTGTGAGGGGCCGAGCATTCCACATACATGTGTATCCTTAAAATCATTTTCAGGGAGATACAATGTGACACGGTTAACACTTTGAATTACAGATAGAGTCCATTCTCCGGGCTTCCAAACAGTTTCCAACTACCTAGTATTCACAATACATGAGTTAACCCAAGATTTTGGTGAATGGCACTTGCCTAAGATGCCATGCAGTGGGATCAAACCTGGAACCTAATAATTTCGAAACGAACTTTTAATTATTCGGACATGATGCGTCTGCTACTGGTTCTTAGCCCCGATAGAATACCTTAACTTTGAGAGATATGTATAGTCGATTAGATCAACCGCGCTACGTGGAGCGTAACAACCTTGGCTAGATTTGCACTAAGAATATACAGGGGAGCAGCTTCATACTGCAAATCATTTATTCCGTCACTCTATTGATTCCATCAATCATCACACGCATTTAACAAACCAACAGCTAAATTCCCTTCAAATCATTCACTTCTAGCTTAAATAAGAACAGTTCGGAGAATGAATATAGTTCTATAGACATGATATCTGGAACATCTTTTATTGGTCAGAGATGGTCTGGAGCTAAAAAAACAACTACACGTCACAAAGCAGCGAGGGAATTGTTATGAGATCGCTTGACCAACTAGAAATAGTAATCAAATCTCCCTAAAATCCCACTCAAGCTAAGATGCATTGCACAATATATTCCAAGATAGACCATACCTCAAAAACAAAATACATGATAGTGAAGGCTAGAATTCGTTTGATTAGAGATTTGCTTGCTCAAGTCTGACTTGATAATGAACAACAATAGCAACAACAACCAGTTACCATCCGGGCAGACCTGTATCAATGGAAACATTAATGTTACAGTTCTGCTTTTAATTATTACACCAGGGCAGTGGATTGGCAGTATCGGTAGAGCGTCAGACACCACGCTTTGTAGCATAGAGTTATGGCCCTTTATGTTCTGAGTTCAAATCCCGCTGAGGTTAACTTTGCCTTTCATCCTTATGGGGTCGATAAAATAAAGTACCAGTAATACTCTGAGATAATTGCTGGCCTTGTGCCAAAAGTAGAAAGAATTATTACACCTCTTATTCCTGAATAGAGTGAGAGAATGAACGGATGCAAGGTATTAGAAAAAAATCACCAAAACCACGCTATATATACTACTTACAGCTGTGAACTCTATTTTCACTAGGTATCAATTTATAGCTTAGAAAGCTGAGACAGCCAAACCTGCTTGCAAATACGTTCCAATTTCTTTATTTACGAATGCGCTGATGAAATCCAACTTCAGAGCAATTCTTGATTAATTAATTATGTGATCTAATCACACGCATTATATTAGGGTTTTCAAAATCGATTACCATGAGCAATTGTTTGTGGTAATGCAATTATAAGTATATGGGAAAACTATATTATTGTTATTGAAAAGACTTTCGAAATTCAGATGATTTACTAAGCTTTAAACATTTTTTGCGGCAACAATATTCAATCAAATTTTTATTAAAATCTTATATCCATGATTTATCGCAAAATGGAAATATTAAATTCAAGGAATCCAGGGAAATGTTTGCATGTTTAAGTGAAGGGATGGGTTGTACTATTAAGATATTTACTTGTCTAATTTACCGTTAGAGACATTAGATTGTGTGATATGTATTTTATTTTCAAATCAACAATTACGAATAACGAAATCTTAATGAACATTGCCTCGTTAACTGATATTTGGGTTTAGGTTTCGTAGAACGTTTGGCGAGTAGGGTTTGAATTCTTATTTATACAAAGTAATATTTCATTTGATTTCGGGAAGAGAAAATTTATTCATAACTAAATTTAAGTTAATATTCAGAAAAGTAACTATACTGAAGTTAGATTGACTAATTCTTAAACGTATTTCTCTAAATAACTTGATGAGGTCTTTTCTGAATGTACCTAGTTCATAGCCGCTCACATTGCATGAAACTGTAAGACCATCGTATCTATATAAACTTTGTAAGGTATCAAATATTTTAGGCAAAAACTACTAAATATAAATTCCAATAACTTTGCATGAATCCGCCCGATTATATGATCAAATGAAAATATCAAACAATACGCCTCCATTTTTTTTTTAGTCACGATAAATTATCGAAAATGTATATGTGCATCATAATAACTTTAATATTAAATTCAGATTGGTACCTTGTTGCCTGCGAAAGTTAAAACTGACAAAAGAAACATTTGTATGGAAAGTTAGAATGATATAATATGAAACTGAGTAAATTTGCTGTTTTGTTAATCGATAATACTGTTAAACCACTCATTTACAGACGTTCTATTGGAACGAAAATTTCGTTTTTTTTATTCTTAGTATAATGGAATCTAGAATATGTTGGTTAACTTAGTTTTGACAGAGTTGATTAACCTGTATTTAGGATGAGAAGAGAAATCAACTTTGTGGTCTTTAAGAGTATGTCGCTATATTTAGAGTAGTGGCAATTTTATTTTATACAAGGTTTATGGAGTTATGTGTATTAATACTAGCTTCTTTGTAAATGTTAGTAATCTTATTTGGTAATAGTTTTATATATATGTTTCTGATCTTGTCCGATGATACATGGATTTGTTTTTTCATCGTGATATTTAATTCGTATTTTAAAATATGTTGATGATTTTCCTAGATCTTACATGTTTTACTAAATTTCTGCAAAAAGTATCTCTGCTCTAAATCCGAACTTGTTGTCTGAGTGAGTTTCAGCTATGTCTTTGTCGGACAAATAAACACGCCATTTCATTCTAGTAAAATCTCGTTGATTAGACGCTGTGGCTATTATTTTTCGTTCGGTGGAATAGAACTAGTTTTATAAAAAATTTCGACTGATACTGTTCCATATTAAGCTTTTCGTTTTTGTACTGTATTCTATTTAAGGAAAGATAAATGTAGAAACATAAGAGTAAACAAGAGGAAGAAATAAGAGTACTCAAAACTGAAAGTAGTGTTATAAGTTATTGGTACTAGAAACTTCACAAATCGTTACTCCGAGTTTCTAATTTTCAATCTTGGGGCGATTATGAAAAGTAGAACATGAAATTTGTATATAGTAAATATGCAGTGAAAATGTTTGGATATTTGGAATAATATGCAACTCCGATTTGAAAGAGTTTAAAGAGATCTACATATTTACTTTACACTGCGATTAACATCGTTTCTATATTTTTCATATATACATTTATGTTTTCATGCCTTATATCGTTTTGTATAATTAAGCTCCAGCCACTCTCTATTCCTGTTAACTAAATAACGGTTATATTGTCAACCAATATTATTCCAATTTTCAATTTGATTCAAATAGTTTTTGTTGCGAATGTTTATTATATACTAGTTTTTATGTTCTATATTTCATAATCTTTTTGTATCAGGTAAAATATAGGGGTTTAAAAATAGGTAGAGTGGATTATATGAGTTGGTAACCATTCGTGAAGTGTATGTACTATGTGTATGCATACTGCATAATACTGCATACATAGAGGCACACGTAACATTATACTGGGGAGTTTTAGAAGGTGTTGTATAAAAGAGTCAGATATTACTTTAGTGGAAGGAGTGAAGTGAAGTAAGAATTTTGATAACAAATAAATGAATGGCTGGAAAGAGTGGGTAAAGTATACACAGACACAGGTGCATTCATAAATGCACACATACATACCCATGCACATATATGGACACATCCGTACATGCGCGTTCACCTACCTGCAAGTGTGCATGCATAGTCGCGTGCAGATACATACACACACACATATATATATATATACACACATATAAATACACACGTGCGCATCCGTATATACACACACACAGGCTCATGCATGTCCATATGGGGAGAGGAGGTGGAACTGTCTGCGCCTATGCTCATACAAGGCCCATGCATGTCCAAATGAGGAGGGGGAGTAGATTTGTCAGCACACAAGCATCTACATGATTCATATACATACACGCACACGTGTACGTATTACATTCATATACCCAAACAAGAATCAGATAAGAAAAGGTTTAAGGTGATCTGCACATATACACATGAAAAGTAAAATTTGTAAACTTACATGGGAGTAATGGTGGGTTGGTGGTACAATAGGAGTGGGTGAGAGATTTGGGCCTACAAACGAGTTCTTGGGGGAAGTGCTGGTACTTGGGTAGGTGTGTAGGGCGGGGCTTAGTCCAGGTACATTGCACATACAAAACGAAAAAGTATCGTCAGCTGACAAACAAGGGAGAGAACGGTGTGCGAGGGCTTAGTAAATATATATCTATATATTAGGGTATATATATATATATATATATATATATATATATATATATATATATATATATATATATATATATATATATATATATATATATATATATATATATAAATATACCCGACTAAACCGGCAACGCCACCAAGTTTACTTGGTGAGGAGGGTGATTTTGGGACACTCTGCAGGACAAAAAACAAAACCTGACAAAGGGTGGAAGAACTCATAAGAGTCAACGGCCATCCAAAAATGTGTAAATATGTATATACATATGTACATATGTATGTATATGTATATATGTATATGCATGTGTAAATGTGTGTATATAGGCGCGGGGAAATAATCGGGCTGGATACCCGATCGCGCAGTTAAACCACTGGGAGTGAAGGACGCCTAGCTTTTGTCAGGGTATTCTTCTAGGAGAAGGCAAGTCAGGAAACTGGGATAACTCCGACATAAAACCTGCGGCTCAGTAGTTACCGATGGTGTTGATCTTTTCTTCTTTTCGGGTTATAGCTACTGTCGCTCAGAGAGTGGGATTGGCTCAGTGCACAGTCTTTCCTCACTTTAAAAAAAATCTTCACGCACAGGCATTGCACGATAGAATTAATTAATAATTATTAATAATGATATATCGTGCAATGGCCATACTTAATAACGAGGGGGCAGCCATCATATATATATAGATATATGTGTATGTATATATATATATATATATATATATATATATATATATATATATATATATATATATCGACAGTCGACCGACTTTCGTCAAATCGGACCAAGGAAACAATATTTCCATTGGTCTTTCCAATTGCTAATACTCTCTATCGATCGCAACTCCAGGTAGAAGGAGCAACGTGAATTAAAGTGTCTTGCCCAAGGACATAACGCATCGCCTGGTCTGGGAATCGAACTCACAACCTCACGATTCTCTAACCACTCAGCCACGTGTAACTGAAGACGCATGGCCTAGTGGTTAGATCGATGAGCTTGTAATCGGGAGGATGTGAGTCCGATTCTCGGACCGGATCATGCGTTGAACCAGTTTACTCAGCTGTATGAATGTGTTGCCACGTCACTGGTGCCAAGCTGTATCGGCCATTGCCAGCATCTATGACGTGTCTGTTTATGCACAGGAGGCGAGCCGCATATATTCTAGCCTTTAGAACAAAAGCAAAATGAATGCTTCACCTTCAGATGAGGGATGACTCACAAGGAAGATGTATGTATATTTATGTATATATGTGTCTGCTATGATTCTGTTGTCCTTCTATTTTGATAGATGGATCCACGTTCTGGAATATATTATGTTGTTACTGTTGATTTCTTTCTATTTTACCCATCATGTTATTGTATTCTCATCTCTTTCTTCCAACTCCTATTATAGCCATATATGAATACTTATTTCAACGAAATAACTTCTTCTTTTTCTTCTTCTCTCTCTTCTCCTTCTTCTTCTTCTTCTTCTCCTCCTTCTTTTTCTTCTTCTCCTTCTCCTCTTCTACATCCTTCTTCTTCTTCTCCTCCACCTTCTTCCTCTTCTTCTTCTTCTTCAAGAATATCCAACTCATTTGCCGACAACAGGTTTCCAGAAAATAAGTCTGCCTGCAGTTTCATTGTGAATTTTCACATGTCCAGCTAATATACGTAAATGTAAATCTTTCAAATTGAAGATTTCAACTTAACCTAATGCGTCCTTTGACGAGAAACTCAGGTTTAGTAATTACATAACATCGGATTTCCCAACGTTGCTTATGATATATAGGTGTGTGTGTTTGTGTGTGTTTTTTGCGTGTGTTTGTGTGTAGATTTTTGGGTGTGCACGAGAGTGCGTATGAGTGCAAATCCTATAGAATATGCATATATATATATACGTGTGTGTTTGTGTGTGTGTGTGTGTGTGTGTGTGTGTGTGTGTGTGTGTGTGTGTGTGTGTGTGTGTGTATAAGTTGACCGGACTAGCATAAGGTTTCTCTGCTAGTACCGGTCGAAGCTCAGCGTACTCAATAGGTAAGGTTATGTAAAAATCCCAGAGTAGGCACAAAGTTATTTGCTTCAATACAACACGCGTAAATATAAGGCCGGATAGTATATACAAGTGTAAGCATACATACCTAAAATCATTCTCTAAATACAGTCCAAGCTAACCCATGATTAGATCCTACAACCCCATTTCCATTTTTCCTCTAAACCTATCTCATTTAACTTTCCGATCTTTAAGACAAAGATGGCTGGCGCCAAATCTATCGTTTCAACATCCCTCTAAACTATAATAGCCACGTTTCTTTTCACTACAACAAACATACCCATTACTAAAAATAGTCCTCTCTGATCTATCGAATATTTCCTTTTCAAACAATGATATTTCTTACACCAACAGTACCAAATATATTTGAGGCCTATAGGTTACTATCTACGTCAGTTCTTCCTCTTTTTCTTCTACACTAATACCCTAAAAAATCATTATTGTATTATTTTTAATTCGAAAACCTTTGTATGCTGATGTTGCCTACTTTGTTGCACACTCAGAATCAGACATGCAGAACACGATAAATAAATTTTCTGAAGCATGTGCTCTTTTGGGGCTCACTGTAAACTTAACTAAGATCAAGGTGATGGATACTCCAGCATCAAGAAAACCTTATACTGTGCCAAATATATATGGGACTAGGTTGGCGGTGGTGGATGCTTTTGTGTGTCTGGGTAGTACTCTGTCAAGGGGCGGGAGTTTAGATGCAGAAATACATTGTCTGCATTTTGAAAATTAGTGAAAAGGGTGTGATCAGACACAGTCATAAAATTGAGGAAAAGAATAACTGTGTATGAAGCATATGTGCTTACAGTTTTATTGTATGGGTGTGAAGCATGGACCGCTCACCAGCGGAATTTCAATATACTTGAAAGATTGCCGTAAAAGTGCCTTCGGCAGATCCTAGGTTTAAATGGAGAAGCATGACAATGAAGTTTTTCAAAGATCGGGGTGCTCTTTGTCATTAAGAGTCAGATGTGTTGGGTAGGGTATCTCGTTTGCATGAATGATGCAAGGCTTCCAAAAGAAATCTTTGATGGTGACCTTGTGCAAAGGAAAAGACCACAGCATAACCCTAAGGAGAGGAACAAAGATTGTATTAAGGAAAATGTAAAATATCTGGCTATAGATATAAATCAAAGGGAAAAGCAATCTCCTCATCGTAATACATGAAGAAAGACATTTAAATGAGGGTGTCAATTATTGGACGAAACGAAAAACGTATAAGCAGAGCTAAAACAAACACTAAGAAAGATTGAGTTGGAAGGGCTTGAAAATGTTGATTACACCGTGTAACATATTTTTTGTTCCACGTCATTTCCTGGTTTGTTATATCCCATTGTTATAAAAAGACACTATTATTTAATCAGAAGTTTGGGTTTGTGGTCAGGAGTTAGATATTTCGAAATTTTCATATTTTTCAAGAAAAAACACATTTTTTTTTTTATTTATCAGTTCATATAATTAAATCAACAGAGTATATATTTATTTTATTACACAAGCTTATCAAAAGCAAACAAGTAAAAACAAATAACACTTATAAAGCAACTTATACACGTCAGAAATGACTGAATTTCCTAGATTTGGGATTGTAGTCCAGGTCGCATTCCCGCACTAGCCCCCAGATATAGTCCCCATCATTTTTTCATTGTAGTGGCCCTGGTACCTCTGCTCTATCTCTTTCACATTTTGGTGGAATCGTTCGCCTTGTTCTTCTGAGTAGGCGCCCATATTGTCCTTGAATTTTTCCAGGTGAGCGTCCAGCATATGGAGTTTAAGCGACATCCTGCATCCCATGGCGCCAAAAACCTTTATCAGATCCTTCACCAGTTGCTGGTAGTTTTCAGCTCTGTAGTTTCCCAGGAAGCCCTTAACAACTGCCTTGAAACAGTTCCATGCTGTTTTCTCAATCCTATTGAGCTTATTGGAGAACTCGGTAGACTCTAACACATTTTTTTATCTGAGGTCCAACAAAAATTTCACCTTTGATTTTGGCCACACATAACTTGGGGAAGAACTCAAGAAGGTACTTAAAAGCGGCTGGTTCTTGGTTGAGAGCCTTCACAAACTGCTTCATCAACCCCAACTTAATGTGCAGTGGCGGCATGAGCACAATCATGGGATCAACCAGTGGCTCCCACACGACATTCCGGGTCCCAACTACAAATTCTGTTCGCTGCTCCCAGTTCTTCCTTTTGTAGTGATCAGAGGTGACTCTGCTGTCCCAAAGTCAGAGGAAGCATTGGAATTTGATAAAGCCTCCTTGGAGTCCAAGCAGGAAAGCTACCATCTTGAAGTCTCCAGTGATTTCCCAATTGTACTGGTTGTATTGCAGAGCTTTCAAGAGGACTTTCACACTGTAGTAATCTTCCTTCAGGCAGACTGAATGAGCTAGGGGCAGTGTCGGGAACTTGTTTCCATTGTGGAGGAGGACAGCCTTCAAACTTGTGGTGGAGCTGTCTATAAATAGCCGCCACTCCTTGGGCACAAACGGTACCCCAATAACGTCAAACAGTCCAGGCACGTCATGGCAGAAGCAGAGGCCGTCCCTAAGAGTGTAAAAGCCTGAGAAAGGTTCGTGTCGACTTCTCTGACTTGTCACCTGCACTTCCTCCTTGACCAAGTTCCACTGTTCATCCTGGAGACGAATGCTTAAAACACACTTATTCAGGGTGCGAAAATCCAGTATCAATAAATCTCTTTAATCCACTTTTTAACAATTTTATACTTTATTGCACTTTTATAATTTTCTTTAGGTAGTACTCTTTATTTTATAATTTTAATTTAACCTGAAACATATATAAAAAAAAATTATTTAACATAAGCAAATTAAACTTACATACAACGTAAAATCCAGCGTACAAATAATTCTAGTAAATAGCTTAGAATTTTTACAAACCCAAACTTTTAACTGTTTAATAGCACTTTTTTTATTTATTAGGGACCTAAGCAACACAAAAAAAGTGATTACAAGCCAGGAACAGAGAAAAAAGAAATTTTTGTTACACGGTGTTATTGGAATTGCAATTTCTGTCACCGTGTCTTTCTAAAGCTGGTTTGTAAACAATATGAAAACGCATGAATAAACAATGACAGAGGCAGATTATGTTGCAAAAGAGATGTAGGACAATCTCCCGATTAAAATGCCATATGAAGTTTCATCAACACGAAATTACACATCCTGATCCAATAAACCCAGTACACACACTGGCATACATCTGTTACTTGTGACAAAGACCTTGTAAATCAGTTGCTAGAGGGAAAACACACCTTCGTGCACATGGGAGGGTGTAAACTTGCTGGAGGGATTGAGATGATGTTGAGATGGTTATCATCTGACACAAGATGAAGCAATCATCATATATATATATATATATATATATATATATACATATATATATATATATATATATATATATATATATATATATATATATATATATATATATATATAATACAAGGACGATTTGTTGAGCCTTCATTACGTTTATTGATTGGTGACGCGCGTTTCGCTATTGATCAGCTCAAGGTTCGATCTGGCTCGACTCTGGAATCAAAAGCTCGTCGGAGCTCTGCTGTTGTAATGACAGAATGAACATATAAGGCATATATATATATATATATATATATATATATATATATATATATATATATATATATATATATATATATATATATATATATATATATGTATATACATATATGTATGTATATATATACACACAGAGGTATCCACAGTAAGTTGTGGGGTCTATCCTGTATGAAGAACTCGATGTAATCGATATGTTGAAAATGCTGTAGGTTAAGATAAATCTCGGAAAACAATAAAACATTAAAAGGAAAACAGAGTCATGATATAAGTTAAAACAATGAAATAAAAAATCAAGTCATTAGAGATATACTTCACTGCTTTACGATCGTTTCTAGATGATGATAATACATTATAGCTATACTCCGTTATTGATCTATGTAAGGTTAGTTACAAAATATCAGATAAAGATGTAACTAACCTTACATAGATCAATAACGGAGTATAGCTACAATGTATTATCATCATCTAGAAACGATCGTAAAGCAGTGAAGTATATCTCTAATGACTTGATTTTTTATTTCATTGTTTTAACTTATATATATATATATATATATATATATATATATATATATATATATATATATATATAGAGAGAGAGAGAGAGAGAGAGAGAGAGAGAGAGAGAGGGGGGGGGGGGGGTGACTGAGAGAGAGAGAGTGAGAAACTTAATCTAAATTCAACCGCTTAATCAATTTTTTTCTCTCAGGAAAACATGCTAAAGTCTTATCCCGTATTTATTTACAGATGACCCGCGCTGTGTAAAGAAGCATGGTAATAACGTTGACCCCGATGACTGCTCTAAGTTTATTTCCTGTACTAACGGCACTTTAATGGCATTCCAGCGTTGTGGAGACGGTACTCTCTACTACCCCAAGAATGACAGTTGCCAGTTTGCCTACGCTGTTGCCGAAGACTGCGGTAACAGGAGAATACCTGACACCATTCTTATACGTGAGTGTTCAATTCCAATCCAATATTATTATTTTTTTTTTTTTTTTTTTGTAATCTGAAGTGTTGTCATCTTAACGGAAATGACTATAACAATAGTCAATTGATATAAATAACATTTGCCGAGCGAATGAGGTAACCATTGCGCTAAGGAGTCTCTGACCGCTGGGTGCCATATTTTAGAAGATTTCAAGCCAGTTGGTAGGTGTGTAAACAAACGATTGACTTCAGAAGCATTGGAATATTTTGAAATTTGAAATATAATCGACCTGCACAAGTTTCCAGCTTCGTTAATTTCTATTAAATAATTTCCACTGCTTTAAAATATCCCTAGTATTTCACTGGTGCATTTTACACTATGATGTGTATTCAATCTATTATCTGGTGGTTGTCCTATGCTTAACCCATTTTGCCATTTCGTCTCTCCAAAAGAAAAGAAATGACTAAATAATATATATATATATATATATATATATATATATATATATATGAACAGGGAGCTGATATATATATATATATATATATATATATATATATATATATATATATATATATATATATATATATATATATGAACAGTAAGCTGTACTGACGAAGGGTGATACCCAGAAACATTAGTGGTCGCAGTAAATAAAGGATTATGAGTTCATGCAATTGACTTATGTTTCGTCACTATATATATATATATATATATATATAACGGCGATGAATTAGTTTTGCGAGGTTTTTGATATGAAATCGTGTGTCGAAACAAATATTGATATACTTGGGGAGGGTCATAAGAGAAGTATAAATAAATAAATAAATAAATACATACACAAGCACAATAACAACAAACACATATAAACACACACTAGTAAACTATGATAGAATACAATAACCAATACACAGTCACCCAAACACGAACACACATCAAACAAAACACTATACACACACGCAAACCCATGCGCAGAGAAGACAAAAAAAAAACAAATAAATAAATAAACAGACTAAATAAAGATGGCGTAAGCATACAATACAACGGGAGGAAACATAACAGCACCATGTTGCAGATGTGCAACGAAAGAACTTTGTTAGACTATATATATATATGTGTTTGTGTCTATATTGTATCTGTATTTTTGACCGTTGGTCAGTCAATGGTAACATTGAGGACCGAATAAATTAAATTAACCGATATAAAAGACACAGAAGCGAAAACCAACCAAACAGTGAGTGTGTTCTGTTATTAATTCTGGCAATATTATTACACAAATATGACTCTACCTAAGTATAACAATATATATATATATATATATAAAATTGAGGTAAGCGGAGCAAGCAAGATTCAAACAATTTTTTAAAATAAATAAAAAAATATAATTTAAATATTTACCTATTCCAATTGCTTTTACCGACGGTTTCACTTCACAAAAGACTGGAGATCCCTAGGAACTTCCAATGGAAAAGTTTAGATCATCAGAGAGCATTTTCATTTCCTAGGACAAAAAGTCCCAGGAACGGCAAAATATATTGCCATCTGCCAGCTAGCACAGGATCGAATGGGGTCGAAAATTTGACCTATGCTTTAACTTCTGATGAAGTTGTAGTGGTGCCGTCTTGGGCATTTTATATATATATTAAATATATAAATAGATAAATAAATGACATTGTTAATTAATAAATAAATCAACTAATACCTTAACACTTCACACAAAGTAAAACATTTCGTTTTAATCATTTTCTAACCCAGAAAAAAAGAAAGAAAAAAATGAAAAAAATATATTTTTCTTCCTAATAATAATCGTCTCTTTCTCCCTGTTTTCATATATATATATATATATATATATATATATATATATATATATATATATATGGACTTTTAACTTCTGATGAAGTTGTAGTGGTGCCGTCTTGGGCATTTTATATATATATATATATATATACCTGGCGGATTCCATCTCTCCAGGTCAGATTTCTCCCAGAAAAGGTGTGGGAGAAAAAGAAGGGAAATAAGAAAAAGATACGACTACAGTACTGAACTGACCTGGTACTTTTTCATCGAATTCGAAAGGCTGAAAGGCAAAGTTGAGCTCAGTATGGTTTGAACTCAGATCGCAGAGAGTCGGAACGAATATCGCAAAGCATTCTATATCCGACGTTCTAATTACTTCTATATCTAATGACGCCAATTTGCCGCCTGCCTAGGTAATTTAATAATAGGCCATAATGAAAATGAAAAGATGAATGAAAAAACTATGACATCATTTACTGTTGGGTGCTTTATATTTTAAGTACTAGCGGAGGTAAATATAAGGACAGTTTTAATATTTTGCAACACTTTGTGTGCTGTTAAAATCAATGCGGACAGCTACTTGAGTTCATAGAGTTAGTCCGTGACCAAAAGAAGAAAAGATAATTTGTATCTCGTCCCTAGGTCTACCCTTTACTCGTGGCTAAGATATCGTCAGTTCACATTGCCAGATTATAAACAAATGGCTACAATCAGTGGAATCGCAGTGCAAAATTAACAAACGTTTAAATAGCTTAAAGTGTTTAGTTCAAATTCCCAATAGGTTTCATCACCCAAAATTCTGTAGAAGCAAGATCCTTAAAAATCCTTAGCAGCTGTTTTTGATTTGATGGCGGTCTTTAATACTCCTAACTTATTAATTTGACGATGGAAAATATTTCAATTGATTGCTAACGCAATTTCCTTTCTAATTTTTTTACATTTGAAGCTGACGAAGACCCGATGTGTCAAGATGTGAAAGACGATGTCGTTCCTGATCCATCAAGTTGTTACCATTTCTTTTACTGCCACTACGGACGCTTAGGACCAAGGCACCGATGTCCAGCTGGTACCGCTTTCTCTACACACAGTAAAGCCTGCGAATGGTCAGCCAAAACAAGTTGTGGTGGACGCACGCGACGTTAGAATTTATAACAATGTGGTTTAAATATCCCGAAAACAATCATTCTTTCTAACAAGACGGTAAAGTATTAAAGAAAGCAACACTATTAACAACAGCAATCAACAATAACAACAACACCAAAAATGACGTCAACAACAATGAAGATGATAACAATATAACAAGAAAAGGAAGAATAAGAAAAAATTATAAAACATGTTATTTTGTGTAAATGATAGCTAAGCTGTCCCTAGGAAGACAGCTCCATGGATTAGTATTCAAAAGGTCTATTTATACCTTTTTTCTGTATTACGCTGATTCTGTCTCATTTAAACGCCTATAAACATTTAACGTTTTTTTATGTAAGTTTTAAAAAATACAATCAATTAATTATACTAACATTAATCATTAAAGTGTTTGCAAAATATTTCAACGAATTGTATTTGTTTTATTATTTAAGTGGCTTGAGGGCGAGGGATTGGCAGTATCGGGAGAGGGTCGGACGCCATGCTTTGCAGCATAGACTTACACCCCTTTACGGTCTGAGTTCAAATCCCGCTGAAGTTAGCTTTGCCTTTCATCCTTACAGGTCGATAAAATAAAGTACCAGTCACACACTGGAGCCGATTAAATCGACTTTCCCCTCCCCTAAAATTGCTGGCCTTGTGCCTATATAAGAAACCATAGAGGGCCGGACGCCATGCTTTGTAGCACAGTTACGTCACTTTATGGACTGAGTTCAAATCCTGCCGAGGTTAACTTTGTCTTTCATCCTTAAGGGGTCGATAAAATAAAGTACCAGTAATACACTGGGATAATTGCTGGCCTTGTGTCAAAAAGTAGAAACAATTATTTAAGTGGCTTGAGGGCGAGGGATTGGCAGTATCGGTAGAGCGTCGAGACCATGCTTTGCTGCATAGACTTACGCCCCTTTACGATCTGAGTTCAAATCCCACCGAGGTTAGCTTTGTCTTTCATCCTTACGGGGTCGATAAAATAAGCACTGGTAATGTACTGGGGTCGTTTTAATCGACTTTCCCCTCCCCCAAAAAAGTTGGCCTTGTGCCTATAATAAAAACAATTATTTAAGTGCCTTATATAAAAAGGGTCGGCAATATTTATAAATGACCCCTATTTTTCAAGAGGATTCTTAAATATTGAAATTCCACGACATTAATTTTGCTTTCGACTGTTCCATGATTTAGTATGGTATTAGCAAGTCCATATAAAGCTGATAAAAGACTCAGCCCAAACGTGAAATGTAGATTCAAATTCAAACTTCATTAAGTAGTTTATTAATAAGTTTAAAAAACATGATTTATATATAGGTTACAGGTATATACATATAGTGTACATAATATATTTTCAAGTAGCAGAACAGAAAATAACTAGAATTGTGTGGATGAAACCGTCTCAAAATTGTAGCTCCATATCAACGGATTCACTTACCCACCCTCTGCTCAGACCTGGGTATTAGTGATATTAACTGAAAGTGGTAAGAGGGCAAAGAATGAATGTCACACTATCACCTCATACACAACCCAGTCCGCTTTTAACTCAGGACGAAATAGCACCCATGGCGTCATACGACCTGCTATAAATAACAGTAAAATCTCTCTTAAATTGTATCCTACTGTCTTACAAAAGGGAAGAAGGTATTGGATCGTGAGGTCTTCAGTACACTGTGTTTAAAATTTAGATGAGATATGTATGATTGGAACGAATTTGACATTGTACTGTCTATGTTGATGTGTATCTACTCTCTCTCTCTCTCTCTCTCTCTCTCTCTCTCTCTCTCTCTCTCTCTCTCTCTGTCTGTCTGTCTGTCTCTCTGTCTGTCTGTCTTTCTGTCTCTCTGTCTCTCTGTCTCTCTGTCTGTCTGTCTCTCTGTCTGTCTGTCTGTCTCTCTGTCTCTCTGTCTCTCTGTCTGTCTGTCTGTCTGTCTCTGTGTGTGTGTGTGTGTGTGTGTGTGTGTGTGTGTGTGTGTGTGTGTGTGTGTGGCACAAGGAATTGCGTGTATAAGAAGAAAAAGAGTACTCAATACATGTTTTAGGGTTTTATCATATATCTTGCAATCCGAAACCTCCACGAATCACTCTTTAGAGTTTCACTTTTACGATCTTCAGGGAGTCGGAAATAACCGACAATATACAACCAGTATACATAGCTTCACATAGAAAAGAAAAGGCAAAAATATTCGAACGTAGAAATATTTGAATGCTGGGTGTTAGGTGGTCTAAGAGAAGCCTATTTATGTATTTTGAATGTGAGCGATTGTTTATGCCATGTGCTCTGACTTTGTTGTTAAATGATAGTTGAATACGAGGTTTGTCCGAAAGGAAACATGACTGGGGTCGCAAAAGATATTTCAAATCCAAACTACAAACTACAAGTTTTCCCATTCGAAATAATCCCCCTCGAGTCTAACGCATTTTCCCATCACTCTCCGCCATGCCTTCGTGCACTCCTGGAAGGATTCTCTCTGGATTCTCCGCAGCTCTGTCAACACGGCCCCCTTGATGGCTCTGACACTTGGTCTCCGAGTCACCTCGAAGAGCTGTGATTCATTACAGCTGATGACTCCCCCCAACAAGTTTGGTTCGGTTTCAAGATGCTCGAGGATATCCTGACACACATGCATGCACCGCTCCTTCTGGTCATTGTTCAGCAGCTTCGGCATCATCTTCACACAAAATCCCCCCAAATGCTGTTGCGATTCATGTCCGTTTCACTTACGATCAGTCGAACAGTCAGCCGACGATTGCCACGCACCATCTGTCCCACGCGCTCAACATTGGCCACAGACCTGTTCGTTGAAGACCTTCCGCTCCTGGTGTCGTCATCAACCTTTTGTGCTACTCGAAATTCCGTGAGCACGACATTGTCTCATCTCAACCCATGAGCATGACATTTGTTGCAGTATTCCGAATTCTTCAAACAGAATTTCCCCAGCCGGACCTGAAACTTCAGGTTGGTTCGTTACTCTATGCCCATAATTCGATGGTCTAAAATTGAGGAGCTGTTAACAAAAACACGTGAAAAAAGATACAATAGCTGTAGAGAGCTGAACTCGCAGTTATATATTCACACAGTGACGCAATCCGCAAATCCCTACCCCACTCATAGCTGACACAGCACACTAAGTCCTGTTACTTTTCTGACACACTTCGTATATATATATGTGCGAGTATAATATGTAGATTCCCGAGTTGTGTCGGGAGTAACCACAGTTGGGTATATATACATAATATATGTATATGTATATATACATATGGCGTCCAACCCTCTACCGATACTGCCAATCCACTGAGACTAATCATGTGAACTTGCATAACTACTATCGATTAGTCACTATATCAATTTATCATGACCGATAAACCTTCTGAAACGATCGTAAAACAATGAATTAATGAAGCACTAAACAATTTTGCTTTCGTGTGTGTGGGGGGGCGTGTGTGTGTGTGTGTGTGTGTGTGTGTGTGTGTGTGTGTGAATGAAAAATATACAAAAAATTGGTATCAAAATTTATAATAATCAAATATATGAAAAATATATGACAAATTACTAAACCATTTCGAATGTGACAATTTAATAGAAAGATGTGTATTAAAACATGGAAGAATGCAGTGTTGTAATATATTGTTGTCGGTGAGCGATAAAGATGCCTGAAGAATAAATTGTTTTAATTGATAAATGTTTCAAGGCATTGTACATGGTACAAAAGATTTTTTTTTTTTATATCAAGATAAAAAATATGCGATATATATGTAATAAAAATTATGAGAAAAATTATACATCCATAATTCAGAATTCTAAAATTTATGAAATTTCGAACTTGAATTAAAAATGGATTGCAAAGGAAAGGGTTTTAAAATGGGTGAATCAATTATTAACACCAATTTCTTTCACTTCAATTCCTATCTATTCACCTTAGGTTAATTTTATTCATTTCAAATTCATTTACCTCCAACTTTTTTAATCCTTTACATCTCCAATCCATTTTTATATGAACTTTTACATTTTGTAATTTATTTTTTGGAATTCTATAAATTTATATTCATCATAATTTTTATCACATTTTATTGCATATTTTTATCTCATATTTCTGCATTGGATAAATATTTTATACCATCTATATCGCCTTTAAACATTTATCAGCTAAACCAATTTATTCTTTATTTATATTTAGTCCTTGCCCACTCACATATATATATATTACCACTCGACTTTCATATAACATCTTCCATTTTTCAATACACATTTTTCTGTTAACGCTTTACATTCGAATAAATTTTAGTAACTTTTAATACATTTTTCATACTGTCAATTTTTTAATATAATTTTGTCTATTGTTTTGTGCTTTTTCATATATTACATTTTATTTCTATATATGTTTTCGGAATTTAACAAAAAACAAAAACGTATTATGTAACAAACAGCTTACATGCAAGATACATAAATATGACAGCTCTCAATCTCTTCCAGCGCCCAATCAAGATCCAATATTACATTCAAATATTTGTTTTAGCGGTGGTGATAGTGGTGGTGGAGGCGGCGGCGACAGTGTTCTGGGGAAAATTATATATGCTGGTTGTACTCGCTCCAAAATTCAGTCTCGTCGGTTGATCAGAAACGTGAAACTCGGAGTAATGTTTCATGAAGTTTCCGGCTTTCAAAAAAAATGTAAGATATTTAGATACTATTTCTAGCACATCGAGCTCCCTCGTGGTGAACACAGCAAAGACAAACAGTGGGAACAGAATTAGAACACGTTGTGTCTCTTCAATATTTGTTTAGGGTAATGTAAGTCCCATCACAGTATTTGGATCTGGTAAGTCTAAGGCAGCAACTGTGCATATTTGTGTTTTTGTATTAGTTGGCTGATTTCTGATTTCGGCACAAGGCCAGCAATTATCCCAGTGAATTACAGGTGCTTTATTTTATCGACCCCGTAAGGATGAAAGGCAAAGCTAACCTCGACGAGATTTGAACTCAGAACGTAAAGGGCCGTAACTCTATGCTGCAAAGCATAGTGTCTGACGCTCTACCGATACTGCCAATCCACAGCCTATAATGATGATAATAATTGTTTCTATTGTTGGCACAAGGCCAGCAATTATCCAGTGTATTACTGGTACTTTATTTTATGGACCCCGTAAGGATGAAAGGCAAAGTTAACCTCGACGGGATTTGAACTCAGACCGTAAAGGGACGTAAATATGCTGGAAAGCACGGCGGCTCCTGGTTCGTCTCTGATTGAGCAGACATACCTAAAAATCCAATACCAGACATGAGCATACTGCCTTATTAGGAATATTGAGCAATGCATTATCCAATGTGTACTCTTTTTCAGAGCGGTATGTCATTTGAGGGAGATTTAGATACTATTTCTAGCAGGTCAAACGACCAAAAAGGCGCTCCCTAGTTAGCTCGTGTAAGGCATTATGTTTTACTATACCATTGTATTTTAACGGTTTGTAAACTTATTTGGTAATTTGAAGAACTATATATACGTTCTATGTTGACGGTAACTTCCCAGTAAATAAAGCTTGAAAAATAGATTTCAAGTCCTGTTTGAAAGCCGCTTAACACACATAACTAAACTTCATGAAAGCATTATAAGTATTGCAACTACCTATCTCTCCTCTCCTTTTCTTTGTATAAGAATAACCATCGATCTCCGGTGGTTTTCTTCGAACTGCAGCCCTTTCGTCTTTTAGGAGTATCTTAAACTATGGTATCAATAGTGTCTTTCACTTTTTTCTTTAAGATTTTGGGGAGATTTGGCAGCTATTTCTAGCAGTTCGAGTGACCACATAGAGGTTCTCTCGTTGGTTTGATCTCTCTCGTCTATAGAGGGCCCTCGTCTATAGAGGGCCCTGAAATCTGTGGCGTCGCCCACTGAAATAATTCCTCTCTAGGGTGTTTACATAAAATATACGTAATTTACAAATTGTAGTTAAGTGACGAATGAAACCACTTACATCATTTCTTTGGAATCTGTACAAGAATGTGATTTCTGTTTATGCAATCAGAAGAGAAACATAGCCCATCCAGGTTTATGTTCTAAATTATGGTTCTCTAGATCACGTGTTTAGTTGCATACTCTTATTTGAGAATATAACAAAAAAAAATGAACAATTAATCATTGAATAAAACCGAAATGGTTGTGTATGTGCCTGAGCGTGTGTGTGTGTGTTTCTTTGTATTTTTGTTGTTGACTTTTTGGTTTTGTTATTGTTTGGGGGTTTTGTTTTTTTTTTGTTTTTTTTTGTTGTTGTTTTTTTGCTGCGCAGGGTTTTTTTGTTTTTTTTTTAGGTGGGATAAATTTATTTTCATTTTACCTGTTCGCTTGGAATACCTGTTCTTCGTGGTACATAGTTATATTTACTTTTATTCTTGTTTTTATGTCAACTCATCGTTCTCGTTGTCGTCAATGTCATCATCATCATCAGCATCATCATCATCATCATCATCACCACCACTGTCGTTGTTATAGTATTGTCACAGAAGGTAGTATAGTTGACGCCAGGGTAGATAATTTATTATATGTAAATAGCTACTTGACGTTTTTAGTTCAAATCCTGCCACAGTGGATATTATTCTACGTCTCTTGTAACGAGAAATTTAATATTGGAAGTATAAAAGAAGCGGCTTCATGTCTAGTAAAACGGTATGTTCTCTGGTTTCCTCTGGTGGTTTATCGTATCATGCTTGGTGAGAAGATATTTCTAGCCTCTAGTTCAAACCCTCATTTATTTTTTCTTGGAGGAAAGAGACTCTCTTCGTTCGAACCTCCCACAACACAAAGTAGGTGATTCTGAAAGACAGGGAAAAAGAGAGAAGAGTCATTCTTCATTCCTGTAATTGACTGGCACTTTATTTGCTGAACCCAGAAAGAAGAAAGACAAATATGAACACGGTGGATTTGAACTCAGAATACAAAGAACAAGAACAAATGCCACAAAGCATTTGACCGACGCTCTACCAATTCTGCCAATCAACCGTTTTGTCACATGAAGTGCATTGTGCTATTAGGTAACGGCTCATTATGCTATGAGAGAGAATCTCGCCAACGTCAACTGTTTTTCATCCTTCCTTTGATCGATAAAATAAAGTACCAGTCAAATCTTAGGGCCGTTATATTCAACTATACTGATACTCCAAATTTGTAGGCATAATATTTAGGGGGAAGGGTTTGAGTCGATGACATCTGGCCAAAGTGCTGCGTTGTAAAGCCAAATTCAAAACCACGTAGTTGCAAAACGAAATTCTTAACCAAACATCATGTTTGTACTCCTATAGCTAAAGGGATCTAAATACATTAATTCCCTTATTGGGGATAGCTTTAGACAAAATATTAGTGTATTTCTTTAGTCTTTTATTGGTTTCAGTCATTAGATTGCGGTCATTCTGGGGCACCGCCTTGATTAAGTCGAACATATTGACTTCAGTACTTATCTCATTTAAGTCTGATACATATTATCGATCTTTTGCAGGACATAAACACAAACTTAAGCACACACTCACACACACTCACACACACACTCACTCACACCACACACGTATATGTGTATGTGTGTATGTGCGTACGTGCGTGTGTGTCTCCACTAAAACTAACCGAATAAGCAACACGGGGGAACGATAGAGTACAATGAAGATATATATTAGTTTAACGCTTAATATAGTAGGAAAATAGTCTTAACGTTTCGGATGTTAGTCTTTCATCAGAAGCTAGAATGAGAGATAAAAGAAGAATCGGTCAATCTGAAGCTATAGTAAGAGACATTTACACCCGTCACAATTTCTTGATATCTCGATACACAAATATTTACTTGGCTGCTTGATCTACGCATGCGTGAAAATTTGCGCCATGCTTCATTGGCAGTAGACGTACTCCGTTTACTAACAAGTAAATATTTAATTTATGTTTTCAAAGAAGCCATCTGAATTTCTTCGGTATTGTCCGTTTTATATATTAAAATGACCAATACTATCTTCTCAGTGGAAACTGCGGTAATGGCGAGATTAACAGTGAAACAAGCTTATTTTAGGTAGCTTTACTAGGAATCGACCAATAGCTAACTTTGTAAAAGTTATTATATATATATATATGCAAATTAGTACGTCCATTTAAGAATAAACTAAGAGTGAATGGGTATATATACACCCATAAAATATATGTTTCCTTGTTGTCGTTTAGATGATATACACGCCTAGTGATGAGGATCCAATTAGGTCCAAAAATCGATTAATTGTATTTGTCATTTTTTTTTATCTACAGGGAATTTCGTATTTTCTGGCATGTTTACTTACCTACATATTAAATATATGAATATGTATATACACATTGGTGCAGCCTCGGCTTCTCATTCCGTATGTATACAGATATAACTTTATATATATATATGTGTGTGTGTGTGTGTGTGTGTGTGTGTGTGTGTGTGTGTGTGTGTGTGTGTGTGTGTGTGTGTGTGTGTGTGTGTGTGTGTGTGTAACTAAAAGGTAAACAGAAATAACAACACAATCGGTTCAGTATATGGAAGGGATATATTAGGTTATATATATTTATATATATATATATATATATATATATATATATAGGAACCAGTAAGACCCCGACAGCTGAGCTCAAGCCGTTTCGACGGCTAATTCTGGACTAAATGAACATTTATCCTGGTATTTAAATAGCCGATCTTCTCAAGGGGTAATTCCATATATGGTCAAAGTGATTGTCAAAAATCAGTAGTAATTCTGTGGTTGCAAATTAGTAGGGGAGATGGTGGCTAAACCTGCCAGTAGGAGAAAGAGGGGAGGGGGTGGAGTAGACCCAATCAAGCGTTGGTAGTGCCAGCTACAGCTGGGCATGAGGTCAAAGAAGATACAGGGGAGGGGGAGGGGGAGGAAGTCGGAACGGTAGGTAGAACAATGGGGGGTAAAAATAGGAAAGAAAAAATACTGAGAGTGAAGAAAAGCAAAAAAGTGTAAAGAAAAAATTAAATTCTACGACCTAGGTGTCAGGCTATTGTTAGGCGAGAATAAAATAAAGAAAGAAAGAAAGAAGTAAATAAATAAATAAATAAATAAATAAGGAAATAAGTAAAAGAACTAGGTGGGACGAATTAAGCAAGGACCCTTTTAAGAGGTATAAGTACGTAAATGATACGGTGACTGGTCAACAAAAGGGGCCAAAATACTAAAGAGACTACCACGAAATAAACAATAAAGGTTTCCATCCCGGGCCAGCAACGACCCAGTGCAGCAAAGTGAACTTGTACGACATAATAATTCTGAGTCCCGGGAAAAATATATACTAATGCTAACTCTAAAAGATCTAAAACAAGCTACATGAAAGTTCGTACGAAATAAAGGTAGAATACGGAGAAATAAGTTCAGAATCCACCCCGCCCAGAAGAAAAGCGAAGCAAGAAATACTGAAACGAAAAAATAAGGCATAAGTGCCACTAAGAAATAAAGAGGGCACAGAGAATAGTGGGAGCGGTCGGAAAAGGGGGGCAAGTATCCGGGGTCTAAGCCAACTGCTATAAAGGGCGGAGTCCGCCAAATCTATCAAAGACTAGGGGAGGGGGGAGTGGGGGTACTAAGGCTACATGGGGCCAAAGGGCAGCCTCGGGTGGGCGAGAAAAGACGCCGACAAAGGAGAAGAGCTGGGGTAGAAGGACAAAGGAGAGAGGGGGGAAGGAAATAAAGGATGCGATAAAAGAATACAAAGAAGATCTTACGTCTTCCTTGGCAAGCAGGGGTTACCCATTGCAAAATCGGCAACTGGGGTGTTAAAGCCCTAGTCTACCCCCCCGGGTCATTATGGGGTTTGAGGGCGAGGTAAGTCCTACGCAATCTATGTTTACAGAGGTGACTACTCCCATCGGGAAACTATTCTTTAGGCTCATTGAAAAACACTTCCCATTACAACACCGCTACCACAACATAATTAACAAAAATACCATCAAACTCTCTTACAGCACTACACCAAACTTCGCACAAAACATCGTCTCCTCTAACAACAAAAAACTCAACCCCGATGGCAGAAATAACCTAAATAGCAGTGGAGAACCGACCAGGAGGTGTAACTGCCCGGATAGATCTATTTGCCCACTCGACAATAGATGCAGAGACCGTAATGTGATCTACCAGTGCAACGTGAGGACGGATACCTCCAACAAAGCCTATATAGGACTTACCGCATGTGACTTCAAGACCCGGCTATACCAACATAGACATACCTTCCGAAACCCGGCCCGGCGTCACGCCACTACACTTTCGGGCCACATATGGGACCTCAAGGACAACAACATCACCTATGATCTCACTTGGAGATTACTGTCCAGAGCCAATTCTTACACGGGAGGACGCCGTCCGTGCAATTTATGCTCGGAGGAAACTTTACAAATGCTGTTTTCGACGGACCAACTCCTAAACAAGAAAGATGAACTGGTTACTGCATGTAAACATAGATTGCGTAGGACTTACCTCGCCCTCAAACCCCATAATGACCCGGGGGGGTAGACTAGGGCTTTAACACCCCAGTTGCCGATTTTGCAATGGGTAACCCCTGCTTGCCAAGGAAGACGTAAGATCTTCTTTGTATTCTTTTATCGCATCCTTTATTTCCTTCCCCCCTCTCTCCTTTGTCCTTCTACCCCAGCTCTTCTCCTTTGTCGGCGTCTTTTCTCGCCCACCCGAGGCTGCCCTTTGGCCCCATGTAGCCTTAGTACCCCCACTCCCCCCTCCCCTAGTCTTTGATAGATTTGGCGGACTCCGCCCTTTATAGCAGTTGGCTTAGACCCCGGATACTTGCCCCCCTTTTCCGACCGCTCCCACTATTCTCTGTGCCCTCTTTATTTCTTAGTGGCACTTATGCCTTATTTTTTCGTTTCAGTATTTCTTGCTTCGCTTTTCTTCTGGGCGGGGTGGATTCTGAACTTATTTCTCCGTATTCTACCTTTATTTCGTACGAACTTTCATGTAGCTTGTTTTAGATCTTTTAGAGTTAGCATTAGTATATATTTTTCCCGGGACTCAGAATTATTATGTCGTACAAGTTCACTTTGCTGCACTGGGTCGTTGCTGGCCCGGGATGGAAACCTTTATTGTTTATTTCGTGGTAGTCTCTTTAGTATTTTGGCCCCTTTTGTTGACCAGTCACCGTATCATTTACGTACTTATACCTCTTAAAAGGGTCCTTGCTTAATTCGTCCCACCTAGTTCTTTTACTTATTTCCTTATTTATTTATTTATTTATTTATTTACTTCTTTCTTTCTTTCTTTATTTTATTCTCGCCTAACAATAGCCTGACACCTAGGTCGTAGAATTTAATTTTTTCTTTACACTTTTTTGCTTTTCTTCACTCTCAGTATTTTTTCTTTCCTATTTTTACCCCCCATTGTTCTACCTACCGTTCCGACTTCCTCCCCCTCCCCCTCCCCTGTATCTTCTTTGACCTCATGCCCAGCTGTAGCTGGCACTACCAACGCTTGATTGGGTCTACTCCACCCCCTCCCCTCTTTCTCCTACTGGCAGGTTTAGCCACCATCTCCCCTACTAATTTGCAACCACAGAATTACTACTGATTTTTGACAATCACTTTGACCATATATGGAATTACCCCTTGAGAAGATCGGCTATTTAAATACCAGGATAAATGTTCATTTAGTCCAGAATTAGCCGTCGAAACGGCTTGAGCTCAGCTGTCGGGGTCTTACTGGTTCCTATTACCCACTCTACTACCTCAAGTATTGAGTACTTTGGTGCGTTATGGTCCACCTGGTTCCTTACCACATTTCCTTCGTTATATATATATATATATATATATATATATATATATATATGTTCGATCATCATACCAAAAACTTAACATTATTTGTCTAAGCAGACAGTACATGATTTAGGAGTTGCAGAAACCCCATACTGGATATTACCAACCTTCCAGGGGTCGGGTATAATTTTCAATTATATTATTATTATTTGTTTGACCCGAATTACTTGGTCGTTTCTATAGCTGTGCGGATAATGGTTTAACCATCGTCTCAGTGTGTTTGACCTTTTAACTTATGTTGTTGCTCTACTTCACTAGCTTCTATGGAGCGTTCACCACACATCACGGAAGTTGTTTTTCGCTAATTTACAATAGCCGAAATACGATTCTCGCTAATTTATATTTGTATATATATATACTAGCAGAAGTGCCCGGTGTTGCTCGGAGTTTAATTGCTTTAAAGTACTTTTAATGATTCCACTCAATTATGAATATTGAGGCATTGAAAGTAAATACGGGTAAGTTTGAAAATATATGATATGTCAGACCGGCAAGACTGCAGTGGTGCTGAATAGAGGAGTCACAACACCTCTATGTAGACTACATTTTTTGTTCTGCCTTTGGGCGCAAGTATGAATAAGTTCTGCTTGCATCCCACTCTTGAGCATGCGACGTATAATTGGCCGTGTGAGAAGCACGGCTGGGCTAAATGCAGGCCTGCCGTTCATAGCGTTTGACCTTGGGACTTGTTGATTGACATCGCGAAGCAAAGTTTAACGAGGAATTGAAGTCGGCGCAGAGTACAGGGGCATTCCGTACCTGATGGAGTTAATGGTATTCTGGCTATGAAGACGTTTTCTCCAGCGCCGCAGCCCGTGAGAATTGTGGCTTCAATTACATGCGGCAGGAGGTTTCTTACCACTAACCGTGTTCCGTTGCAGAGATGTGGTGGTTCCAGGTTCCTCAACAGCATGACTGGATTCCCAACTTTGACACGCAGTTCATGAGATGGCAGTCCACAGAGGTCCAAGGAATTGAGGAATTCTGTTGGAAAATCGTCAACCTCATCTTTGTCCACCACTTTGTCCACAGATTTGTAGGTACGGAGGTTTCCAGGAATGCGTTGCAGAAGGTCCTCATTGATTTTTGCAACTGAGACATTTTTGGGAGCCAATATGGCTCTATCGCATAGCCAACTCGTGTTTTTGTAGTTGGTCGCAATATCGGGAAAGACAGAGGCTGTGAGGTCGTCAACAGTGTCGACAACGGTGCCTACTTGCGAGACTGCCATTTCTCCAGCTGCATCTGAAGGTGCAGTGCCGTCACCAACTGTTAAGAGGTCCTTTGAAGTCGGCTGCTGAGTGGTCGCCGAGCAGTTGGGCTCTCATGTTTGTTGTGAGGGTCAGGATTGTCACTTCCTGCCACAGGGGAGATGACTTAATGCAAGCCCCACAGTGTCGGCCCTAGTGGCTTTTGGAACAACTGGAAGAGTTTGTCGAAAATCGCCAGACAGCAGTAGAGGTACTCCTCCCATCGGTCGGTTGCATTCCCTGATGTCTCGTAGGGTTCTGTCTAACGCCTCAAGGGACCCTTTATGGGCCATTGTGCATTCGTCCCACACAATTAGGTGGCATCTTTTCTTTGTCAGAGTCCTTGGTGATGTTGCAGGTTATTGTGTCGTCTGAAGTCGTGTTGAATGGCAGTTTAAATGCGGAATGAGCTGTCCTACCTCCGGGCAGCAGAGTTGCGGCAATGCCAGAAGAAGCCACAGCCAGGGCGATTCCTTTCTGCTGTCGCACTTTGGAGAGGAGGAGTTTATTGACGAATGTTTTACCAGTTCCTCCTGGGGCGTCCAAAAAGAAGATACCTCCACTGCGTTGACGAATGGAAGTGCAAACTGTGTCATACGCATGCCGTTGGTCTTGCAACAATTTCGGTTCGTTTTCGTTGATGAACAGTTCGAGGGCGTGGACGTCGTAGGCATTTTCCTGAATTATGCCCCTCGGAAGTTTGTCGGAGCCCGTTCGCTGAACTTTTGGCAGTCCATAGAATGGAAGGTCATTTCCACCGGCAGTTAGGATTTTGTCCTCGATGTCAATGAGAGCTTTGTTGAAGAATTCGTCGCTGAGTCGTACGTCGGAATGAGGAAGTAGTAGTTGTCCTTGGTGTATGTAGTCATCGGAAAGGTCCTCTTTGTATTTGTCCCATAAGGATGCAGGGTCGCTTAACTCGCATGTCTGCAGTAGCACCGCAAAGAGTTGCCGAAGAGTTCGCGCTGAGAGTATTATAGCTTCCTCCACCAATGTCGCATCCCACTGAGCGCCATCTTCCAGTAGACCCCGTCTAAGGCAGACTGCGCGGAATGAAGTACAAAGCTCTCTGTTGATTGTTTTCAGATCGTCGAAAGATGTCGGTCCTACCACGTCATGCAGTAGAAGGCGGAGATAAAAGCATTCCTGTTGGTTAGGATGAATGGTGTACACTCTCCCAAGAGTAGGGGACATTTTAATGTCTGGATGTCCCTCGATGGGTTGTCCTTTCACCCTTCTTAACCAAATTCTGTTGTCTGTGTTCCATGTGTAGTATGATGACACCTGAGAGTAGAAGATGGTCTTGGCAAAGGGATCGTTTCGGCATAACTTAAAAAATTCCGTAAGTGTGGTGTCCTTGGGTTCCTCTGCTATCTCAGCAGCGGTGGAGGCGGTGAAGTAGACTCTTTGACCGTTTTCAAGGTGCACCGCCAACTGTTTGATTGGGGGGGGGGGGGTAGTTATGGTGTATTGCAAAGTGAAAGAATCGCCAGAACGCTTCATTGATGCTGATGTATCGGCCGACCTGGTATTGAGTTACTTCGTCTCGGTTGTTCTCCATTGTAAGACCAAATGACGCAGCATCGGACCCCTTATTGATATACTTGCAGACGTACTTTATCGATTTGACGGAGTGGCAGTATTCAACGTTAATGTGGGCGGTAAACAATTTAAGCAGAAGTGGGCAGTAGGGTACAATCCACCGGTTGTCGACGTGGTGATGTGGTGTTTTCGCAACAATTCCTCCGTCCGCTGGCTCCCTGCAGCGGTATAATGGATAACCGTCGCCACCTGTCCGAGTTTCTCGGAGGAATGGCTTAGGATACCTCTTGGTTCACCTTCTTTCTTTAATACATGGAGAATTCATGTTGAAACCGTTTCCGCATGGCCCATGAACCATGTGAGCAGTGACGATGTTGTGGAGTTCTCTGTCCAATTTCGGGTCGGGTATTTCTGCTGAAATGATGCTGTCAATGCTGCTTGCGTTGATTTTCGTTATCAACCAAATGAGTAGGTGAGCGTGTGGCAGGCCTCTCTTTTGCCACTCAACGGTGTATATGTAGCCCCTAACAGGTCCAAAGGCCTTACCTGATTTTAGGAGTTCAATAAGTTTTGTCAACTTCAAAGTGAAAGACTCGTGCCGTAAGATCGTGTCTGTCTGACGCCCTTTGTCCGGAGAATAATTCCGCTGTAATTTCATTCAACTTAGGGTTGCATGTTGAAGTGATGAAGAGATCCAGTCTGCTGTAGAGACGCACGTACGTCATAGCATCCTGTGTGCGTTCACTCATGTATCGGGGACTCCTAATGAAGGTCGACGGAAGGATACAATGTTTTCCTAGGTTCTCGGGATCGACGTCATTCCTTACTCCATCCCGTAAGTGAATGTAGCTGTCCGAACGAAGGCGTGCTTGATTGTTCCTTATGTAGCACAGCCTTTCAGATTCCATCTTTGCGCACGCGTCTACAGCAAGCTTGTTGAAGAGTACTCTTGCACGGTGGAGTTGGTTAAAGCAGCATTCGCGGACCATGAATCGGTAGGTGTAGAATTGCATAGAGGAAACAGTTTTGTTGCTGTTGCACAAAGGAATTCCAAAGTGGTATCCGTCGTAACCGAATGGGAAAAGTAGGGGATATTGCAATGCGTCGTAGGACCTATGCGTCTCGCTGATCCGTTGCAGACTATTGTCCCTACACTGAAGTATGATGTCCCGCTTGTTGTACTGTTCTCCATGAAGAAGCACAGCTATTTCATTCAACGTGAGAGTGTTAAAACGTCTGGCGTGGGTGCCTGGTGGTTTCTTGTCAGCGTCGATTATAACAGCAAAATTTGGCAACGGAGCAGCCTCCAATGCGCATTTAAAACTGCGAATGTAGTTGTTGTTTTCGTGCAGCATTCTCTGGAGTTGCAACAGAATGTTCATGTCTGTGCCAGGCGAAATTGAAGCGCGTCGTTCCGCTTGGTCCAAATAGTCAGTGACAAAGTATAGCTGTAGGAACTGGGGCTGTCCGTCTGTCGTGGGCAGTAGCGAACCGATTCTGTCGTAAATTTGTCCTTGAACTTTAAAGGTAGGCATGAAGCCGTCCTCGCGTATGATGTTAGCTCCGAAAGAGGTCATTTGGAAGGCAGCGTTGTATCTCTTGGAACATCGAAGGAAGTGTTCCGACTCCGCTGTGGAACCGGTCAGTAGAGACTTCAAAGGTTGTGGTGGTTCCTGTAGAGGAGGCAGTTTCACTTTGCCGTCGTCAGAGCAGCACATCCCTGAAGTCTCCCCAGGCCATTTTTTTCCCGACAATATTGGCAAATGTCAGACATGGATCCAATCTGAACTGTTGGCATCAGTGCATAGTTTACTGTTGGGTCATAGTGGAAAGCCTTATGAGACCCCTGAGTGCAACTGATCCTCTGTGTACCTCGTTTAGCACTCCTGCGGAGTGCGTTGGCGTTTAGCCTTTGTAATTGAAGTTGCGCAGTCTCTGATGCGCGAACGGAAGCTGTTGAAGCGGCGTCCGTACGTTGACGTTTGGAATGCTGCCCTTCGTCCTCGGCAGCACGTGACGCAGCAGTTGAGGCGGCATCTCTTCGTCGTCGACTGTAACGGTGTTCTTCGTCCTCACCGTCACGTGCCGCAGCGGTGGAGGCCGCATTTTTGCTTCGTCGTCGAGAATGTTGTTCATCAGTTTGCGCTGCACGTGCAACTGCAGTTACAAATGCATTTCCGGAAAGGCGGATGCTCCTCTTTTTTTCTGTCTCGGTTGCCCGGATAATTGCATTTCGAGTTGCATTTTGTGACAACCGAGTCAATTTCTCTACGGACAACTCTGTAGCTCTTCTTCGTTTGACAGCAGAAGCAGCTTTAGTTTGGTGACTAAGTCGTGGTCTTTTTTGGGTGTCTTTATTGTAGCAGGACCGAACACGTAAATATTTATGCAGGTAATGGAGCATGAAAGGGGGATCTATGAAAATGTACATCTACATATGCATACTGAAATACTAGTGTACTACAACGAAACTAGTTCAATATTCCTTGTCTGGCTTTCTGGAGAATAGGGGGAAGGTGTTCCCCCGAAAAACCAGTATGACTCTAAAAACCGGTTTGTCTGTGTGTTTACATACAGAATAGCTGGGCCGCTCACTGTAAAGCGACCAGTGAAAGACTTGGTACACCTACATATGTATACGTGTGTGTATTCATATACACACTAGTATTTCAGTATGCATATGTAGGTGTACATTTTTAACTTAATTGTTTAAGCGTCAGTCATACAAAAGTGAGTTACAAACGAAACGAAATTTAATTTCGTTTCGTTATTTGTTTTTATCGTCTCCGCTGAACCGGTGCGTACTCACACTCTATGCAAATTAGTCTGCCCACTACTAATTTTCATAGAAAAAGCATATAACGATATGTGCTTTTACAATTCTCCAGAAAGGCCGGTAGATAGGTAAATATTGCTGATGAGTTGTAACAACAACGAAACTAGTTCAATATTCCTTGTCTGGCTTTCTGGAGAATAGGGGGAAGGTGTTCCCCCGAAAAACCAGTATGACTCTAAAAACCGGTTTGTCTGTGTGTTTACATACAGAATAGCTGGGCCGCTCACTGTAAAGCGACCAGTGAAAGACTTGGTACACCTACATATGTATACGTGTGTGTATTCATATACACACTAGTATTTCAGTATGCATATGTAGATGTACATTTTTAACTTAATTGTTTAAGCGTCAGTCATACAAAAGTGAGTTACAAACGAAACGAAATTTAATTTCGTTTCGTTATTTGTTTTATATATATATATATATATATATATATATATATATATATATATATATATATATATATATATATATGTATGTATATATGTATGTATGTATGTATATTCATATTTAAAGATGCTTCGTTACAAGATGAAACTCCCGGTATCGCGGTCGGACCTCTACCTCGGATTGGCAGTATCGGTAGAGGGTCGGACGCCATGCTTTGACGCATAGAGTTACGGCCCTTGCCATTCTGATGGCATTCAAATCCCGCCGAGGTTAACTTTGCCTTTCATCCTTACGGGTTCGATAAAATAAAGTACTAGTAATACACTGAGTAATTGCTGGCCTTGTGCCAAAAGTAGAAACAATTAATATATATATGTGTGTGTGTGTGTGTGTGTGTGTTAATATATAAATGATCAAAGTTATATATACATATATATACATAAATATGTATATGTGTGTGTGTGTGTGAGAGAGAGACAGTGAGAGAGAGAGAGAGAGAGAGAGAGAGAGGGGGGAGAGGGAGAGAGAGAGAGAGAGAGAGAGAGAGAGAGAGAGAGAGAGAATATACGTCAGTATACAAGTCTTACTACATTAAGTAAACGCTCCTGCAGTGTTTATTTAAACAAATAATATAGGCGAACCACTTGTTAAAGTCCAGTTATATAACGATTTATGTTGTAAATATGTATGTTGTTGATTTTTATACTATTTTTCTTTCAAGTTTACTGTGTAGAAGGAATGAAGTGTATGGTTTTGTTGGGTGATGGTGTGCATAAGGGTGTTGTTGTGTGTTTTGTATGTGTGCATATATGTTGCATGTGTGTAGAGAGGGTGTTTGCCTGTGTATGTGTATGGATGTCGGTGTTTATTTTTCATTGCTTTATATCTAAGCATGAGCGTGAGTTTCTTTTTATGCGCAATTGTTGGGATATATGTATGTATGCATTTATGTATGTTTATATTTGTGCATAAAAATGTATGTATACATATAGGTATGTATGCCTGCATTTTGATATGTATATATATATATAAGTGTGTGTGTGTTTATATGTATGCATATAAACGTATGTACATGTGCACGTTTGTATTTATGTGTATGTGCATATCTATGTATATTTGAGTATATATATATATATATATATATATATATATTATATATATACAATATGTATATATATATATATATATACATATTGTATATATATATATATATATATATATATATATATATATATATATATAATGTATTTGTGTGGCAGTGTGCGTGTATGTATATTTTATTTTTATTGTTATTATTTCAACAAATCTTGACATTTCTTGATCTTTGTAAATTTATTTCCAGCTTTCCATGTAAATGAAACAAGTTAAGAAGAGAAAACAGTGAAAGGGTTGATTAGTTTCGTATTCTGCGAGATCTGAACAGCAATTGTTATACTATATTCTAACAATTTTCTACTGAGCTATTGAAAGCAACGAAATAACATGACTTGCATATAACTCCTTTATTCAATATAATCTAATTGATATGCTCCTTCTCTTTCTTAACATTATGGGCAGGAGCTGATTTGATGTGGGGGGCGGGGTTCTTTCCTTTATTGTTTTTTGTTTGTTGTTTTTTTTTAATTTGTTCTTTATATGAGATTATTCGGTGTAAAAGTTGCTATTATTCCTACCTCTAACCTATTAAAGAAGGCGATGAATTAGCAAAGATACTAAAACGTAGGATAGAATACTTTGCAGTATTTATTTTGGCTATCTGCACTCTGAGTTCAAAACCCGCCGATGTTAACTTACCCTCTCATCTTTTCAAGTTCGATAATAATGTACCAAACCTGAACTAAGGGCGATTTTTCCTGAGGGTCAGCTTTCCATGTCAACCTTTCAAGGTCGATAAATAAAGTACCAATACTGGGTTGATTCTTCCTCTTTCTCATTTTCTCTTTAATCCTCTGAATATTTCTCTGAAAGAAATCGTCTATGTTCAGACCTGCAAAGGAATGGTTTAAATATCCAAGACACGCTGTATATCGCTACGGCGCCCCTACTACTCCATCATAAGTTCAAAACCCATGGATGGATGGATGGATGGAAGGGTGGATGGATAGAATTTATTTTAAATGTGATACCTACGATTAAAAAATTACTGAGTTCGATTCTTGATTTTTTCCTCCTGGAAAAAATGATATGCTTACATGCACAGATTTTAGGTATATTTTTTTCTTTTACTTCTTTCAGTCAATAGACTGCGACTGTGCTGGAGCACCACATTGAAGAGATGTACTTGATCACTTTGACCCCAGGGCATATTGTTTTCAATTCTGGTACCTATTCTTTCGATCTCTATTAGTCAGACTGCTACGTTACGGGACATAAACAAACAGTGAACGTAAACACAAATACAGACGGACACAACCAAACATACATATACACACGTGTGTGTGTAAGCTTGTGTATATTCTTTAAATCTATCAACCAATGACCTCCACCCATCCCAATCACCACCGTCCCCTACCACCAGAAAATGTATAAATACCACCATATTACATTGACAGTCGACTTTCCTGGTAATTTCCTTCGATTGAAACAGTTCTAGTCCTGTAGAAGCCATTTATATATAAAATATTTATTCTCTGCTATGTATTGAGAACCTTACTTACTGTGGTTAACCCCGATTGAACCCGGGATACACACACACACATATATATGTGTGTGTGTGTGTGTGTGTGTGTGTGTGTGTGTGTGTGTGTGTGTGTGTGCGCGTGCGCGTGTGTGTATATGCGACTGGCTTCCGCACAGATTCCAGATATCAAATTTGGTCAACACGGGTCTATAGTAAAAAAAATAATTATTTCTACTTTAGGCACAAGGCCAGCAATTATCCCAGTGCATTACTGGTACTTTATTTTATCGACCCCGTAAGGATGAAAGGCAAAGTCAACCTCGGCGGGATTTGAACTCAGATCGTAAAGGGACGTAACTATGCTGGAAAGCATGGCGTCCGACCCTCTACCGATACTGCCAATCCACCGCCTAATACTTGCCAAAGTGCTGCACGGTGGAAGTGAACTCGAAACCACGTGGCTGCAAAGTGAACTTTTTAACCACGCAGCCATGCATGCTCCTATGCTAATATTTTTGTTGTTGTTTTTCTTTTATTTTGTTTATTTATTTTAGTTAGTTGGAAATGAAGCGGCGATAAAACCTGTCTATGATCTTTGTTTAGTGAAGGCGCGTGGCTTTGTGGTTAGGCTATTCGGCTCACGTTCGTAAGGTCGTGAGTTCGATTCCAGGCGGCGTGTTGTGTCCTTGAGCATGACACTTTATTTCACGTTGCTCCAGTCCATTCAGCTGACAAAAATGAGTTCTACCTGTAATTCGAAGGGTCAGCCTTATCACATTCTGTGTCGCGCTGAATCTCCCTGAGAACTACGTTAAAAGTACGCGTGTTTGTGGAATGCTCAGTCACATGCACGTTAACTTCACGAGTAGGCTGTTCTGTTGATCGGATCAACTGGAACACTCGTCGTCGTAACTGACGGAGTGCCTTCCTGATATTCTGTTTAAAGGATTCGTATGTCGAAGCCTGTAAATAAAATAAAAACGTTTGTTGGGGTACGGGAATTCCAGAGAGCACCAAAGTGTTTAGTTTATACACAACATGTATGGCAAGATATGAAGATATCAGTATATCGGATATGATTTGGGAGGAACTTATTAATTCAGAGCAACAGGTAATTTCTGTAGCAGTGGAATTGGAGTTGTTAGAACGTCGGAATTTGTTTCGGATCTCTGCTCTCCGAGTTCAAATCTTGTCAAGTTCAATTTTGTCTTTCATTCTTTCGGAATTGGTAAATAAAGAAGCAGTCCAGGGGCGTTGGATTGGCGGGATTGTTAGGGAGCTGGACAAGCTGCTTTGCAGTATTTGATTCGTCTCTGTGCGTGCTGTGTTCAAAACCCGCCTTCTTGTGCCAAATGAAAAAATGGAAAAAGTGTTTAATTTATACACAATAGGTATGACGAGATATGAATTTATTAGTATGTCGGATATGGACAGGGGAAAGCTTGCTAATTCAGAGGAATGGCCACTACCAGTAATAATACTACATCGTCTTCCAACGATGTAGAGGACATGGACAGAGCAGGAGTAGCAGTGTATTGGAGGTATTAAAAATGTAGAAAAAGAACATTTTGCCCACATACACACACACAAAAGCTGAACCTTGGTTAAAGCAAGTAGAAGTGCTCCAAGTTCCAAGGCTTTCTTTGTGGAACTGATAGAAGACTTTGTGCAAAAAGATAAAGACGGTGTGTTTATTAGTGAGGCGGAAATAAGGTCAAAGTAATTCAAGAGACCTTCAAAATCTAGTGTTTTAATGAAGTTAGTTATCTATATATCTAAAACAGAGAGTGTCTGCCTGTCTGTCTGTCGCACTCCCTAAAACTCGAGAACCACCCAACCGATTGTTTTCAAACTTTACACATGTAATACTTATGGTCGAGTGAGTGTTTTGAGTAAAATATATTTCAAATTTTCAATACCCTAGGGACCGCATTAGGCGATTTAGCGATCTCTCTCTCTCCCTCTCTCTCTTAGTCTTTCTTTTTAGATAGATACATAGCTACGACGTCGCGCCCTTATAATATCTATCTGTATGTCTGGCTGTCTGCATTACGACATTATGACGCTGTTTGTGTATATATATATGTATATATAGTGTGTGTATATATATATATATATATATATATATATATATATATATATATATATATATAAAATATCCGCGTATAGATCGTACTATCCGTTAGGGTATAATGTGGGGCTGTATATATATTTATATATATATACAGCCCCACATTATACCCTAACGGATAGTACGATCTATACGCGGATATTTTACGTCTTGATGTGGTAGCTTAGTATATGTTATGTTTATATCATTACTTATTTGTATAGGTTGTATATATTACCTGTATGTTTTGTGAAGGTACATATACTTTCTCGTACGTATATTTGATTGCATATGTTATGGCGTATATTTTATATATTCTGGTACATATGCTTTTGCGTCTGTGTGATTATGCGGGTTCGTACGTATGTATGGTGTGAGTATATGTGTACTTCGTGTTTTGGTTGACGTACGTCTCCGAAAATATGTGTATTTACGTGTAGGTATGTGTGTGCGCTTGTTATATACGTATTTATTTATTTATATACGTTTATTTAATTATTTGTATACACGCGCACACACACGTATTTATATGTGCGTATATTTGTATACCTACGGCGAGTTTTTCGCGTATGCTTGTGTATGTACGTATATGGATGCGTGTATGTATTTATTTAATTTCAATTATCTCTATATTTTATTTACTTTATTCTTAACTCTGAAGCGTTTCCTAATTCGGTTTCCTAGTTAGAATTTTAGTCTACGACTTCAGCTATACCATTTACGTGGTTTTGTCTTTGCGTGCAATTGTTCTCTATGCTCCACATATGACGTAATATCTTCGTTTTTTCCGTTCATTGCCAGAGAACGTCTCTGTGAACCACCTAATAGAATATTAGTCTACGACTTCTTTTATACCATAAACGTGGTTTTGTCTTTGCGTGTAATTGTTTTTCACCGCTCCAAATAATTGTTTCTACTTTTGGCACAAGGCCAGCAATTACCCAATGCATTACTGGTACTTTATTCTATCGACCCCGGAAGGATGAAAGGCAAAGTTAACCTCGGCGGGATTTGAACTCAGATCATACAGGGAGGTAACTCTATGCTTCAAAGCATGGCATCCGATCCTCTACCGATACTGCCAATCCACCGCCTTATAATGACGTATTATATTCGTTTTTTCCCGTTCTTTGCCAGGGAACGTTTCCACGAACCAAAGTATCGTCTTCCTGTCTTCCTCCGGTTGCAACGTTTTTTGAAATATTCACTTCTGCGTTCACAGATTGAATTTGTTAGTTTCAGAAGATCCCGTTATGGGTGAAAGCAGCCATTCTTTGCTTAAACTTTTATCTGTTATTTTAATAAATATTTGCTCTACGGTTCTTATATATTTGATATATATTTATCCTTATCGAGCCCTCTTTGGATTTTAGTCTTCAAATTTATTATTATTACTATATATATATATATATATATATATTTCGCTAAAACACTCACAGGGGTTAAGGATTTCGAAGTTGATGTCATCCTCAATGCCCGTAAGTCGGTGATTAATTTCGACGACTCTATTTGGATTAAAAAATCCAATAGTACCCCATTCGACGTGAGTATGGGCGCCAGCGATTCTGCGGAGGTTACTGATCTTATCGGCCTTTTCCTTCTTTTCTCTATCAAGGACGAATTGCCCAACGCGGGTGGTGGTTTTTACCGTGATGATGGTCTTTTGACCATGACTAAGTGCGGACCTCGTGCTTGCGACAGTTTCAGAAAAAAACTCACAGCCTTCTTTAAAGGCTTCAACCTCTCTATACAGGTTGAGGCCAATCTCTCGGTCGTTAATTACCTCGACGTTACCCTCAATTTATTGAATGGGTTGTATTACCCGTATAGAAAGCCGAATGATACGCTTAATTACATAAGTAAGCATTCCAACCATCCTGCCAGCATAACCAAGAACCTGGTAAGAAACGTTTCGTTGAGGCTTTCCCGTCTATCTACTAACGAGCATATTTTCAACGACCATTCCACTTATTACAATGAAGCTCTTGCTCGGAGTGTATTTGTCGATAAGGTAGCATATACAGAGTACGAAAATAGACCTAGAAGAAATAGATCCCGTCGCATTTGTTGGTATAACCCACCATATAATATGGAGGTGGCCACACCATTAGCTAAGATCTTTCTTTCCCTTATTACGAAGCATTTTCCCCCTACACATAAATATAGTAAAATTTTTAATAGAAATACTATTAAAATTTCTTACTCTACAACTCCTAACCTTGCACATAACATCACAGCTTCAAATTTAGCTAAACTACCTAGCCGTAGGAACACGTGCAACCCTGTTAGTACTAACTGTAATTGTAGGAATCGGGTTGATTGCCCCCTATCCGGGAAATGCCTCTCTAGTAACATTGTCTACAAATGTAAGGTTGAAACACCCATGTCCCGTAGGGCCTACATAGGGTTAACCGCCAATAGATTCAAGCAGCGTCTTTACATGCATACCCATTCTTTTCGTTACCCTCTAAGAAGGAATATGACGTCCCTTTCAGCTTATATCTGGAGTCTAAAAGACAACCACACCCAATATAAGTTACACTGGGAGATCCTAGCTAGTGCTAGATCGTATAACGGAAATAAAAGACCATGTGACCTCTGCGCCGCTGAGGCCCCGGAAATACTCTACGCCACAGACCACATCTTAAACAAAAAATCTGAGGCAATTTCGGCTTGTAAACATAAATTGCACAAAACTTTCCTGTATTACAGCCCCACATTATACCCTAACGGATAGTACGATCTATACGTGGATATTTTACGTCTTGATGTGGTAGCTAAGTATATGTTTTGTTTATACCATTACTTATTTGCATAGGGAACGTTCCCACGAACCAAAGTATCGTATTCATGTCTTCCTCCGGTTGCAACGTTTTTTTAAATATCCACTTCTGCGTTTACAGATTGACTTTGTTAGTTTCAGAATATCCCGTTAAGGGTGAAAGCAGCGATTCTTTGCTTAAACTTTAATCTGTTATTTTAATAAATATATGTGTGTGTGTGTGTGTGTGTGTGTGTGTGTGTGTGTGTGTGTGTGTGTGTGTGTGTGTGTGTGTGTGTGTGTGTGTGTGTGTGTGTGTGTGTGTGTGTGTGTGTGTAACGTATTTTGAAATATTTACTTCTGCGTTCACAGATTGATTTTCTTTAGTTTCAGAAGATCCCGTTAAGGGTGAAAGCAGCGATTCTTTGCTTAAACTTTAAGCTGTTATTTATATATACATATATATATATATATATATATATATATATATATATATATATATATATATATATATATATTATAATTATATATTCGTGTACAGATATTTTTGCACACACAATTACAAAATATAAACAAACGTATTTATTTCACGAGGCTCGATAAGGATAAATATATATCAAATATATAAGAATCCTACAACAAATCCCGAGCAACGCCGGGCCATTCTGCTAGTATTAACTTAAAACTAGCCTACCTTGAGGTTATGAGATGCTTCGTACTATGCCAAACTCCCAAAAATGTTTACGACTGTCTTTGGTTGAACAAAGTTTCAGTATAAGAAATGGTCAACGGACAGGGAAAAGACAATAAAAGGTGTGAGAAGCACCAAATTGAAGGTTACAGTTCTTGGCATAAATGAAAAACTTATAGAACTACTAAATTAATTGAAAGAAGAAGAAAGTTGCTGCAATATTGAGAAGGAAGTGGGCTCCGATTTTATCGAACCCTAATTGATAGACTAATAATGAAGAACACTGATATTCTGAGAATAGTAAGACATAACTTTATATATGATGTGAGTGATTACTTACCCAATCTAACGCCAAAGTTATTCGCCGGCGCCTTTGGGTAGAGCAGTTTCAAAATGTAGCAAGGAGACATGCTATACATTGCTCTGACCCAACCTACTTGATGGATCCTCATCCGTGTGTTAGAGGATTACTGTATCTGTTCTTTGTGTGTGATTTTTAATATTTATTTTTAATTATTTGATATTTTCTTTTGTTGTCTATTTAGTCATTATTGTACATTTACTTTTTGTATAACATCTCTGACCTTTACCTAATTTTTTCTACATGGTTGGTCTGGATGAAGGAGCAGTGCTTATGGCCTTTACAGATCCTCCGAGATTGGATAGATGGCTGCCATTGACGTTCAACTTAAAATGTTGCATATTTTCTCCTTTTGAAAAGACACGAGTAGAGAGTTCCAGAGAATGTCAGAGAGTTCCAGAGAGTTCCAGAGAGTGCTAGAGAGTTCTAGAGAATGCTAGAGAGTTCCAAAGAGTCGCCGTTTTAAGAAAGAAGGGCTTGGCATAGTAGTTAGTACGGACAGTGGATGATTAAATACAATATAGGTAATGAGAACATGAGAGACGAGTGAGTCGGGTATGCTCGTGTGAGGTGACATGAGGCTAGGAAGCTCCGAGAAGCAGAAACTATTGTGACCTCCTTTCTATAACGTTTAATTGTGTGTATGTGAAAGCAACATAGTCGAATGGTTAAGAAGTTCGCTTTGTAATCTTTAGGTCCTCGGTTCGATTCCAGTCGGATCGACCCATACCTTATTTGGAGGTCTGTGGGATGGACTGTATCGGCTTTGTCAGGTACTGTGTCGCGCTGAATTTCCCTGTGAATTACGTTAATGATATACATACCTGTAGAATGCTCAGTCACTTACACGTTAATTTCATGAGCAACCTGTTCCGTTAATCAAACATTTAGAACTCTT
>OZ024743.1:343161588-343199088 GCA_964016885.1 Eledone cirrhosa
GTGGTTGTGGTGGTGGTGGTGCTAGTGGTGGTGGTGGTGGCGGTGGTGGTGGTGGTGGTGGTGGTGGTGGTGGTGGTGGTGGTGGTGGTGGTGGTGGTGGTGGTGGTGGTTGTGATGGTTTTGGTGGTGGTGGTGGTGGTAGTTGTGGTGGTAGTGGTTGTGGTGGTAGTGGTGTTGGTGGTTGTGGTGGTGGTGGTGGTTGTGGTGGTGGTGGTGGTGGTTGTGGTGGTGGTGGCGGTGGTGGTAGTGGTGGTGGTGGTTGTGGTGGTGGTTGTGGTGGTGGTTGTGGTGGTGGTGGTGGCGGTGGCGGTAGTGGTGGTGGTGGCGGCGGTGGTGGTGGTGGTGGTGGTGGTGGTGGTGGTGGTGGTGGTGGTGGTGGTGGTGGTGGTGGTGGTGGTGGTGGTGGTGGTGGTGATGCTGATGATATGGATGGTGAGGATTATGACGACGACGACGGTGATGATGATGATGATCAGGAGGAGGAGAATGAGGAGGAGGAGAAGGAGGAGGAGGAGAAGGAGGAGGAGGAGAAGGAGGAGGAGGAGGAGGAGGAGGAGGAGGAGGATGAGGAGGAGGAGGAGGAGGAGGAGGAGGAGGAAATGAATGATGATGATTATGACGATGAGGATGATGATGATTTATATGGATGGTGATGATTATGACGAGAGTGATAACCACCACCACCACCACCACCACCACCACCACCACCACCACCACCACCACAACCACCACCACCACCACAACCACCAACACCACTACCACCACAACCACTACCACCACAACTACCACCACCACCAAAACCACCACCACAACCATCACAACCACCACCACCACCACCACCACCACCACCACCACCACCACCACCACCACCACCACCACCACCGCCACCACCACCACCACTAGCACCACCACCACCACAACCACCACCACAACCACCACCACCACTACCACCACCGCCACCACCACCACCACCTCCACCACCACCACCACCACCATCACCACCACCACCACCACCACCACCACCACCACCACGATGATGATACTGATGTTAGTTGTGACGGCGGCGTGTGCGGCGGCGATGACTGTGGTAGTGATGGTGGCAATCAGTGGAATTTGTCATGAATGTGGGCAGGCCAATCCACGCTGGGACTATCTACCAAGACAGACAGATATGGGGCTGTAAAAGGGTTATTATGGACATTATTTGGCTGCATTCTCTGTGTAATGGTACCCTGATAAGCGGAACATACAGCAACAATAACATCTACAACAGCCTAAATATAATAAATGATAGTAAATAAAACAATTGTAATAACATCAGCAAAAGTAGCAACCAACATTTACTGTATCATCAACCGTAGCAGGCATCAACGGCAACAGCGAGCGGGGCAACAACGAGAACAACAATAACAATAACAACAACGAGAACAACAATAACAATAACAACAACAAGAACAACAATAACAATAACAACAACAACAACAACAATAACAATAACAACAAGAACAACAACAAGAACAACAATAACAACAAGAACAACAACAAGAACAACAATAACAACAAGAACAACAACAAGAACAACAATAACAACAAGAACAACAACAAGAACAACAATAACAACAAGAACAACAATAACAACAAGAACAACAATAACAACAACAACAACAATAACAACAACAACAACAAGAACAACTATAAAAATAACAACAAGAACAACGACGAAACCAATAATAACAACAACAACAACAACGAGAACGATAATAATAACAACAACAACAAAGACAACCACAACAACGAAGACAACAACAACAACATCAATAACAACAACAACAACAATATTAACCTCAATAACGTTTACTAACCCTTAAAACTTTTGAAATTATTCTCGCTCTTCTTAAATCTCTTAAACTCTCACTCTCTATCTATCTATCTATCTCTATCTCTCTCTTACTCTCTCTCTCTCTCTCTATCTATCTATCTACCTATCTTTCTTTCTCTCTCTATCTATCTACCTATCTATCTATCTATCTTTCATTCTCTCTCTCCCCCTCTCTCTCTCTTTCTCTCTCTCTATCTACCTATCTATCTATCTTTCACTCTCTCTCCCTCTCTCTCTCTATATATATATACATTTGTCTCTCTCTCCCTCTCTCCCTCTCTCTCTATCTCTCTCTCTCTATATATATATATATATATATACACATATACATTTGTCTCTCTCTCTCTCTATCTCTCTACATATACATTTGTCTCTCTCTCTCTCTCTCTCTCTCCCACAAATAGTTTGCCTCGTCCACTAATGTCCATTAAAAAACTCATCTCACACTATTTAATTATATATTACATGAAAAATAAATTTGAAAAAACAACTAACAGCACTTCAACTCTACATTCTTTCTCACCAATCCACTCTTACACTTTTTATACAGCTAAAATATAATTAATCAAATCATTAGTATTCACTCCAATTTTGATTAAATTACTCATAAAATAATAAATTTACAGAATTTTGAATACAATATATTTTATAGAAACTTTCAAAATCCAGTGAAAAATTACAGAATATTTGGAAGAATATATTGGCACTATAAATATTACAAAATGAGAAGAATGGAAGGTTTTAGGCCAGGTATGTGTACTCTTTATTCGTATAACAAAAACACATACACACTTACATACATGTGTGTGTGTTTGTGTGTGTATGCGTGTGTGTGTATTTGTGTACCTCGTTTTGAACAAAGTTTTTACCTATAACCAATACCCAATTGTAATTTGTGTTTATATTATGTGTGTGAGTGTGTATGCATGTATATATATATATATATATATATATATATATATATATATATTATTATTATTATTATTATTATTATTATACTAAATAATAACAAAACACACTGTTTGGTTGGTTTTCGCTTCTGTATCTTTTATATCTCCATAGTTAATTCATTTGGCAATCAATGTTTATCATTGATTGACCAACGGTTAAAAATACATATATATACATATATATATATATATATATATATATATATATATATATATATATATATATATATATAGTCTAAATTCTTTCGTTGCACATCTGCAGCATCATCAGTGGTACTATTATGTTCCCTCCTATTGTATTGTAATGTCTACGCCATTTGTTTTTTATTTTATTTAAAACAAATATATATATATATATATAACCGACTCTTTATGATATAACCATACTCTACTACCCCAAGTATCGAGTACTCAGTTGAGTAATAATCTAACCAGTTTCAAACTGAATCCATCCTGATATATCTATATATATAAACTTGTAGTTCCTGTCTGTTTGTTTGTTTGTTCACGAACCTCTCCTATGGTTTTGGAGATAGAACCCCTCTTATATATTCTGAAACTACATTGCCCAGGGTACTTGGATAAGTATATTTCATTTTAATAAAAGGGTTCCCCGGGATCTCAAACCCCCGCTAAAAAAATGTTCCCTTCGATTTATATGAAATTTAAACCATAGGAAAATGACAAGATATGATGACTATTCACAAAAGTTTTGAATTGATATTTTAAAAAAAAATTATTTACAAGAAACAAAATAAGAATAAGATTTAATAATGTAATTTTGATTTGATATATTACAAAAAATAATGTTTTCCAATTTTTCATGCATTACATTTTACAATGAGTAATATTGAAATGAAGAGTTTTTCTCCATAAATTATATCACTGATTTAAAATCAATCATCATTTTCTAAAAAAAAATGTGTGAAACGCAGCAAGACGCGGGTAATTCGGCTAATATATATATAGAGATGTGTGTGTGTGTGTGTGTGTGTGTGTGTGTGTGTGTGTGTGTGTGTGTGCGCTTCTGTCACTTTTTTCGTCATATTTCGCGGATATAAATGTATTATTTAAGTTAATCATTAAAAAATATTAACCGTTTATGTGGCTTGGCAGAATCAGAATTGTTAAAGCATTGGTAAATTTGCTTTGCGGCATTTAGTTACGGCTCTTTGAGTTCAAATTCCACTGAGGTCGCCATTGCCTTTCGTCAATCCGAGGTCGATAAAAGAAAGGTACCAGTCAATACTCGAGTCGATACAATCGATTCAACAAATTCCTGGCTTTGTACCTAAAATTATATGTGTGTACACATATCAGATATGTGATAAAATATCAGGTGGACCATAACCCACCAGAATACTCGATACTTGGGGTAGTAGAGTGAGTAATATGAAATGCTTCATGATACCGACGAACAGTTCGGATCTAGCTGTCGAAACGGCCGGAGCTCAGCCGTCGGGATCCGGAATCTTTTCATATTATATATTTACATATATATATACATATTATCAGTACCAGTAGAGGGTCGGACGCCATGCTTTGACGCAAAGAGTTACGTCCCTTTACGATCTGAGTTCAAATCCCGCCGAGGTTAACTTTGCCTTTCATCTTTACGGGGTCGATAAAATAAAGTACCAGTAATGTACTGGGTAATTGCTTGCCTTGTGCCAAAAGTAGAAACAATTATATATATACATATATTCACGGATGTCGAAAGACTGAAAAATCCACAAATAAAAGTAGTTATCGATGCATGATGAGATAGAAAGTTGGTATATTAATGAAGAAAATCCGACCGCGAAATATCCGGTTCAGCTTATAACATCTGTAAATTTCCCTGAAGAAGCTTCGAGAGATTAGAAGCTGAAACCGCAGTAGAACCTTTACCTCATATATATTTATATATCTATATAACTATATCTATCATATATCAATCTATCTATCTTATCAACTAAGTTGATTAGTAGCTGCAAAAATATTAATGATATTTACTTTGATGAAATATAAAGTTAAAACTAATTGATATACATATATATATATATACACATATATATATATATATATATATATACATATGTATATATATATATGCATATATATAGTAAGAATATTTTCGAAACAGCGAGCGAGTTTGAAATTATAAATGTAAGCTATCGCCGTATTTTGACTAAAGAAATTAAAGAAATTTATTTAGCCTGATAATGGGGTTAAGAACCCTTGGAGAAATGAAAAAAAGATGAGTATTTACGTACTTGAGAGTCGAACCCACATCTTTGGTTATCCAGACCACTGTGCTACCATTACACCAACACATCACCCGTCTTTTTCCATTCGAATTAGAAGAAAAAGACGGGTGATGTGTTGGTTTAATGGTAGCACAGTGGTCTGGATAACCAAAGGTGTGGGTTCGACTCCCATGTACGTCAATACTCATCTTTTTCCATTTCTCCGAGGGCTCTTAACCCCACTATCAGGCTAAATAATTTTCTTTAATTTCTTTAGTCAAAATACAGCGATAGCTTACATTTATAATTTCAAACTCGCTCGCTGTTTCGAAAATATTCTTACTTGACATTTACAGTTGCTAAGATTATAGCTTCTAATTCGAATGGAAAGATACGGGTGATGTGTTTGTGTAATGGTAGCACAGTGGTCTGGATAACCAAAGATGTGGGTTCGACTCCCATGTACGTCAGTACTCCTCTTTTTTCCATTTCTCCGAGGGTTCTTAACCCCACTATCAGGCTAAATAATTTTCTTTAATTTCTTTAGTCAAAATACGGCGATAGCTTACATTTATAATTTCAAACTCGCTCGCTGTTTAGAAAATATTCTTTCTTGACATTTACAGTTGCTAAGATTATAGCTTCTAATTTGAATGGAGAAAGACGGGTGATGTGTTGGTGTAATGGTAGCACAGTGATCTGGATAACCAAAGATGTGGGTTCGACTCCCATGTACGTCAATACTCATCTTTTTTCCATTTCTCCGAGGGTTCTTAACCCCACTATCAGGCTAAATAATTTTCTTTAATTTATTTAGTCAAAATACGGCGATAGCTTACATTTATAATATATATATAGACATATATATATTTACATATATATATATACATTTCTGAAGACAGCATATATATATATGTGAAGGTATGTATATTTCCTCTGATAGTTTGTAATATTTTTACATAGATCTATATGATATACATACCAACACATATATATCCTAGAAAAGATCGTAAAATGATGATTTTTTTTAATATAAGGAACTTGTTCTTTGTTTTTATTCATTGTTTTTATTAATTTATCTTGACTCTGTTTTCCTATGATTTTCATCGAAAATTTTCGAATGCATCTTCTCTTTTCATGATATTTGGATTGCATTGAGTTCTTCATACTGATTGGACACTACCGTATATTTTGGTAGATTTATCTACATATATATATATATATATATATATACAATGATATTAAATAAATGGAAACTATATTTATGAAACCATATTTATTTTATTATATATATTTCAAGGGTACCAAGACACATTGGTACGCTTTCCTCAGATAAAATACAAAGTTTGTTTTATAAATAGAGACATACCCATGAAAATCATACCTTATCGGTTGGATATTCTCTGGATAGTGGAAATATATTAGGGATTTTTCAAACTTATGGGTGAATATACAAATGAATATGTAAATAATTGAAAAACAACCGTTTATTTAAACGACTATGGAGAGAGAAGAGATAAGAGGAGAGGGATAAAATAGTGCGAGAGAGAGAGAGAGAGAGAGATAGAGAGAGAGAGAGAGAGAGAGAGAGGGGGGGGGGGGGGAGAGATAGAGAGAGAGGGAGAGAGAGAAGAAGAAAGAAACAAGAGAAGATGAATAAAAACTCATATAACGTTAATTTGAGTGAAATATATTCTAAGTTTATATCTTAATAGTACGTGTATTTACGATTATTAGTTGTTTAAAATTTGTTTATAATATAATATTTTTCTTCTGTTATAAGTAGATAAATAAATACATAAATAAATAAATAAATAAATAAATAAATAAATAGATGGGTTTATTATGTTATAGATAATTGTTCTAATGAGCTATGAGGGATATTGGTTTTGTATTTAATGTAAATAAATATTAAGTTAAACTAAATTAAATTAACTGAGTTAAGAAGAATATTTATATTTATATGATTTAAAATAGGAAGATACGGAAAAAACTCCAGTTTAATCTATTTATTCGTTAGTGTGAGACTATTTAGTCAAAATAAGTATAGATGTTGAACGATATATTTAGCCAGAATCAGTTAGTGGTTATAAATCTATTGAAAAAATATTGAAAAAATATTGATAAAGTATTGAAAAAATATTGAAAAAGTATTGAAAAAATATTGAAAAATTTGAGAAAATTTTTTTTTTTTATAATTTATAAGAGATGAGTAATTTTTAAAGAAATAAAAATTATTAAAATTAAAATTTTTAAAATATTAGAATTATATAAGTATATATTTTATGAAACTTTAAGAAGTGGAATTACAGCAAATGTTATAGATATTATGATTTAGAGATATCAATATATTAAAACCAAGTGGATGAGATTGTTATGGAAATAAGTAGAAATATTATAAGTATAATTATAAGTTATATATAGTTGTGAATGTTGAATTCTGGCGATGTTTACAAGAATTAAATAAATTCGTTCTTAGATTAATAGAATTTTTACATTTAAGTATGTAAAAAATGTTCTCAATGCACAATTTGCAGAATCTAGATAAAGCTGTGTTTCGGTACGCGGGTGCTTTTGAAACTGTTTCCGAGAAGTTGAAGATTTGTTATCAAATCTTCGGAAAGAACAATTGTGGTTATTCCAGCGACTTTTAAATTCTGTAGAAGTTGCACCGACATAGTTAAATATATTATCACTAGTTTTAACTGTGCATTTATAGACCACGTTTTTATCTAAATACTTATTTTGTAAAGGACAGTTTGATTTAATTCTACAGTTACATTCTGCGGAGTTGTTGTTGTTCGGAACGGTATTATTATGTTGGATATTGCTAGAGATATTACTGCTATTTTGGTTATTTTGGTTAGGGTTTACATTTCTATTATTAATTCTATTTATATTTTGTGCTATATTCATAGTAGTAGAGTAGGATAGTTTTATAGTATGTCTGTTAAAGATTGAGTGGTATCTGTGGGCTTTAGGAAAACATTTATCTAGTGCTTTAAAGAATAGCTTTGCTAAAGGTGTTTTTACGCTTAATGAGAATTGGGGTGAGTACCAAATAAAATTTCTAGTTCTAGTTCTTCTGTTAGTTTTAGAGTTTAAGTTAAATTTGTTATTATTATTATAATTAATAGTAGGGTGATTTGCCTTATTACTGTTGTCGATGTATTTAATCTTATTTGTATACCCTGCTCTATTTAAAGCTTCATTATAATATTCTGCCTTATCGTCAAAAATGTTTTTATTAGCGGAGATGGGTGAAATGCGTTGTTGGACAAAATTGACAATAGTGTTCTTGATAGATCTAGGATGATTAGAGTTAAAACTTACATAGTTTAGATTCTCATTAATTTTATGGAATGGATAGTAGAGCCCTGTGTTAAGGTTTAAGGTTACGTCTAAAAAGTTAACAATGTTATAGTTATTCTCTATTTCTAACTTAAGGTTGTAGCTATTGTATTATGGATTTTCTTTTCCTATTAATTTCACAATTACTATGATTTTCAATTAAAAGCAGCATATCATCACGATATAAACCACCGATCATCTCTGGTATTTTTCTATGCAATGTATTATTAATAAATAGCCCACAAGATCCATTATCTGCGCCGAGTCAGATGATCCCATGGTGATATCAAAATTATTTTTTCTATCGGCTCTTGTCCAGAGATGATTGTTGAATTCAATTAAAGTTTTCCGTGCAGTTAAAATGATATGCATTTCTTCGCTAGATAAATCTGTATGTTTAGATTCATAGATAAGAGCTTTATTAAGTAAACTAGGAGTAATGGAGGAGGAGTAGTTTGCAATATCCATTTGAATGAATTTTTTGTTTTGTTCAAATTTTATGTTATTGAACCAATCTATAACCTCGTTAGTACCGTTCCATAGTTTTAGGTAAGTTTTAGGTAAGATACATATATATACATATATATATATATATATATATATATATATATACATATATACATATATATACATATATATACATATATACATATATATACATATATACATACATATATACATATATATACATATATATATATACATATATACATATATATATATTGATATTCACATTAATATTGCTACTGATATTGATATTTTTATTAATTGATTTGATTATCGATTGATTGCTAGTTGTATTAATTTCATTGTTAACCCTAATTAATGTGTTCAATATTGTCAACACACTTCTAAATCTATAGTCTGAATTCATTTCAGTTAGCATTGAGTAAAACAGTGTATGGCACAGTGTTACTATGTCATGGGTGCGCAAAGTATCTCTTGACAGTACGGTAAATTCATTTGTATGTATATATATATATATATATATATACGATATTAAACAAATGGAAACTATATTTATAAAACCATATTTATTTCATTATACATATTTCGGGGATACCATATTAAAAATATGGCATGCCTTCGTCAGATAAAATACAATATATAAACAGTTTTATAAATAATTTTGACGTACCATAAATATGAGCGACCATTATGTAGGAAGCTGGTTTGGTAGTCTACCAAACCAGCTTCCTACATAATGGTCGCTCATATTTATGGTACGTCAAAATTATTTATAAAACTGTTTATATATTGTATTTTATCTGACGAAGGCATGCCATATTTTTAATATGGTATCCCCGAAATATGTATAATGAAATAAATATGGTTTTATAAATATAGTTTCCATTTGTTTAATATCGTATATCTACTCCAAAAATTTGTCGAGTGCTTTATATCAGTTATAAAATATTTACTTGTTGTAACCCAACAATTTTAAATAAAACTTTTGCATATATATATATATATATATATATATCAAAGGTATATATTGAGTTAGAAACTCAAAATAGTCTCTTACAATAAAATAGCTCTCGGAAAGAGATTTTTACGAGCCGTATATTATAATTGAATATAAAAGAAAAACGAACACAGATATATACATATATGTGTTCAAATCGTAAGGGACCAGATTCACTAAGGTGAAAAGATACTAACTATAGACAATAGGGTTTGCCATACTCAATTTAAGAATAAATCAAGAAAATAAATACAAACTGGAATTGTGGTAACTACCAATCACCCAGACAGCTTTGGTCAGCTGTTTTGCAAAATTAATTGTGAAGCGGAATACCGATTCTTGCTCATCACTGGGTGAAGAATTAGTATCCTGGACATTTCTAAGTATATTAAAAAACTGAATAGTGTGCGTATATATAATAACGCACATGGTATCTGAACTTAGCGTGTCTCACAAACTCACACCGCTAAAAATAGCAGCCAGGTTTACTCGACATTTGAATTAGCTCAACAAATTAACGGAGCCGAATATATCAAAGGTATATATTCTTAAATTGAGTATGGCAAACCCTATTGTCTATAGTTAGTATTCCTTTCACCTTAGCGAATCTGGTCCCTTACGATTTGAACACATATATGTATATATCTGTGTTCGTTTTTCTTTTATATATATATATATTTATATTACTCTATAAGACGTGTACCAGCTGCCAAAGTGTATGATAAAAGTATATATCTGTATCAATACAGAGTGTTTAACCGAGACTGCACCAATGTGTATAAATATATACACAGATCTGATTTGCACGCAATGAAAACGTGCCAGAAAAAACTACTAGCCAGTACTTCTTCTTAACGCACCAATAGCCTCTAAAAAAGAAACCTATTCTGGACAAAAATACAACAAATATCTATATATATATGTGTGTGTGTGTGTGTGTGTGTGTGTGTGTGTGTGTGTGTGTGTGTGTGTGTGTGTGTGTGTACATATATATGTATGGAACAACAAAGTTCTTAGATCCATAATTTGTCAACTTTTACAAACTTTCGCGGTCTCATTTTCAAGAGTGTTGTTGGTTTATATTTCCTACCTCTTTTATCATAAGCATTTTACGATTTTCATACCTGATTGCGAACCTTAACCTTTTAGCATTTACATTACTCTATATTTACTATTATATTTTTGTGGTAAAGGCTGTACCTCACATAATTATCTCACATAATATCGAATCTGTGAGATTTTGATGTTATTTATTTTGAGAACAGTACGTTAACATTGTTTTGTTTGGCCAGTTATAGCCGGTTTGAACAGAAACAGGTGTAAGAATTCTGGCCGGATATGGCCGATTTAAAAGCTAAAGGGTTAAACCTGATCATTAGACTCGCACATTACAAACCATGTGATTATGACGTGTGTGTGTTGTTCGTATGACTGGTGCTATACTGGATATTAGAATCAAAATGCGATATACGTATTGTTTCCAAGTTTAAGATTCAAATTCCGGTGGAAAAAATCATAAAATGATAGTAAATAATATAAAAGACAGTTAAAATAAACCTCCAATATTCCTGAAGATGCGACCGTGAGGATTTGAAAACGTTGACAAAATTATTGACCTAGAAACTTTGTTGTTTCAAATGAACTGTACAGAAGTAAGGAGAAAACATGGTATGATTCTAATAAAGAAATTGAAACTAGAATGTAGTCGTGTTTTCAACGATTATAACAGAAGAACTGTTCCCTATATACACGAATGTGTGTGTGTGTGTGTGTATGTGTGCACCCGCGTGTGTGTGTGCATGTGTGTATGCAGTGGTTAAAATATTCAAAATTATGGAAAGAAGTGTTGTAATGTATATTTTATTTTCTAAAATAAGTATTTACCTCATTCATTTAAAAACAACAGAAGGCCGGATTGGAAATTTTCTTTAAAGTTTTAATGTTGCAAAAACACTATACGTATTTCAATTGCCTAGTTACATCATCCAATCATGATGCAAGTCTTATGCGATATCATCAGGTGCTAATTGCAAAATTAGCTAATTGATAACAGGATTACTGCAAACACAAACAAAGAATTATCTATCTATCACCATATCATTATCGTTAGTATTATTATGGGTTACACCATCGACTGACCACCTGCAGCCTTCTGGATAACAAGCAGGGTCACTAAATTCGGTTCTATGCTTTGAGTGCGTGGAATTAATTAACTAATTAATTGATTTTCTCCTCCCTTCGTTATTTGAATATATTTGGTCACTAGTAACCTATTTGTTTTTGAACTTTGCGGGTACGTCACAGCACACTTTCTACAAACACTCACATATATTCGCGAATTAGTTTAGATGCTCCTTAATCAGTCTATGATTTACTTCAGAGGTTCTCAAACTTTGGGGACCACCGCCTCCTCACAGCCATGTAATTCCCTCAGCGTCCCCATCCCTATTTCCAGAGATACCTGCCTACACGCAAATTGTAAATAATATATAAATAAAACCGTTAATTTATATATAATAAATAATATCATCATCATCCGGCGGCCTCAGCCGAAATCGACTCAGCAATTGATCTCCACGTGGGTCTGTCATTCATTGCCGCTGCCAAATCCTGGATTTTAATACCAGAATCTCTGGAGATGACATCGGGATAAGAGAGCTTGCGCCATCTGTAATTAGTGACTGCTTGTGGTTTCCAAAGCACTAATTGTGACACAGCCCCATAGGTGGCACGATGGCAGTGGCCAGCAAATCTTACTCTCCTTTTACGTACAACGACAGATATGCGTGGGAGGCCGGCATATATCTCTCTCAAAGTCAGATGTCGCCAGCTTATGTTCTGAATGCGTTGTTGTTTGGATGAAAGCGTCCATGTTTCACTTCCATATATAAATAAGTATTATATATTTTTTTGTTTTACTATATATATATATATATATATATATAACGAAGGAAATGTGGTAAGGAATCAGATAGACCATAACGCACAAAAGTACTCAATACTTAGGGTAGTAGAGTGGGTAATAGGAACAAGTATGACCCCGACGGCGGAGCTCAAGCCATTTCGACGGCTAATTCTGGACTAAATAAGAATTTTTAGCCTGGTAAATAAATAGCCGAACTTCTCAGGGGGTAATTCCATATATGGGAAGATAGTAATTGTCAAGAGGATTGGTAAAAAATTTGTTGTAAAGACAGTTGATTCTATCATGGCATTTAGTGGAAGGTAGGGTGGGGGTAGCTGAACTTGCTGGTAGAACAAAGAGGGAGTGGGGGAAGCCCAGTCAAGCGTTGAAAGTGAAATCTATACGGCGGATTCTAAGGATAGTGTATAGAAGGTCGAAAAAAGTGTATTGGAGAAGGGGAGGGGGGAGTTTAAAAAGTAGGTAAATCGAAAGGGAGTAAACAAACGAGCCATTATAAAGATGAGGAGATAAATATATAAAAAAAATATATATATAAACAAACAGCAATTTCTGGTTACTATTCCATCCCCAGCATCCCCAAATCTCTCATTGGTATTGTTAAGCTATAGAAAAGTTTAATAGGTGGAGAAAAATGCTAAATGCGGGATTGTAGTGAAAGCACTTTATAAAACCATCTTTACAGGGGGGCTGACACCACTGCAAAAGTTAGTAGTAATCATCTTACAATGACAGGTTAATAAGTTGAGGACAAACATACTAAAAACCTAATACGAACTATTAATTCAGAATGCTATTACATACTAATATCAATAATACTAGAGCAAAAATACCACTAAGAATTTTATAAAGCCATCTTTACAGGGTGTCAAACACCACTGTAATAATTAGTAATAATCAGCCAATGCTATCTTACAATGACAGGTTAATAAGTTGAGGGCAAACATACTAAAAAACTAATACAAAATATTAATTCAGAATACTAATACAATAAATACTGATACAAGAATACCAATGCAGAAATACCACTAAGAAATCTAGAAACCACGGAAATGGAACAGCAACCAGAAAGAAGGCAATTTTCTGGGGTCTAACATATCTGCTATAAAAAGCGTAATCGGCCAATTCTATCTTAAAATTAAGGGGGGTGCTGAGGCTACAGAGGACCGATGGGCTGCATTGGGGTAGGCGAAAAGTTGAAAAAAAAAACAAAGACGACAAGAAAGGAGATCTGGGTTGGAAGGACTAGGAAGAGATGGGGGGGGGAGAAGGAACTAGAGAGGAAAAGATGAAAAAAAAATATTAAAAAAATATTTAAAAGTTACGTCTACCTTTGTAAGCAGGGTTACCCCTTACAAAGTCGGCAAGTGGGGTGTTTCAGCCCTTGTCTACCCCCCCCCCCCCCGGGTCATTATGGGGTTTGAGGGCGAGGTAGGTCCTACGCAATCTGTGTTTGCATGCAGTTACCAGTTCGTCTTTCTTGTTTAGGAGTTGGTCCTTCGAAAACAATATTTGTAATGTTTCCTCCGAGCATAAGTTACACGGACGACGTTCTCCCGTGTAAGAGTTAGCTCTGGACAGTAAGCTCCAAGTGAGATTGTATGTTATATTATTATCTTTGAGGTCCCAGATGTGGCCCGAGAGTGTAGTGATGTGACGCCGGTTTCGGAAAGTATGTCTGTGTAGGTAGAGCCGGGGCTTGAAGTCACAAGTGGTTAATCCTATATAAGTTTTGTTGGAGGTGTCCGTCTTCACGTTGCACTGGTAGATCACATTACGATCTCGGCATCTGTTGTTGAGGGGGGCAAAGGGATCTATCAGGACAGTTGCACCTCCTGGTCGGCTCTCCACTGCTGTCTCGGTTATTTCTTCCATGGGGGTTGAGTTTTTTATTGTTAGAGGAGACGATGTTTTGTGCAAAGTTAGGTGTGATGCTGTAGAAGAGTTTAATGGTGTTTCTGTTGATTATGTTGTGGTAGCGGTGTTGTAGTGGGAAGTGTCTTTCGATGAGCCTAAAGAAGATTTTCCCGATAGGCATTGTGGGGAGGATTGAACCACGTTACGTTGCGTGAGCGGCGGTGTCGCCTGCTGGTTCCGCTAATGGAAGCTGGATGATAGGATATTTCCTCCCGGAAGCCACTCTGCTTGAGGGCCTGGTTGTAATAAGGCGCATGTTCATCGAATATCTGCTCATTAGCGGACAGACGAGATATGCGGAGGGAAATGTTTTTAACCAGGTTATTGGTGATGTTTCTAGGGTGGTTCGACCGGCGGTGGATGTAATGCAGGTTGTCGTTAGGTTTCCTGTATGGGTAGTACAGATCATTATCGAGGTTAAGGGTAACGTCCAGGAAGTTTACTCGGGTTAGGTACGTTTGTAGGGTTATTTTAAATCCTCAGTCGCGGAAGAAGCTGATTAATTGTTTACGGACCCGGTCCGTACTACTGGGGTTGTACCCTTTGAGGGTAAGGAGCCCATCATCACGGTACAATCCACCGCCGAATGCAGGAAACCTTTCGGTGAGTTTAAATAGTAGGAATAATCCTATAAGATCTGTGACCTCAGCCGAATCCGTCGCGCCCATACTGACGTCGAAGGGGGAGTCAGGAGCTCTCTTTATCCATTTGGAGTTGTCGAAAAGTAGGACAGTCTTCCTGGCGTGGAGGATGATATTTCTTTACTGGTCGGTGATGGGCGCGAGTGTTTCGGCGAAGTCCAAAGCAGCCGTAAGGAGCGGTAAGGTAATTGAAGCATAGTAACTCTCTATGTCAAACTATTAAACTTTTCTATAGCTTAACAATACCAATGAGAGATTTGGGGATGCTGGGGATGGAATAGTAACCAGAAATTGCTGTTTGTTTATATATTTGTTTTTTTTATATATTTATCTCCTCATCTTTATAATGGCTCGTTTGTTTACCCCCTTTCGATTTACCTACTTTTTAAACTCCCCCCTCCCCTTCTCCAGTACACTTTTTTCGACCTTCTATACACTATCCTTAGAATCCGCCGTATAGATTTCACTTTCAACGCTTGACTGGGCTTCCCCCACTCCCTCTTTGTTCTACCAGCAAGTTCAGCTACCCCCACCCTACCTTCCACTAAATGCCATGATAGAATCAACTGTCTTTACAACAAATTTTTTACCAATCCTCTTGACAATTACTATCTTCCCATATATGGAATTACCCCCTGAGAAGTTCGGCTATTTATTTACCAGGCTAAAAATTCTTATTTAGTTCAGAATTAGCCGTCGAAACGGCTTGAGCTCCACCGTCGGGGTCATACTTGTTCCTATATATATATATATATATATATGTGTGTGTGTGTGTATCATTTGGTAGTTAATATACTATTATATCATCTGTACCGCCCCCTTAGGCCCCAGTGGCCCCCTGGACCTTCTCAACTACCCCCGGTGGCATTTTCTGACGACATTAGAATTTCTGTCCCCATCAAACAACCCCAACCCCATTTTGTCGTACCTACCAACCCACAATGCTCAACATTGATGAATATGTGCCATTCTGCGATTGGTTTGCTATTACTATAACACCGAATAGGCGAGCCATCCCCGAATCAAACTTTTTCTTTTCTCTGGTTGTGTTTGCCGTAATCCTGTTACCAATTAGCTAATTTTGCACTACACACCTGATGATATCTCCTAAGTCTTGAATCATGATCGGATGATGTAACTAGACCATTGAAATACATATAGTGTTTTTGCAACACACACAAACAAACGCACGCTTACACACATGTCAACCCCACATATACATTGATTACCTCCCTTTCTAAACCTCTCTAACGCGTAAGATACCCACTTCCTTGAACAGCAACTCTCCAAAATGGCTGACTGAAGACGCAGGTGTGTTTTTTCTCCCCTTTTTTCTCATTTTTCTCTGTTCCTTCTTCTTATCACTCTTTTCTTTCTATTTTCTTCTATTTCTAACTCTAGCTTCTGATGAAGGACTAGTTTAGTATAGTCAGCTGAAAATGAGTACCAGCAGTAGCAGGGGTTTTAACCTTGCGATGGATTGGCGTCCTATCCAAGGGAGAGTCTTGTACTCTCAGTCACTTCACGCTACTGAAACCGGAATAAGCACTGGCCTGGTGAGCCTCCAGGCTCGAGTAAAAGAGGGCAAATACCTAATTTGTGTTTAATGAATAAAAACAGAGGATTAATTGAAAATGAAAATAGAAATAGTGGGAGAAGGAAAAGTGAAACAATGAAAGAGAGAGAAACAGCAGAGTGGAAGTAAGATGTTGTAATAGTATATGATAGTGAGTGCCAATAAGAGAAGCTAAAATAACGCTGGAGGTGAGCGGGAGTGACAACGGTGGGGTGGACATTGTGATTATGAGACAGCGTCTACGTGACATTTTTGATCTCTTTCATCCTTCCAGAATAGATAACATAATTACCAGTCAAGTACTGGTCGATATAATTGACTGTTCCCTCCTGCAAAAATTTCCGACATTGTGTCTATCTAAAAAACAGTATTAGATTAAAGAGAAACAAAACATACGGACTGACAGTATTAAGGAAGAACTGAAAGAATAAAGGATAAGGTAAGAGAGAGAGGGGGAACAAGGAGGAGGAGAAAAGACAAAGAATAAAATATATGGAAAGGGATGGGTGAGTGGAAGTAAGAGGTGGTAATTGAGATTGTGGTAAGAAGAGATAATGTGTCCCTTGATTCAGCAAAATGTTACTAGCGGAGGAGCAGATAATAGTTACATACATGGTGGCTGCCAACTCGTTTTCGAGTACGGCCACTACTTTATATCCATGTAGGAGAACCCCTACCGATCCGCTGAACGAGTGTGACTTTTTAGTCCAGCCAGCGACTTGAAAACTCTGGTACAAACACTACACTTGTGACAATTATTGACACATAGTGCTGGGCCCATGGCACCATGTGACGACAAGTGCAGAGAGATCGCCAGATATAAAGCAATACATACATACATACATACATACATACATACATACATACATACATACATACATACAATCCATTAAAAATATGTAAAACATTCCAAAAATTCTGTACAGATACAAAGCATATGCACATGCACACATACAACTCAAAACATACACATCCACACATACAGTAACATCCATACCTGCATACATGCAGACATGCGTACATACCTTGATGTTGTGTAAATTCCAATGAGTGATTCTTGTATCTATGTTAGAAACTGACTCTCCCTCTCTCTCTATTGGCAAACATTTGTGAAATTATAGAACCAGAAGAACATACATACATGAGGATTGCAGCATGTTCACAGACGATTGCCGTCTCTTATAGATTCTTCATTGTCATCCTATTAGCGTCCATGACTTCGTAGATGACTTTGTAGACCAGCTGTAGATCTGCATGGTTTACGACACAGGTGACAAAAGAGAGTTGTGCTTTCCACAGGACCGGTGGTGGCACCCTGTGGGACACAATCTTTATGTACCACCATGTGTCTTTTTAGTTCGGAACTAGTTCTACACACTTCGTTGCATATCACACACGTTGTTTCGCCAGGTCTTTGTTGAGTCGTGTTGCGGGTGGTTATTCAGGTGTTTAATATAACCAGCCTCGGAGAGGAGTACACGCTGACAGAAATTGCATGTCCAACTACTGATGACTTCATCGAGACTGTGAGCACAGCCCTTCCGGAGCTAACGCTTCAGTTGTTTATGTTCCAGACGACATTCCTCAAAAGTTTTACAACTGCCCTTTATGCGCTTTCTCCATGTAGCCCTATTTAGAGCTATCTACTTCCAGTTGTCTATATCAAATGCCAGCTCTTTGAGGTTGTTCTTAGAAGGAGGCGGTGATGAGGATTAGGAAGAGATGCTTAAAGCATTGCGAAAGAATTATACATTTAGAAATATATAATAGATTACATCTCTGTGTTCGTGTTCTTCATATATTTGAAAAACCAACAAAGTTAATTACAAATTTAATACATTTAGTTTAATGTTCGAAGTAAAAGTTAAAGTATGCTTTATAACTACACAATAAAGATAAATTCTACCTCCGCGAGAGTCAAATTCATAACTTAAATCTTAGGTAATAAATGACATGGCCACTACCACCACCCACAAAAAAAAGGAAACAGTAACAATGTCTTACACAATTAGTGCCTGCGCGTATCGACCTATTCTCAGCTGAGTATTAACAAGTCGCTCTACGCATTACACCAGTGCAACGAAAAAATTCAATTGAATTAATAGTAAGATGTAATAAGATTTATACACTGAGTTACTTGATCAAAACGCACAACTTTCCTTTTTATATCATCATGAGCCGGCATTTGATCAGATCATAGTATAAATTAAGAAATAAGAAAAAGTTAATAAGCGATTAAACTTGTACGATATTCAATTTAATGTTTAAAGTGAAGTTATTTCAAGTGCTTTGTACGCTCACGCAAATAAAGATAAAGTAGATCTCGCCTGGAGTTAAGCTCACAATGTGTGTGTAGCTAGATTTTAATGGAATAACAAAGAAAATTGAAGCTGGCCAATATTACAATATTCGCAATATTAGCGCTATGCACAGCCAACAAAATCTTCACACTGCAGCAGGTCTTCGAGAAATCATGGAAGTATTGCCAAGAGGTATATTCGTGTTTTGTAGACCTCGAAAAGACATATGACCGCGTTCCTCAGCACGTGCTGTGGAAGATTCTGTCGGAGTATGGGTCAGCTTCTTATTACCCTGATGTCTCTATACGAATGCCCGAGTATTCATGTTCGGATAAATGGTGCTAAATCGAAACCATTCAATGTGAAAGTCGGACTCTGCCAAGGGTGCCTACTGTCACCTCACCTGTTCATTATTTTCATAGACAAGATTATCATGCGCAGCCGGGTTGGAAATGTCACGACTGGCAATTGTATAATCATCGGCTAGATTTTGCAGACGACATGGCCTTACTTAATTCGGCAGAAGGTGATCTCCGACTTTCACTTGATTTGATGCCGAGTGCTGCATGGCTGGAATGAAAATCAGTGCTGCGAAAACTGAGACACTTCTCTTCTCAGGGAAGCATGCGCAGTGCACTCTATATGTGAATGGAATTCCACTGAAGCAGGTGGAGAAGTTCAAGTATCTCCGGGCCGTATTCATGAGTGATGGAAGGTAGGAGACAAATTAAGTGCAAGAATTGCAGGAGCAGGTGCAGTAATGCGCCAACTTTAGCATTCGGTAATCATATATATGTATATATATATATATATATATATATATATATGAAGCGTCTTGCTCAAAGACATAACGCGCCGTCCAGTCTAGGAATCGAGCCCATGGTCCTATGATCGTGAGTTCAACATCCTAGCCACTAGGCCATACACCTTCATGACAACAACGTGACCTTAATCATCTGGGATATGCCTATCCAAACTGACAAGGAGGTCAAGACAAACCGTCCAGTTATAATAATCGCGGACTAGAACAAAAATACATTTATACTGTTAGATATCACGATCCCGTCTGATCAAAATACTGCCTGAAAAAAATTGGGAAAACTTTTCAAACACAAGAATAACAAAGTCGAAATAATTTTGCTGTGAGTTATGAAGAAGAAGAAGAAGAAGAAGAAGAAGAAGAAGAAGAAGAAGAAGAAGAAGAAGAAGAAGAAGAAGAAGAAGAAGGAGAAGGAGAAGGAGGAGAAGAAGAAGAAGAAGAAGAAGAAGAAGAAGAAGAAGAAGAAGAAGAAGAAGGAGGAGGAGGAGAAGGAGAAGGAAAAGGAGGAGAAGAAGAAGAAGAAGAAGAAGAAGAAGAAGAAGAAGAAGAAGAAGAAGAAGAAGAAGAAGAAGAAGAAGAAGAAGAAGAAGAAGAAGAAGGAGAAGAAGGTGATTGGACATCCGTTTCCTTGTAGCTCTGCTGGTGGCAGGGCGCAAGTGCAACGCAAAGCCCCACAGAGCTAGAGCAAAAGTTAACAACAGCCCACTAACTCCAGACTAAACAGAAACAGATGGTTTGATTCTGCCCTGAGACATAGCAATAGTGTTTCAGAAAAGTACATTTGCCGACGTGGGCATATATTAAGGTGCGCAAAATTTCCTGGTCTATCATCCCTGTTAGATAAGGCACTGGCATCAAATGTATCTTCGCTCCCTGTTTGATACACACACCCACGCATATATATATATATATATATATATATATATATATATATATATATATATATATAAGCCATTTTTATATTAAATATTTATACTCATATGTATTGAGTACCCCCGATTGAACCCGGGATAAACATATATGTATATATATATATATATATATATATATATATATATATATATATATATATTGGAAAATGTGTGAGATCCTTGGTACAGTTAGGTATATTTGAAAAAATTGGAAAAGAATGACTTCACTTGTAGTGTTAAAAGATTTAATTTTATATTATTATATTATGAGTTGGTAGATCCAGTTGTTTTTTTGTTTTTTCTTTTTTCCTTTCATTTGGTGGGAGGCATCATTCTTCCAAAGGTCAAAGAGTTTTTCTCGTACATTACCAATGCCTCTTTTGTTTATTTCTTCTCTAATGGTGGTGTCACATTTTTCGAATTTCTGTAATAAAGAACGCGTAACCAGGGAATACTACACCCGATTAAGAAAGATCTAGTCATCGGAACTCTCTGCGCAAAACAAAACAGTGGCTCACAATGTGTTTGCTGTGCCTGTCCTAACACCAACGTTTGGAATACTCAATTGGACGATAGACGAAATCCGAGCAGTTGATGTTGGAACTCGAAAAATACTGAACAACACCGGAAACTTCCACATCAACAGTGACATAGACCGCCTTTACTTGAAACGTAAGCAGGGAGGCAGAAGCCTAACATCAGTCCAGACAACATTTGAATGTCGCATCATATCTCTCCGACAACATCTACGAACCTCGAAGCGTAGGAGCCCGTTTCTCGAACAAGTCTATCTGCATGAAACAGATAAGATCATGAGAGTTGGGAAGGAACTCCTCGAGAGATATTCCTTCTGTGATAATCAAAAACTCACTCCCGGGGACGTCGCTCAGCAGTATCGCAGTGAATCCATGGATGAAAAACTGCATGCCTATCAGCAAAAAATCATGCATGGATATGTTGCCAGGAAGCTCCAGAGTGAGAGTAATATAGATAAGGAAAGTAGTCTATCTTGGACCAACAATTTGAAGGATACGCTTTTGCAATCCAGGAAGAGGAGATTAACACGAAATACCTGATTCACAAAAGAGATAGGGATGCAGGCAAAACACCTAGATGTGATAACAACTGCAGACTCTGCAGAACTAACATCGAGGATATCACCCATGTCATCACCAGCTGCCCAAAGATGTCATCGCGGTACTATCTACCTATGAGGCAAGATGTAGTGGCCAAAACACTGTACAATGCAATTCGTAAAAAAGATAGCCCGATAATAAACACATTAAAGCTACAGCAATGTGGAAGACATCCATGTACATAATATGAAAGAGTACTGGTGGAATGTTCCAGTAAAAACCCCAATAAAAAGCAGGCATAACAGACCAGATATTATGATATGGGACAGGGAGAAGAAAGCATGCACAGTAGTGGAAATTAGCTACCCAGCAGATGCCAATATAATATCAAAGATTAGTGAAAAGGAGAATATTTATGCAGAAATGATGAGAAATCTGCAGATACTCCACCCTGATTACACCTTCATATTTATGCCTGTGATTAATGGGGCACTGGGATATGTTAGTAACTGCCTCAATACAAATCTTGAGAAGCTAGGCTTCACAGGAACAGAAAGAACACAACTAGTTAGGAAATTACAAGTACAATCCATTAATGGAACCGTAAAAATATGTAAAACATTCCAAAAATGTTGCATCTAATAACTGCATATACACATGTACAGATGCAAAGCATATACACATGCACACATACAACTCAAAACATACACATCCACATATACAATAACATCCATATCTACACATGCATGCATACATACATATCTACCTAGTTGATGTTGTGTAAATTCCAATGAGAGAGTCTTGTGTCTATGTTAGAAACCGACTCTCTCTATTGGTAAAACTTTGTGAAATTATAAAACCAGAAAAACATACATACATACATACATACATACATACATACATACATACATACATACATACATACATACATACATACATACATACATACATACATACATACATACATACATACATACATACATACATAGCTAGCTAGTTGTGATAGCTAGAACCATCTGGTGCGCACTTAGGAAAACAAAATTAAAAACAAAGGAGGAGGAATATGTTGAGACAGATGGCACTAAGGAATACTGGTGGAACCTGAAAATAAAAGCTGCCATCAAATTAAAGCACAACCGGCCTGATATTGTTGTTTTGGAGCACACAATGAAAACGTGCTCCGTTGTAGAGATCAGCTGCCCACTTGATGTAAACGTTGTCAGAAAAATACAGGAGAAGGAGGACATCTACGGACCATTGATGAGGAGTTTGCAGATCCAGTATCCAAGATACACTTTCAGCTTCATACCCATCATTATTGAGCTACAGGTTATATACCAACCCGCTTGCACCAAAGTATGACTGAACTTGGATTTGTGGACAAAGAATGCAACCCCCTAATTCATAGACTACCAAATGGCTGCGATATCTGGCACCTTCAAAATTTGCAAAACATTCTTGCGATTCAAGAGAAGGCAATTTCTTTTCTTTTACAACCTTGCCAGCAGAAAGGTGGCCGGTCAAAAATGTACTCGAAATTAAGAGAAAAAGAAACACATGTATTCATATATACGAGTGTGTGAAGGCGTGTAGATGTGTGTGCGTGCGTACCTGTATGTGTGTGTGTGTGTGTGTGTGTGTGTGTGTGTCGTATGTTATAAGCACGCAGCACCCGGGATGGCTCAGTCTCTTCGGACTAATTCTTGCTTCATAATCTTCATAAACAAATGATAAAGATGTTATTTTTTTCTGTTAGCTTACATACTATGTGAATGTAATGTTAGCATGTGATTCGACATAATCCTTTCGTTTCCTTATTTTTATTGAAATACATAGACCATTAACAGATTAATATTTTCGTTAAGCTGACGTTTGGAACATTGCTTAATAAGATGTTAAATAAAATTGTGATGGAAAGTTTTAATATATGAAGTGCGTTCAAAAAGTATCCGATCTTTCAGAAATGTTATTATATCACCTTCAAAATACTCCCCTTGGGAGGACGACTGCCGAAACTGTTTTCTCAGTAGTACCAAAACCTTTGTTTAAAAAGTGCCAAACTATACAACAACATACCAAATCCAATTACCCGCTTCCATACACCTCACATATCCTAACACTTCACCCTTCACCAGCTAAGTGTCCCACCCTAGACCTACTTCTTCAATCCCCACCATACATACTGGCACCTCCCCCATCCCAAGAATTGAGAAGGGACAAAACTCTTTCTGCAACTGCTGAAGCATGTGGCAATGAAAGAAGTTGCATCGTGAATCTATATAGCAACGTGTAGTGATGTATGCCATCTCATTTTTCTTGAGAAGCAAGAAACCAATCTTTTTCAGGCTCATTTTGTGCATTAAGAGATGCATTTTGCAGAGTCAATTCTCCATTCTCTACGAATTTATTGATGAATAAGGTTGGAAAATTTCCTTGCCAATGGTATGATCGATTTGGGTCTACCTTCAATAACATTTGTCAGATCTAAAGCTACTAGAACTAGTTGCTTGTTAATAGAAATGTCCATTGACAGTATGTGGATCGATCATATTTGAAAAAACTGCACGTTCCTTTAGTTCTTGCGCACGTGATGTTTTTGGCAATTTTCTAATCAGAGCATACGTTGGCGATAAAGCTAGGAATGATACAAAATAGCAATGGGTAGTTTGTGCTGAACAATAAATCCGCACAGTTTCAGCTCAGTTGATGCTGTATTCGTTAGGTGAGCAGAACATTGAGCAAGCTTTATGAAATCTGTCTCTTCTCTGTTTCGCTACTTTCGCATCCTTTTTGTGCTTTTCTGTTTCTCTATACTTTACTACTTGACTTAAGCTACTAGCTATCTCACAATTGCACAATTTACAGTAGTCTTTACTTGCGCTCTTTTTACTCAATTCCAACCACGATGAAAATTTCTCATCGTTTAATAATGTTCACGGAACTTTTCTTTTATAGAAAGTAGATTTCAGTTTTTTCTTCTGAAGAGTATGACACTTATTCTATATTCACTTTGTTTTCCCTTGTGAAGGGTTCAAAATGTTTCTCAAAAAACCAAAACAGTTCAGATATTGAGCCATGACACCACCAAAGCACACTGAACGCCATGACACAACTGCTTAAACTTTTTTTTTTAATATCACAAAAACACTAATTTTATTTATGGAATATTTTATGTAAATACAGTTTAACAGAAAAAGGAAAAAAAGAAAATTTAGATTGATAAAAATGGAATGTAAAATAGGAAAATATAGAGAAAAAAAGAGAAAAAGAAAGAAAACGCGGGAAGGGGAGAGAATGGTGAGAACTCTAGTGTCTCAGAAGAGTGGGGAGGGGTAAGGGGAGGAGTATTGGGCTCTGGGCCTAGGGCGTGGCGGTAGAGGGACTGCGCCCCGAGGACAAGACCGCAAAAGCATTCCCTCGGACAATGGCCAGCGACACCCGCTGCAACAGCCACCCCACCTCGCTGGGCTCCTTCCTCAGACGGGCCGCCGACGTTCCGAACTGAACTGATACGTTTGTCTTCCAATAGTTCGCCTTAATCTGTCTATATTTAATTGTCCTTGGCTATTTTCATTAGAAATTATTCAAGTTAAACGTCCACAGATCGATTGTGAGCGAATGGTGCGTTATTATTGGCTACCAGGATAATACAGAAGATGGCTGGCTACTGATTTGAAATAATACGCAGAAAAGTATTGATGTCAAGTGAGATCTGACGGGCAAATACATTTAATTCCGGGCGTGCAACAGGCGGCCCACGGGCCACAATCCGGTCCGCTAGACCAGTCAGAGTGGCTCGCGATGACCGTTTTTAATTTTAACCTTGTAGGCTTATTTAGAATTTTTTTCGTAACCGTAATACAATTTTCTGTTAGTTGACCTATACTAAAGGGCTTCACTGATAGGGTTATGTGTGTTATAATTTTCCAGTTCCATGTTATGGAAAGAGGTTGTGGTGGATCTTTGGAATAATGCTTAATAGATATTAATGGCCCCAATAGTTGTTCCAATGTTCAAAAGTGTTCTGCCAATGGAATATGTTGCACACCCCTGAATTAATGGATAGCTTCTCGGTGTAAAAGTCGTTATAGTTGGTAAATCATTAAATGGTGATTTTAGAATATCAATTAAGCCAAATTCCAAAATGTACCAAAATGTCCGGACATGGTAATAAACGTACAGAAAAGTCAAATTAAGGGCAAACAGAACCAAATTTATACGAACGTACCAACTTTGGCAACGCTGCTTCTCCCTACTCACCACCATAGGCGCTGAGCTGGCCAACCGCAGGTGTGAACCTCGTGAAATGGAATGGCTCTTCCAGCGCATCTCCCTTACCATCCTCCGGGAAAACGCCTTCTCCATTCTGTCCGCCGGGGCCGTGGGGCGGCCAACACGTGGGACCCCATTTGCTCACCATACAGAGAGATGGTGAGGGCGAGAGAGATGGAGGCGATGACAGTGGGAGTTCGGCCCTTCCACGTTCGGACCATATCCTTGTGGTTGTGTTCATTATCTATATAGAAAATTAGTTCACAGACTTTTCTCAGCGATTTTGCCACTGTTGGTAACACCTCCCGTATATGTAAATACCTTACAACAGGCGGTTTCAGGTGAGTTGGTATGAAATGTGTTAACAAAGTCATTACCCTTTTCTTGTGTTTCTTTTGTTTTTGTTTTTCCGAGGGTGGGGGGGGGGGTCAACATATATAGGTGTTTAAATGTCATTCGTAAAGTTGTTTTTTTCTTGTCTATCCAGCGAAGATATAGGTGTAATTATTTTTTTATTCCAATTGTGAAAATGTTTTGCGAAGAATTAAGAAATTTTGAAGAAATAAGGAAACCATTGCAATGCGTACTAACAAAAAGATAAAACAAATATTCCGAGTTGCAACTCTTTTTCACAAGGAGAGAAGCAGGTTATACATACATATATATATATATATATATATATATACATTTATATATATATATATATATATATATATATATATGTATGAGTGTGTGTGTGTGTATAACCCACTTCTCTCCTTGTGAAAAAGAATTGCAACTCGGAATATATATATGTGTGTGTGTGTGTGGGGGGGGGGGGGGTGTCTACAACGTTCGAATTTGCATACAATATTACATGTGTTAGTATATATATATATAACTTCTACGCCGACTTATTCCTGGGTGGGGCTTGGGCCAGAGTCCTCAAGCACGCCTTCCAGTGTGATCTCTCAATTCAATGAAGTAGTAGCTATTACCTGGAGTGACTCTCTGATCTCCGAGCTACGCACTCTATTGAGTAATGTTACTCCAAAGACCCTTCGGGTGAATCCTATTTCAGCCGCTTGTATTTGGGATCTTATTCTTTCTGTCATTACACAAGATTTATGACCATATGTATGGGTTGGCACGAATACCGAATTGACTTTTACACTTACCTCCCTTCTTCTGATAACCGAATGCTGAAGCTGGCGCTTTACTCCACCGACTCATGTAATTCTTGCAGTTAATTCAGCCTCCATCACTTGGAAACATGGCCCCGAAATACTTATACTTCTCCACCTGATTCACTGGAACTCCACTCACATGTAGAGTGCACTGCACAGACTTCCTTGAGAGGACGAGTGTCTCAGTCTTTGCAGCACATATTTTCATTCCAGCCATGCAGCAGTCGGCAACAAACATATCAAGTACCCTGCCAATGACTGGCATTCTTTTCTGCATATGTTGCAATAAAAAAGAAGCCTTTTCGATTGGCTACAGCGAGCTATGCTGATGCAACACATGTGAAACTATGGTGACAGATATCCAAATAGAGTAGGTCAACATCATTGGTTGCCATCTAGCTGCAGTTTTTTATCAGTTTTCCTTCGCCTGTCAGATTACAGAAAATGGTACACCTTTAGGCTACGGCCAGCCTCATGAACCTGTAACATATCCTGAATAAGCAATGCCTGTGCTTTGAAGGTTTTTTAAGTGAGGAAAGGCCTTGCACTCGACCAATCCCACTCGCTGAGCATCGAAAACACTACCAGAAAAGGAGAACTGGTCAACATCATCGGATGTTTCCGAAGCCACAGGTTTTTTTTTTTTCAGGGTTTCCCTTTCCTAGAAAGGTGTTGTGACAACAACTGGGGGCCTTTCACTTCCAGGTGGGCGAAAAAAAATGTACTATTTGGATGGCCATTGACTCTGTTGAGTTCCTCCGCCCTTTGCCGGGTCTTGTATTTCATCCCGCAGGGTGTCCAAATATCACCCTCCTCACCAAGCTAGCTTCGTGGGGTTGCCGGTTTAGTCGCCGACGACCCGACTGTGAGACAGGTTGTCCTGGGTTACACGTTACCAGTAGCACTCGTGAGCGACCTGACATACACACATACATACATACATACATGCATACATACAGACAGACAGACAGACAGACAGACAGAAGACAGACAGAAAGACAGACAAGTCTTGAGAAGCTGGGCTTCACAGAACCAGGAAGAACAATACTAGTTAGGAAAGTACAAGTACAATCCATTAATGGAACAGTAAAAATATGTAAAACATTCCAAAAATTCTGCATGTACTCATGTACAGATACAAAACATATGCACATGCACGCATCTAACTCAAAACATACACATTCACACATACAATAACAGCCATACCCGCACACAGACGCATGCATACATCTAGTTGGTGTTGTTTATTTCCAAAGAAAGAGTCATGTGTCTATGTTAGAAACCGACTATCTGTCTCTATTCGTAAACATTTATAAAATTATATAACCAGAAGAACATACATACATACATACATACATACATACATACATACTCTGCTAAGATTATTGCAATCGTTTGTCAGATTCAAATGTTGACGCTCAGATATGGCTTTTCAAACCTGCTAGAGACTTGCACTCCTTCGCACATGGATCTCCCTGGCCTCAGGTCTTGCATTATACATACATACATACATGATGATGGCTGCCCCCTCGTTATCGAGTATGGCCATTGCACGATATACCATTATTAATAATTATTAATTAATTCTATCATGCAATGCCTGTGCATGAAGATATTTTTTAAAGTGAGGAAAGGCTGTGCACTGAGCCAATCCCACTCTCTGAGCGACAGTAGCTATAACCCGAAAAGAAGAAAAGATCAACAACATCGGTAACTACTGAGCCGCAGGTTTTATATCAGAGTTATCCCAGTTTCCCGAGTTGCCTTCTCCTAGAACAATGCCCTGACAAAGGCTAGGGGTCCTTCACTCCCAGTGGTTTAACCGCGCGACCGTGTGTCCAGCCCGACTATTTCTATGTCCCCGCGCATATACATACAGATGCACCCATGTATATACACATATACATATACATACATATGCACATGTGTATATACATACATATGCACATGTGTATATACATATTTACACACTTTCGGATGGCCGTTGACTCTTATGACTTCTTCCGCCCCTTGTTAGGTTTTGTTTTTTGTCCTGCAGGGTGTCGAAAATCCCCCTCCTCACCAAGTAAACTTGGTGGTGTTGCCGGTTTAGTCGCCGGCGACTCGACCATGCGAAAGGTTGTACTGGATTACATGTTACCACATAGATATGTATGCACATTTATATATATATGCTTATACATATACATATATTTATATTTATCTATACATATATGTTATGCACATATGTATGTGTGTGCATGTGTATACATGTGTGTATGTATGTGTGTATGTGCTTGTGTGAATGTTTCCCTAAGTCTATGTGTTACTAACAAACAACCATACATTTATTAATAAGTTATTTTCAAATGATTGAGGAATTGGAAGAACTGGAAAAGAGAAAAAGTAAAAATAGCAGTAGAGAAAAAGAAAGACTCAGGCAAAAAAAAAAAAATAACAAATAAAATAAAATAAAATAAAATAAAATAAAATAAAACAGAGAGAAAAAGTGAGAGAAAAGGAAAGAAACGGGGAAATGAGAAAAAAATCACGAGAAAAAATCTAAAGAGAGGATGTCAGTATGAGATATGGTGAGGATAGATGAGATAGAGTGAGGCGAAGATTGGGCGGGGTGTGTGAGAGAGTAAGATAATGAGTCAGAGATAATAAAGACATGCAATACTATTAACTATCACATGTTCTCTAATAATGATCCTTTCAGCAGGAATCCGTATCATGTCAACAGGTTTAGTGCCATGTTAACATGACGTTTGTCTTCTTAGATTGTGTTATTCTCTTTATTATCATTGCTGCAGCGTTAATCGTTGGATTGACAGAATTGTTAGAGCAGCGAAAAAAACTGTTGTATTTATTTGGCAAGGGCTCTTCATTTTTTTGGTGAGTGGGTTTCAAATCCCACTGAGGTCAACTTTGTTTTTTATACTACTGGGTCGATAAAATAAAGTACCAGTTAAGTACTGAGGTCGATTTACTCGATTTTGCACAACTCTCTCAACTTTCTAGCCTTGTGCTTAAATTAGAAATCATTATTGTTGTTGGCGGTGGATTGGCAGTATCGGTAGAGGGTCGGACGCCATGCATTGCAGCATAGAGTTACGGCCTTTTACGATCTGAGTTCAAATCCCGCCGAGGTAAACTTTGCCTTTCATCCTTACGGGGTCGATAAAATAAAGTACCAGTAATGCACTGGGATAATTGCTCGCCTTGTGCCAAAAGTTGAAACAATTATTGTTGTTGTTATATATGGTGGATTAGCAGAATGAGTTGCTTTGTAGTATTTATTTGGCGAGGGCTCTTTATATTTTGAGTTCAAATCCCGCTGAGATCAACTTTGCTTTTCAGCCTTTCGGGGGTCGATAAAATAAAGTACCAGTCAAAGTCCTGGGGTCAATATAATCGACTTTCCTCTCCTCCTAAAATTGCTGGTCTACAACCAAAATTAGAAAGAATTGTTATTGAAACAGCAAAGATATGCACCAACCTGTCTGAATTAAAGTACTGCTGAACTTCGATTCTTTGAGAAAGAACGTAACATCTTATTTCATACACTCAGAGAATCACGATATCTGGGACAATAACATTCTGCAAGAACATCTTAAAATTTGAAGGATAAATAGGCGCGCAAAGGATAACAGATGAAACAAAACCCTTTTCTTTAAAACCTAGTCACCGGGCAGGTGACCAATCAAAATAACCGCTAAATCCCGCAGTCAAGAAGAGACACTACATACATACACACAAACATGCATACATACAATTACACACACACATACATACATGTGTACATACATACATGTGTACATACATACACACACACACACATGCGTACATGCATACATACATACATACATACATACATACATACATACATACATACATACATACATACATACATACATGGTGGTGGCTGCCAACTCGTTTTCGAGTACGGCCACTACTTTATATCCATGTAGGAGAACCCCTACTGATGCGCTGAACGAGTGTGACTTTTTAGTCCAGCCAGCGACTTGAAAACTCTGGTACAAACACTACACCTGTGACAATTATTGACACATAGTGCTGGGCTCATGGTACCATGTGACGACAGGTGCAGAGAGATCTCCAGATATAAAGCAATACCTGTGCCGTGAAGCTTTTATAGTGAGCAAAGGCACTGCACAAAGCCAGTCCCACTCTCTTAACCAAGATGATATTTACCAAAAAGAAGAACAGGTCAACATCATTGGATACCATCAGGGCTGCAGGTGTTATATCAGAGTTTTCCTTCATACATACATACATACATACATACATACATACATACATACATACATACATACATACATACATGGTGGCTGCCCCCTCGTTATCGAGTATGGCCATTGCACGATATACCATTATTAATTATATCGTGCAATGCCTGTGCGTGAAGATATTTTTTAAAGTGAGGAAAGACTGCACTGAGCCAATCCCACTCTCTGAGCGACAGTAGCTATAACCCGAAAAGAAGAAAAGATCAACATCATCGGTAACTACTGAGCCGCAGGTTTTATATCGGAGTTATCCCAGTTTCCCGAGTGCTTTCTCCTAGAAGAATGCCCTGATAAAGGCTAGGGGTCCTTCACTCCCAGTGGTTTAACCGCGCGACCGTGTGTCCAGCCCGACTATTTCTATGTCTCCGCGCATATACATACAGATGCACCCATGTATATACACATATACATATACATACATATGCACTTGTGTATATACATACATATGCACATGTGTATATACATATTTACACACTTTCGGATAGCCGTTGACCCTTATGAGTTCTTCCGCCCTTTGTCAGGTTTTGTTTTTTGTCCTGCAGGGTGTCCAAAATCACCCTCCTCACGAAGTAGACATACATACATACATGATGGCTGCCCCCTCGTCATCGAGTATGGCCATTGCACGAGAAAAAATATATATATATATATTAATAACAATAATAATAATAATAATAATAACAACAATAATAATAACGACAACAACAATAATAATATACATATATATATATATACACACACGCACACATAAACATATCTATACACACACACGATAGCAATTAACAGCGCTGCGATCAAATGTGGCTTTTTAGCCCAGCCAATGATCTAAAATGTCTTGCACAGAGTCGGCAACCAAAACATTCACTGGGAATAGCCGGCTGTGGTTGGAGTTCATGTACTTTTGCATGTCGTTTGAGCCCTCCTGCTGATTTACATTCTCTACCACATGCTTGGCATACATACATACATACATACATACATACATACATACATACATACATACATACATACATACATACATACATACATACATGGTGGCTGCCAACTCGTTTTCGAGTACGGCCACTACTTTATATCCATGTAGGAGAACCCCTACAGATGCGCTGAACGAGTCTGACTTTTTAGTCCAGCCAGCGACTTGAAAACTCTGGTACAAACACTACACCTGTGACAATTATTGACACATAGTGCTGGGCCCATGGTACCATGTAACGACAAGTGCAGAGAGATCTCCAGATATAAAGCAATGCCTGTGCCGTGAAGCTTTTATAGTGAGCAAAGGCACTGCACAAAGCCAGTCCCGCTCTCTTAACCAAGATGATGTTTACCAAAAAGAAGAACAAGTCAACATCATTGGATACCATCAGGGTTGCAGGTGTTATATCAGAGTTTTCCTTCTCCTAGAATTCTGCCTTGACAAAGGCTAAGGGGTCATCTCTCCCGGTGATTTTGGATGGCCATTGACTCTTAAGAGCTCCTTTGCCCTTTGACAGGTTTTGTTTTTAGTCCTGCAGGATGTCCAAAGTCACCCTCCTCACCAAGAAACCTTGGTGGGGTTGCCAGTTTAGTCGCCAACGACCCGACCATGAGACAGGTTGTACTGGGATACATGTTACCAGTAGCACCAACATACATACATACATACATACATACATACATACATACATACATACATACATACATACATACATACATACATACATACATACATACATACATACATACATACATACATGGCTTCTGTGGTGACCTCTATGACCTACTCTCCTGAGGCAAATTCAGCCACGCTCATTGCACATAAAATCATCTTGAACATCTGAAAATCCTGGTAAAGTAATAGACGTATAAAGTACTATGTATAAAGTCATTCTAAAATGTAGTAAGTACTTGTTAGGCCATGCTTCGTTAAGAAGATCTAATAATACCGAAACATGTCCGAAGTTGTCATTATCAAAAATCAGACTTACTCCCCAATGCATATCTCCAATAAATGTTTATTCAATTTAAATTTCGAAGTTCTTTCCCTTGTCTTTCTTGATAAGAATAGTCATTAACCTCACTGGTGCTTCTTCTCGTAATTAGATTTCTCGCAATGATGTTTCTTCTCCCAATTAATAATGGTTTCTTATATAGGCACAAGGCCAGCAATTTGGGGGGAGGGGAAAGTCGATTATATCGACCCCGGCTGCATGACTGGTGCTTTATTTTATCGACCCCGTAAGGATGAAAGGCAAAGTTAACCTCGGCGGGATTTGAACTCAGACTGTAAAGGCCGTAACTCTATGCTGCTAAGCATGGCGTCCGACCCTCTACCGATACTGCCAATCCACCGCCCAATTAATAATAACGAGTGTATTTTTTAGTAGATGAAAAATTCTTTTTTGGCCACTACATTAAGCATGCTGGTCTGCATTTAACTAAAAACAGAGGTACACAAGATGCTTTATATCTTTTTTCTTCTTTTTTTCGCCCTTAGATCCTGATGGAGTTGTATGGGCGCTGTTCTGACACACTGCTTATCTTGAAGCCCACCCCTTTCTAGGTCGAAACACAACCGATTTCTTCCAAAGAGAGAGAGAATTGGGATGGAGGGAAAAACAGAATTGGACTGGAATTTTATTTATCGACCTCAAAAAGATGAAAGACAAAGTTGATCACGTCGAGATTTGAACTCAGAGCGTAGAAAGCTAGAACAAATACCGAAGTATTTTTATCCGAAGCCTAAATGACTTTGCTAATTTTCCGTCTTTATGTTTTTACAATGAAGCCGCGTGGTTTTGTGGTATGGGTATTCGGCTCACAATCCTAAGTTCGTTAGTTCGATTCCTGGTGGCACGTTGTGTCCTTGAGCAAGATACTTTATTTCACGTTGCTCCAGTCCACTCAGCTGGCAAAAATGAGTTGTCCAGTAATTCGAAGGGTCAGCCTTGTCATATTCTGTGTCACGATGAATCTCCCTGAGAACCACGTTAAGGGTACGTGCGCCTGTGGAATGCTTAGCCACTTGCACGTTAATTTCATGAGCAGGCTGTTCCGTTGATGGGGTCAACTGGAATAACTCGTCGTTGTAACCGACAAAGTGCCTTCTAAGTTTTTACGTTAGACAATTTGATGACGAGGTGGAATAATAGAAATTGTGATTCTAAATTTATTCCTATATTTTCCGAGTTCAATTTCCGTTGAAAGGTCATTTTTGCTTTCCTCTTCCTATGGGGCTCTAAAGAAGTGCCTTGCCTTTCTTTTCTCTGGGTCCTTAATTCGTGATGGTGTCGCAATGGCACCGTCTTGACATACGGCGTCTCTAGGACATTTTAAACCTGACAGTGTTCATCCCTTCTCCAGTCTGGACACATCCGAGTCTGGACACTTCCTAGGAGAGAGAGAGAGAGAGAGAGAGAGAGAGAGAGAGAGAGAAAGCGAGAAAGAGCGAGAGAGAGAGAGCGACACTGTGTGTATGCATGTGTGTGAGTATGCATGAGTGCGCGCGTGTGTGTGTGTGAAAATGATCGAGAAAACGAATCAATTCTAGAGCTGATACTTTTATCGAATTCGAAAAGATAACTTCAGCGGGATTTGAACACCGTAAATACCACAAAATATTCTATCCGATACGCTAACGAGTCCACCAATTCACCGCCTTACTAGTTAAATCGATTACAGATCATGTTGAAGCATCATTGCTTTGTAAAAAACGATGTCCAAAACCATTCTCCAGATCACAGTTGAAAGAAAGCGAAAAATATGCACAAAAAAATCGGTGGGCGATTGGAAATTTGGGTAGATGATATAAGATTTTGAGTATTAAGAAGATATGTCAACATATGCAGCCCGAATCTTTTTTTAAAAAGAGATTTTCAAAGAACCTGTATTAAAAAAAAAACAGGAGGTTAAACTGGAATAACTGGACCACATTCCTAGATAAGATATAATCATCCCTGCAAACAAGGAATATATTGGTATTTTCTATAGTTTGGGGCAGGGTCATTAACCTTCAAATAGTTCTTCGGTGAAAATAAGAGTGGGGATATAAATCAGGTAAGGGAAGACCAAGAACAACTTTGCCAGTAAAATTAAGAAATGACCTGAGGATAAACTTGCCAATGCCGCTAGCACTGAGAAATCTCATAAAATTGACGCAGGAAATTACCTCTAAAAACTCTGACGACATTTTGTAGACAAAGAGGTGGGGACGACAATGTCAGGCAAAATATGAGAATCCCAAGATGTGAGCTGTCCACAATTTAATGCGCATATCAACAGACAGCCACTTAAAGTTGTTGGCTTGTATTGATCGCTGATTGCAAACGGACTTCTAGTAACAACATAACTTGGTGAACGAAAATGTTGTTATCAATTGTTCCTTCTATTTTCTCTGTGTATTGTACGATTTTTAAACACCCCCAATGTCTCCATTTAAGAAAATTTGTCTTTAATACAGCATTGTTTATTTAACTTATAGGTTTATCGCTTCCCCTCAGAGCAGTCAATTACCTGCGTCTTATGTGCAACCAAACTTTAAGCCTTCGCGCTTAAAGGATCATTTATATTCTAAGAATGCTAACCTCAAAGAAAAACCATTGTCATATTTCTTACGACTTATAACCTCATTCTAAAAGTGGAAAACGTTGATCTCAGAATTTCAGAAATCAAATATGCAGTAAGATATTGTATCGTAGAATATTATGTTACTGCTCACAAAGATCAGTAAGTCCCACACTATAGGAAAAACATTACTTCGGCTTGTTATTGAAGGACTGTATTGCATAAAAAGTATGGCACAGAAGACAATTCCACTTAGTAATAAAACAATTTCTCGACGTATACATGTCCATCGACGTCAAACATCAACTCATCCATAATCTACGGGGTTATGATATGTTCATACAAGTTGACGAATCAACAGTGGTAGGAAGTCAATGCTTGATGATGTTGTATGTTCGTTTGTTAATGAAAATATTCAACCTTGTTGGGAAATGCTGTTCACTGATCAATTGTTGCTAAACTCAAAAGGTACGTCTGTTTTAGACTTATTGAAGTATCCTGTTTTAACAATTCACTGTGTCACTCAACAGCAATATTTGGTGGCAAAAAATATCGACAACAGGCTTAGTGATGTACTGCAGTTAGTTATTAAAATTGCGAACAAGCTAAAATCGAATTCTTTGTCTGAAGGAATTTTCCGTCAACTCTGCCTTGGTAATGATAACTATATGAGGCTTTTTTACCATACTGATGCACAATGGCTGTCAAAAGGCAACTGCGTTGTCCACTATGTCGAATTGTTTGATACAATAATTTTTTTTTTTAAATACACTCCACAATCCATTTCTCTGATTGCTTCAAAATGTGATATTTCTTTCCTTAGTGACATGTTCGTTAATACTAACCATAAAACTAAATTATATCCTTTATAATTAAATGTAATAAAATACAATTTTAAATGATCAAGTGTGCTTTCGTTTGTTCCCTAATATGATACTAGCAGCAGCCGCTTCATAATTCAGCGTTATTTGAGGGAGAAGAATGTCTATTTTATCAACCCCCAATACTTGACTGGTACTTTATCAACCTGGAAGGATGAAAGGCAAACTTGATCTCAGTCGCATTTGATCTCAGAAGGTAAAAAGCTGAAACAAATACAGCAAAGCATTTCGTCTGACGCTCCACTGATTCATAAAATATGTACCCAGTGGCGGTGCCCCAGCATGGCCTCAGCCGGATGGCTGAAACAGG
>OZ024743.1:343201588-343244088 GCA_964016885.1 Eledone cirrhosa
TGACTATATATATATATATATATATATATAAAGAGAGACAGAGAGAGTATCATAATCTATAAAGCTCAGTGTGTGGTCATGCTCCTTCGTTATAGAAATCTACGATATAGAATTTCTTCAATTGAAATTTACAATTCAGTATTCGAAATAGTTTCGATTGCGTCTTGACTCAGATAATTTTTTCAATTTCACCCACAATTACGCAAAAAATAGATAAAACTCAATGTTTTACGATTTTTCTCTCTCATTTAAACTGCTGAACTCTTTCTACTACCATTCAAAATCTATACAACTTCATACTTTCTGCTACTTTCTCTTTCCAAGCTTGATGGTGATACTGTCCGTTCACACCACTCCCTACTGTCTTAAATTTAGAAAACATATATCCTCTATGAGGTTACTAAACCTGCTAGAAACAGCAGCTAACTCTCCCCCATATCACACCCCACCCCACACCACTCCCTACTGTCTTAAATTTAGAAAACACATCCTCTATGAGGTTACTAAACCTGCTAGAAACAGCAGCTAACTCTCCCCCATATCACACCCCTCCCTACTGTCTTAAATTTAGAAAACATATCTTCTATGAGGTCACTAAACCTGCTAGAAACAGCAGCTAACTCTCCCCCATATCACACCACTCCCTACTGTCTTAAATTTAGAAAACACATATCCTCTATGAGGTCACTAAACCTGCTAGAAACAACAGCTAACTCTCCCTCATATCACAACCCTCCCTACTGTCTTAAATTTAGAAAACACACAGACAACCATGCAGAACAACTCCATCGCAGCTCTGTTGTTCGGCTGGCATCGTCTACGCGCGTGTTGCGCAAGTACTGTGAAACAATAAATTTCAACACTTTTTTGCACAGAGATAATATCCATAGGCGAAACTACAATTGTCACTGCTGGCGCAGCTCATGCTTCCAGGTCTGCAATTCATTCACCCAGTGCCTGGCAGACAAAAAAGTGCTGCCATAAAATGGGTGGTGCAACCTAACTTTGGTAACTTAATGACCCCGAGCAACGCCGGGCTTTAATGCTAGTATTTATATAAAAGGATAAGGATCCCCTTTGGTCACGAACGACCATGGTATTTGCATCTAGATAGTTTAGATAGTTCCCCTCCGAGGCACAAGTCTGGGCAAGGTTGTTTGTGGAAGACCAACAGTGGTCCATGCGTACCGATCTACCCTCTCCACCCCACCAGTGTTGTCCAAGGAAAAGACAATAAAAAAATATACGCTGATAAGTGAAATAATTGTTTCGATTTTTGGCACAAGGCCAACAATTACCCAGTACATTACTGGTACTTTATTTTATCGACCCCGTAAGGATGAAAGGCAAAGTTAACCTCGGCGGGATTTGAACTCAGATCATAAAGGGACGTAACTCTATGCTTCAAAGCTTGGTGTCCGACTCTCTACCGATACTGCCAATCCCCGAAGAGAAATAATAAAATTGTTTCAAGTCATTTTAAATTCAATTAGAACTACTTCCTTTATTACATAAGGGTAGAGTTTTGGAAGTAAGCATTCGGGTCTTTTGGGGTGGTTGTGAAAAAAGGGTAGAAAATAATGTAAAATTATGAAATCTCATAACCAAGTTCTACATGCCTTTTTAAAGCGAATATTTTTTTATTATTTCACTGAAGTAGGACGGTGGATTGGCAGTATCGGTAGAGCGTCGGACAATATGCTTCGCGCATAGAGTTACGGCCCTTTACGTTCTGAGTTTAAATCCCGCCGAGGTTAACTTTGCCTTTCATTCTTAGGTGGTTGATAAAGTAAAGTACCAGTCACACACTGGCGTTGATTTAATCGACTTTCCCCTCCCCAAAAATTGCTGGCCTTGTGCCTAAATCAGAAACCATTATTTCACTGAAGTCAATTCTCTCCACAAGTTTGCTCCCAATAGAAAGGTCAGGTAGGTCATTCAGTCACTCATGTGTCATCATTCCCTCCAAGAAGCTCTTAGTGAGCTTCAGTTTGCAGTAAAGTCTTTCAGTAGATGTTGCAATGAGTGTTCCAATTGCTCTAACAATGGAACAGCCTGTTCGTGAAATCAACGTCTAAATGGCTAATCATTCCACAGACACGTGTATCATTGACGTAATTCTCAGGGAGATTCAGTATGACATACTGGATAATGAGTCGGGCCATTTGAATTACAAGTACAGTCCATCCGACTGGTTTCCAAACAGTTTCCGTCTACCTAATTTCACTCACACGACATAGATCGACATAAACCTATAGTCAACGACCCTTTCCCAAGATATCACGCTGTGAGATTGAACCTGAGCTCTAATGGTTGCTAAGCAATCTTTCTAGCCATTCGACCATGCTGCGACCACAAGCAACAGATGTTGCTGTCTGATAATATGCAGAATATCAGTAGTCCTCTAACAATTAACGTACAATATACTTGCTATGTTATTCTAATTATAATCATATTAATAAACAGGTCTCATACAATATACTTTATTCATATTAATCATATTAATATTAATTATATTAATAAACCATTAAAAATTGTTAATGAATATTAATAAACCATTTACTTTTATAAGTAAATTATAAACCTGTTTACATCTATTTAAGTTTATTTACACCACTATCTTTATTACATAAGGTAAAGGTTGGAGGGAGTAATAGTAAATATCCAAGTGTTATATCCAAGGGTTACGTTGAGCAAAAAAAAACGACGCTACTTCCCGGTGCATTACTGTGCATACACATGTATGTATGGAGCTGTGACTCCTGGTGAAGCCATAGATGTGCCATCATTACATAAAGCGTGGCTTGGACATTTAAACCTAGTGGAGCTCATCCCTTCTCCATGTCTGAACGCAGTCGATTCATTGCAGAAAAGGACAAAGGGGGTAATAGAGAGAAAGTGAGAAAGAGATATAGAGGAAGAATCGACTAATTCAGTATTAGACTGGTATTTTTTTTATTAATCTCGAAAGGATGGAAGGCACAGTTGACCTCCCTGGGGTATGAAGGTGTGCAAAAGCATATTAATACTTTATTTACAGATCTGGTAATCACAATAAACTGAGAATCTAATAATACCGAAACATGTTCAGTGTTCACATTCTGAGGCCCAAATAAATTTTTCTCTTTACAACTTATTACACCTTTAACTAATTGAGATATGGGTTTAGTTTTTTTATAGAGTTATTCCCCTTGCCTAAATAGCCAGTAGCTCAATGGTTATCTCCCTTAAAGCGGGGGGGGTGTCGTCAGTTTTAGTGTCAACGTATATTTTATTTTACATACATACATACATACATACATACATACATACATACATACATACATACATACATACATACATACATTCCAAAAATTCTGCATCTAATAACTGCATGTATACATGTATCTATGTTAGAAACCGACTCTCTCTCTTTATTTGTAAACATTTATAAAATTATAAAACCAGAAGAACATACGTACATACATACATACGTACGTACGTACGTACATACTACGAACCACCGGTGAGGAATTTGCAGATCCAGTAGCCAAGATGCACCACCAGCTTTATACCTAACATTATTGGAGCTACAGAATATATACCAACCCGCCTGAACTTGGAGTTGTGGAGAAAGAATATAACTCCTTCATTCCGAGGTTACAAATGGTCGCGATATCTGGAACCTTCAAAACACTCTTACAATTTAAAGGATGAATTATTGCACAAAAGACGACGGAAATTTTCTTTTCTTTACAACCTTGTCACGGGGAAGGTGGCAGGTCAAAAATAAACTCGAAATTAAGAGAAAGAGAAGAACATACGTACATACATACATACATACATACATACATACATACATACATACATACATACATACATACATACATACATACATACATACATACATCCAGAAAGACATAGATTCCTTTTGGAGAAAAGTATGGGGTGAAAAGAAGAATTTCAACCAAGATGCAGTGTGGCTAAGAGAAATCCAAAAGAACTATTGCTCCTACACTACAACAAAAACATACGAAATAAGTGAGGGTACCCTTGAGACTGTGATAGGAAACTCCAAGATAAGAAAACACCAGGAAGAGACATGATTGTCGGCTACTGGTACAAAAAACTAATATTCTATCGGAGGTATCTTACTGACCTCTACCAACAAGTTCTTAAGGAGGATACACTTATACCAGGATGGTTGACATTAGCACAAACGTTACTGGTCCCCAAGAACAAAGACACCCACTTGGCAAAAAACTACCGACCCATTGCATGCCAGAACCTGATGTATAAGATGTATACAGCCTGCCTGAACCTATTCCTCCAAGATTACTGTGAAAATAATAACATCATCCCAGATGAACAAGCAGCTGGAAAGAAAGGGGTTTGGGGATGTGCTGAACAACTCCTAATCAACAAAACTGCGATGTCGGAGGTGCGACAACTTAGGAGGAATATGACTACAGTCTGGCTGGACTACAGGAAAGCTTTCGATTCTGTTCCCCACTCTTGGATGATAGAGGCCCTCCAACTTGCTAAAGTCCCAGACATTATTGTCAGAGCCATAGAGAGGCTGTCTTCTTCTTGGGCTACTATCCTAAGGTTAAAGACAGAGAGGGAGGACTCTATTTTCACTGATAAAATAAAATATTGCAGGGGTATATTTCAGGGGGACAGTCTCTCTCTGGGATATTGTTCATCTTGTCATTAAACCCCTTGTCCTTTCTGCTCAAGAAATGTGAGGGATACATCATTGGCTCACAGGAGGACAGAAATACGAAACTAACCCATAATTTCTTTGTGGACGATCTGAAACTCTATACCAAAACATGGATGGGATGAAGAAAAATCTTGACCTGGTTACAACATTCTCAAAGGATATAGGAATGGAGTTTGGCCAAGATAAATGCTCATACATGACTGTAGAGCGGGGAAAAACAACAACCCAATCTAGCAACATTGTCATCAATGGTCTAACTGTTTCACCGATATCTGATGAGGACTGCTACAGATACCTGGGGATAGATGAGAACATATCCTATAATGGTATCTGTAATAAAGAACGCGTAACCAGAGAATACTACACCCGATTAAGAAAGATCTGGTCATCGGAACTCTCTGCGCAAAACAAAACAGTGGCTCACAATGTGTTTGCTGTGTCTGTCCTAACACCAACGTTTGGAATACTCAATTGGACGATAGACGAAATCCGAGCAGTTGATGTTGGAACTCGAAAAATACTGAACAACACCGGAAACTTCCACATCAACAGTGACATAGACCGCCTTTACTTGAAAGATATGATGTCGCATCATATCTCTCCGACAACATCTACGAACCTCGAAGCGTAGGAGTCCGTTTCTCGAGCAAGTCTATCTGCATGAAACAGATAAGATCGTGAGAGTTGGGAAGGAACTCCTTGAGAGATATTCCCTGTGTGATAATCAATAACTCACACCCAGGGATGTCGCTCAGCAGTATCGCAGTGAATCCATGGATGAAAAACTGCATGTTTATAAGCAAAAAAATCATGCATGGATATGTTGCCAGGAAGCTCCAGAGTGAGAGTAATATAGATAAGGAAAGTAGTCTATCTTGGACCAACAACCGCTATATTGGCTCCCACTTTGAAGGATACGCTTTTGCAATCCAGGAACAGGAGATTAGCACGAAATACCTGATTCACAAAAGAGATAGGGATGCAGGCAAAACACCTAGATGTGATAACAAGTGCAGACTCTGCAGAACTAACATCGAGGATATCACCCATGTCATCAGCAGCTGCCCAAAGATGTCATCGCGGTACTATCTACCTATGAGGGATGATGTAGTGGCCAAAACACTGTACAATGCAGTTCGTAAAAAAGATAGCCCGATAATAAACACATTAAAAGCTACAGCAATGTGGAAGACATCCATGTACATCATATGAAAGAGTACTGGTGGAATGTTCCAGTAAAAACCCCAACAAAATGCAGGCATAACAGACCAGATATTATGACAGGGAGAAGAAAACATACACAGTAGTGGAAATTAGCTGCCCAGCAGATGTCAATATAATATCAAAGATTAGCGAAAAGGAGAATATTTATGCAGAACTGATGAGAAATATGCAGATACTCCACCCTGATTGCACCTTCAGATTTATGCCTGTGATTATTGGGGCACTGGGATATGTTAGTAACTGCCTCAATACAAATCTTGAGAAGCTAGGCTTCACAGGAACAGAAAGAACACAACTAGTTAGGAAGTTACATGTACTATCCATTAATGGAACAGTAAAAATATGTAAACAAATTTGCATCTAATAACTGCATATACACATGTACAGATACAAAGCATATACACATGCACACATACAACTCAAAACATACACATCCACACATACAATAACATCCATATCTACACATGCATGCATACATACATATCTATCTAGTTGATGTTGTGTAAATTCCAATGAGAGAGTCTATTGGTAAAACTTTGTGAAATTATAAAACCAGAAGAACATACATACATGATGGCTGCCCCCTCGTTATCGAGTATGGCCATTGCACGATATATCATCATTAATAATTATTAATTAATTCTATCATGCAATGCCTGTGCGTGAAGATATTTTTTTAAGTGCACTGAGCACTGTGCACTGAGCCAATCCCACTCTCTGACCGACAGTAGCTATAACCCGAAAAGAAGAAAAGATCAACATTATCGGTAACTACTGAGCCGCAGCTTTTATATCGGAGTTATCCCAGTTTCCTGAGTTGCCTTCCCCTAGAAAACTGCCCTGACAAAGGTTAGGGGTCCTTCACTCCCAGTGGTTTAACCACGCGGTACATGTGTATATACATATTTACACACTTTCGGATGGCCGTTGCATCTTATGAGTTCTTCCGCCCTTTGTCAGGTTTTGTTTTTTGTCCTGCAGGGTGTCCAAAATCACCCTCCTCACCAAGTAAACTTGGTGGGGTTGCCGGTTTAGTCGCCGACGACCCGACCATGCGACAGGTTTTCTGGGCTACATGTTACCAGTAGTACTCCAGAGTGACCCGACATAACGTACATACATACATATGGGACAGGGAAAAGAAGGTATGCACAGTAGTGGAAGTTAGCTACCAAGCAGATACCAATATAATATCAAAGATTAGCGAAAAGGAGAATATTTATGCAGAACTGGTGAGTAATTTGACGATACTCCACCCTGATTATGCATGCAGATTTATGCCTGTGATTATTGGGGCACTGGGATATGTTAGTAATTGCCTCAGTACAAATCTTGAGAAGCTGGGCTTTACAGAAACAGAAAGAACACGACTAATTAGGAAATTACAAGAACAATAAAAATATATAAAACATTCCAAAAATGTTGCATTTAATAACTGCATGTGCACATGTGTAGATGCAAAACATATTTTGGTGGGTTATATTACAAATATTTTTCCTCACTAAAATTTGATTTCTCTTGTTTTTTTGCAGAAAATTTGAACTCTGAACTGGAGGTTTAAGTACAAATTGACAATCACAGCGATAAATTATTTGCAACAGAAATGGAGAGGTAGAAATCTGATGAGGGTTTCTCAATGAAATAAAGTAGTTTCTATATTTCCTTGCTGTTGTTTCTTGTTTGAATTATTACATGATAGCAGAAAAACCGCCCTTCGGCCAGTTTTCTGCTAGCATATGTAGTGTGTTTATTGGTATTATACGCAAATATATATATGTAAATTGAAATGTAAATTGACAATATTTTTTTCTTCTTCGCCCACTTATTTCTGAGAGGGTCGTGGGGGCAGAGTCCTTCTCAAACACTCCTTCCAGCGAGTCTGTCAGAAGCAAACATCTCTAACTGATGCAGCTGGATCCCAAAGCGTGACCAGCCAAGCTCAGGGTCTACCTCTGGGTCTCTTGCCGGTTGGTTTTGCCTGTAAAATGTGTCCAGCGATTCTTTACTGAGACATTATAACCACATGCTTATAATATCGGAGTTGTGATCTCTCAATTCGGAGAAGTAGCGACTCTACCAGGAGTGACTCTCTGGTCTCTGAGTTATGCACTTTATCGAGTAACGTTACTCCAAAGACCCTTCGGAGGAATCCAATTTCTGCCGCTTTTATTTGCAATTGTATTCTTTTAGTCAAGATTCATGATCCTCAGTAAGAGTTGGAAGGAATACCAGGAAGACAGCGAGTTTGGCTTTTACACATACCCCCTTCTTCTGATTGCTAAATGGTGGGGCTAGCGCATTACTACATCAGCTTTTGCAATTCTTGCACTTAATTCAGCATCCTGCATTCCATCACTCATGAACACGGCTCCAAGATACTTGAACTTCTCTAACTGCTTCAGTAGAACTCCATACACATGTATATACATTTGAGGGATTTCTGTCCACCCGTCCATCACACAATGTGTTTATGTGACATCATCATTCTCATCACCATCATGTGTTTATGTGTTTGTGTGAATGTATGTGTGTGTAAAAGGAAGGAAAGGGATACACACATATATGTCTCTAACTTAAAAACAGTGACGCACACACACCTACATGTCTCTAATTTAAGAACATCGACAAACTCGCGCGTGCACATACACACACTGTCCTATTACCACTCAAGAGCTTTGGCCCAGGCAAACATCCCCTCAATTTTGGAACCGTCTGGGTTGTCCTGAATTGATGGGAAAAGACTTGATGGTCTTACTCTGTGCTCCTGGTCAAGAGGCAGGTGCCTTACCTGGGACGTCACAATTAGTGACTCATTTGCTTCTTCCCACATCCTGCATGCAGCGGTAAGGGGGAGAGCTACAGCATCCGCAGCTGAACGGAACAAAATCCTAAAATACCGTGTTCTGTCAGCTAACTACATTATCCAGCCTGTGGCATTCGAGATGTTTGGGGGAGTCGGGCTACTGACAGCGAGGTTCTTATCTTCACTGGCGGCTCGCCAAGCAGAGGTAACTGGTGATGCTCGTGAAGGCACTTGGTTATTCCAGCACCTCAGCCTCGCCATTACCCCAGGTAACGCCGCGAGCGTGCTGGTTTGCCTCAAAAATTATTAGAGAGGTTTCCCACTGCTCCTGGCTATATTGCTACATTGCTATATTTTGCTCTGGCAGCGTCTCTTTTTTCCATTCTTTCGCCTGCATATTGTTCTATGGGGTCTAAGATGTGGGTATTACGTGCTTGTGTATTTTTTCTCTTTCATTTTTCCTTTCCCTTTCCTTTGTATATATTATATTTGTTAGTGTTTTCGTTCTGTAATTATTACATTAATTTTTTATATAAATGAGTTTAAAAAAAAAAAAAAATAGTTAAACTGTGTTTTTAAATAAAAAGTTGTACTTTTACCCTCCCATTTCCAATTCACCGAACGCTATCATGACTGTATGTGTGTGTTTGCGTGAATGTGTATTTGGGTGAATGTATGTATGTGTTTGTGTGAAAGTATGTGTATTTGTGTGAATGGGACGTCACAGTTAGTGACTCTTGCTTCTTCCCATATCTTGGATGCAGCGGTAAGGGTGAAAGCTATAGCATATGTGTTTTACCCGCCCATTTCCAATTCACCGAATACTATCATGACTGTATGTGTGTGTTTGTGTAAATGTATGTGTAAATGTTTGTGTGTGAATGTATGTGTATTTATCTGAATGAATGTCCGTGAGTTTGTGTTTGCGCGATTATAGTTATATACTCATACATATAGATGTATGTATGTGCACAATCATACGCGTCAGCGTGTAGAAAGTCATAATAACTCTCTCTCATCACAAACTCTCTCTTTCTATATATATATGGTAGTTGAAGTGATGGTGGTGGCGACGATATACTGGAAGTCAATTTTAAATTATCTATAAATACGAAATTTAGTATATAAATTATGTAATATTCATTCATTATTTATTCAAAGCAATCGAACTTATTTTACAAACGGGATAAAAAAAAATTTATTCTGGATGCAGTCCCGCACTCCTTACTTTATTATAGCTTATACTAGCAGAATGGCCCGGCGTTGCTCGGGATTCTAAACATATGTATCCCTCCTTTCTGAAAGTTTCGTCGTATGTTCACCAATTGATGCAGAAGTCCTAATAAAAAGTGAAGTCGCCTTGGGTGAATAGGCAAATAATTTTCCATTGAGATTTTTCAAAAGCATGTAATTGCGTTCTCTTTCTTTTTTTGTTGGTGTTTTTGCTGCTGTCGAGCCTCGTGAAATAAATACGTTTGTTTATATTTTGTTATTGTGTATGCAAAAATATCTGTACACGAATATATATATATATATATATTAAAATAACAGATTAAAGTTAGTTTAAGTGAAGAATCGCTGCTTTCACCCTTAACGGGATCTTCTGAAACTAAAATATTCGATCTGTGAACGCAGAAGTAAATATTTCGAAAAACGTTATACACTATATATATATATATATATATATATATATATATATATATATATATATATGTATATATATATACACACACACACTATATATACATATACACACAGAGATAGCGAAGTCAATGTCGTAATGCAGACAGTAAGACATACAGACAGACAGATATTATACGGGCGCGACGTATTAGCTATGTATCTATCTAAAAAGTCAGACTAAGAAAGATAGAGAGATCGCTAAACGGCGCCTAATGCGGTCCCTAGGGCATTAAAAATTTGAAATTTTTTTGCTTAAAACACTCACACCACCATAAGTATTACATGTGTAAAAATCGGTTTGGCGGTTCTCGAGTTTTAGGGAGTCAGACAGACAGACAGACATTCTCTGTTTTATATATATATAACCAAAGATTAATATGGTTCATTGATTACTCAATGAATATAGTTTTACAATAGATTAAAAGCACTCTACAAAAAAGTTTTCTGGAGTGATTAATATTATTCAGAATATTAATAAATTAAGACAATACTGGAATTGAACTATCAAGACCGTTGAGGTATGTCATACATCAATTCATGTATTTTATCTGACGAGGACGTACTGAAAAAACAACACAGTACCTTCGAAATATATATAATAAAACATATATTTTGATTATGTGAATTTCTTCATTTATTAATATTCTGAATAATATATATATATTTCTCAAGATCACATATAGAAGTTATGGACCCAACATCCTTATCGGTCTGCTCTTCAGACTGGTGATTCACTGCATTTTTGTTGAATCACTAGTTTGAAGCTCAGGTCGATAATGGAGTTGGGTCCATAATTTCTATGGGTGACCTTGAGTCAATCCTCTGCAAAACGCGTGTAACAAGTCAATTCACAAGTCGATGAGTGTATAAGAATTTTCATAAAATCGTAGGAATCTCAAATGCGGAAGTAGATGAAATCAGCCAGCTGATATTATGCATAGAAAAATTTACATTAAAATATAGCCTCATACTCATAAAAACGGAAGAATGGGGAGAGATGGAGGGAGAATAAAAGAGAATATGATGAGAAATGAGAGAAGTTATAGAGAGAAAGAAGAGAAGAAGAACAGGAATGAGAACGATAGAGCAATTTTTGTTTGTTTTGTTTTCTAGAATTACCAAAGAAAGAAAAAAATACAGAAAAAACAATGGAGAAAGGATGAAGATGTAAACCAAATAGAAACAAAGAACGATAGCGTCGTAATCACTTCATCAGCTTACTTCTAACCAACATGATTTTGCGCGGGGGAAAGGAAGTACCATGTATTTAAGGTTTCGTAATTCTCCCCCAAAACAATTTTGCTCCATCATTCTCATTCCCGCTTTTCTTCTCTTCTCTCTCTACATATATACTTCTCTCATTTCTTATCATATGCTTTAGACTCTCTTTATTCTAAAGTTCATGCATGAATGTATTTGGTCATCTACTAAAAACGTTGTATTGCATCCATTTTTAATATTCTTGCTTTCCTCATGCGGTGGTTTCTGGGAAAGCATTTGTTATAATGTTTTGCTAAGGAAACTCTGTGTATGAAAAAATATGTTGATGAACCGTAATTACATACATACATACATACATACATACATACATACATACATACATACATACATACATACATACAGTCGTGGTGTGGCTGGACTATCAAAAAACATTTGATAGTGTACCTCATGGGTGGATTGTTAAGGCTTTACAGTTAACCAAAGTCCCACAACCACTGGTAGCTGCTGTTGAACGTCTGACCAAGAACTGGTACACCAATTTGATCCTTAGAAGTGAGAAGGGCAAGTTAAGACTGATAAGATACATTACCAGAAGGGCATCTTTCAGGGTGATAGCTTGTCAGTGCTACTCTTCGTTCTCTCACTAAATCCACTATCTTACCTACTCAGGAAACAAGGTGGACAAAGAAGTGGGTCCAGAAGTATCTCCCATCTTTTCTTTGTTGATGACCTGAAGTTGTATGGGCCAAATATCAATGACATCAAGAAACAATTGGACTTCATTACACAATTTTCAACAGACATCAAAATGAAATTTGGTGTGTCCAAGTGTGCATATTTGGAAGTAAAACGTGGAAGAGCTGTGCCCTCCTCTAGAAATCTAGAGATGAACGGCCTGACAATACAACCTCTACAGTCAGGTGACAACTACAGATATCTTGGACAGGGTGAGAATGTCAGATATGATGGACCCATAAATAAGGAGAGAACCAGAACTGAATACCTCAGAAGAGTAAAGAAAATATGGTCATCAGAACTGTCAGCGTACAACAAGTACATTGCCCACAATACTTATGCTGTGCCAATTCTAACGCCAACATTTGGCCTGCTGAACTGGTCATTGCAAGAACTAAGTGAGATGGATGTTAGAACTCGCAAACTTCTCAGTGTTACTGGGAACTTTAACATCAATGGTGATGTGGATAGGCTATACTTCTCACGCAAGGAAGGTGGCCGGGGTCTAAAATCCATATTAACATCATGAGACTCGGATAGTAACACTGAAGCAACATCTTCAACAGAGGAAAAAGGTTGGCAACCATCTTGCCCAGGTTTATGAGCATGAAGAAAAAAATATCATTAGGATAGCCACTGATCTGGAGAAGAGATATGGAATAAAGCCTGATATAAATCTCTCACCCAGAGAAATCGGGAGATCCTATTCAATGTTCAAACAAGATAAAAAAATTGACCAATTTACAGAAAAAGTTGTGCATGGATACTGAGACGTAAAACTCAGGCCATAGAGGGGATAAACCACTCAAAAAGCCTGGCATGGAGTTCCGACAAGTTTATGACATCACACCTTGAGGGATATCTCTATGCAATACAGAAACAAGAACTCCCTACCAAATATCTGCTGCACAAAAGGGGAGGGCCATCAGCTGACAATAAATGTAGGCTATGTAAAACAAAGATCGAGGATGTAAGCCACATTGTTGCCAGCTGCGAAAGAATGTCATCTCGCTACTACCTCCCATGAGACACGATGGGATAGCTAGAACCATCTGGAACGCACTTCGGAAAACAAAATTAACAACAAACGAGGAAGAATATATTGAGACAGATGGCACTAAGGAATACTGGTGGAACCTGAAAATAAAAACTGCCACCAAATTAAAGCACAACCGGCCTGATATTGTTGTTTGGGACCACACATTGAAAACGTGTTCTGTTGTGGAGATCAGCTGCCCACTTGATGTAAACGTTGTCAGAAAAATACAGGAAGAGGACATCTACGGACCATTGATGAAGAGTTTACAAATCCAGTATCCAGGATACACCTTTAGCTTCATACCCATCATTATTGGAGCTACGGGTTATATACCAACCCGCTTGGACCAAAGTATGACTGAACTTGGATTTGCGGACAAAGAGCGCAGCTCCCTAATTCATAGTTTACAAATGGCTGCGATAGCTGACACCTTCAAAATTTGAAAAACATTCTTGCGATTCAAGGGATAACAATTTCTTTTCTTTTACAACCTTGCCACCAGGAAGGTGGCCGGTCAAAAAAATATACTCGAAATTAAGAGAAAGAGAGAACATACATACATGTCATAACTGTTCATCATATATTTTCTGACCATCAGACATGTTGTAGCATGAAAGGAAGAAAGAAGTATACATGTTGTTTTATGGTTCTATTTTCTATCTTTATATATGGTTCCTGTTTAATTAAATAATTAGTATGGTCTCCTCTTATCATTTAAACCGAAAAACTGTTCTTTCATTGATCGTAATAGAGGAGCTATCTCTTATCTTGATCACGAAGCAGATAACTTTAAATATACAATAAGGCTGCTTTCTGATATCAGGTCGTTTGATTATTGTGTAATGGATATTTCATTAGTAGTAAATACAAGTTCGTTCGTTTTTGCTTGTTTGTTAATTTGTTGTTGTTGTTGTTTTCTTATATGCTTAAATGAAGTGTATAAACCACTCTAAGCAAAAGTTTTCTTCCATTCTTTTATTCGTATATCAAACCTGCCAACCCCTAAAAACCCAAACGGGGAGTGCCATGAAAAAAAATGCCCCAAAACGGGGAGAAATGAGGCAAAATGTGGGTATTTTACATAATGAAAGCTATACCCATTTACACAAGAGAAGACATCTCTCGCCCACCCCCAAAGTGGGTGGGTGATCTCCCCGTCGGACGGGGAGATTTGACAGGTCTGGTATATTCTTCTACCGGTTTCAAACATTGGACTGAAGTCATGTTGGACCTCCAACTTCAAGGATAATCCATTATATTGACCCCAGTCAGATACTATGTCTGCTACTTACCTTATGAATTTCGTAAGGGAGAAAAAAGCAAGAACTGCTTACAATTTTCTTCTGAAGCTTGCTGTATTAAAAAAACAATATGGACGTCACAAGCGGCGGCTTGGGAAACAAAACTTTTATTAATGTAATTTCGTGACATTTTTTTCTATAATAAACCTATGTTTATTCTTGCCCTCATTTTGTGACTGTTTTGTTTATACTTACTCTGTTAGATTGCTTTAATCGTTTTTGTTGCTTAATTTCCCCTGTGGTGTTATTATTATTTTTAAGATATCTAGGACATGGACCGGGAGAATCGTTAGAGCGTCGGACTAAATGCCTTATGGTATTTGTTCTGGGTCAATTTTGCCTGTCATCCTTCGACATTCTCCATCAAGTTACTAGCTTTGTGTTAAAATTAGAAACAACTAGGCGGGGGGGGGGGGATATTTAATGAAAAAGCTGATGTTAAAAATGAAGTAGTTCAGGTGTTTTGTGACAGGAGGTATCATTTGGAGAAAAGAACTTAATAAATTTGATTGATTTATATTAAAATCGAATAAAACGTTTATTTCATGTTTCATCTGTGTTTATATATTCAAAATGTTTTCCTTTCTCATAATATTTCTCAGTATATTAGGCCTTATACTTGAGTCTTTGGGGCATACAATCAAGATTTGCCCCGAACATCACTAGAGGTCTGCACGCCGCTGCTTTGGACTAGTAGTTCAAGCATATTCTGGTAAGTGAATCTTTTGTTATAGGGTTCCGAACAAATATTATAGATCTTTTAGATTTTCTGTCCCCTGCTTCAGTTTATATATCTCCATGGAGATTTTTAGTGTATGAATATCTCTAAAGTTAACAAGACTGATACAAAGCGCACGTTTTATTCATACTGAATATGGTCCAGTAACCTAGAACTCTGCTCTTGTCAGTCACACACATTAACATTCTGTACAATAACCAATGAGGGAGCCTCCATGTGGTCACTCGATCTGCTAGCAATAACAGAAACCTTTCCCTCAACTCCTACACCCAGTGTCTTAAAGAAAGAAAAAACATTGGATAATGTATCATAAAAATAAAAAGACAGAGTGGCCACAGCTGGACTGCTTCTTATCATTGGTCTGCTTGATTACAGCTGACCTAGGGCTAGCAACATCCTCAACTTGTAATGAAAGTAGCTTCTAAGCGGTCGTTCAATCTGCTTAAAACAGCAGCCAAATCTCCCTTAAACCACATTCTACCAATTTACAGAAAAAGGCACATTTGGTAGTGTGGCCCTGGGTACAATGTATATGGGAAAAAGACGGAATTATCATGAACATATGCCCATTTAATCAGGATTGACATATGGAGGGGGTTAAACAACATTAACAACAACAATAATATTCTGAATCACATCAAAAGAAAAGGCCACCTTCAGTGTCCACTGCACAACAACTAGGTCCCTGATAAGGTAGTGTTGTATTCTCTAGTTCTACACCTTCCACCACTATTGCAATGGTATACGTTTCTCTGAGTTCGCAAACTGTACACCTTTATCATCTCTATCTTATTCATCTTCCTCTCATCACTCAAAATCTGTCTCACTTTATATTCATCTGGCTCTTGAGTGCCTTTAGCGGAGTCTACTGCAAACCTTAGCACCATGTTTTCGATTTAAAGAAACCTCCCCTCTTTCTTTACCATTGAGCTTAGGTGTACTTAAGCACAGGGCTCCGTTAGCCAGGAGGGGGCTCATCTTCCTGCCAAAAAATTGTTTACGATGAATTTTTCAAATGTAAGGGGCCTCATAACTTAAGTAGCATAGGGCATCATTTGTCCTAAATCCGGCACTGCTTCGAGGCCCCACAAAAAAGAGTTGTGAGCATTGCCCTTCCTTCCTTAACTGAAAAATCTTTCACCTAGTGCTCTTCCCAATCGTCTCTCCTTAAAACTGCAAACTTCAGAAAATGTCTGGCATCACATGTTTTTCAGCAATTCCAGCGTCATAGCCACTCTCTCACATACGGTAATATCGTGAGTGTCTTGGCTTGCCTAAAAACTTTTTAGGGAAAAACACAAGCATTCCTTATTCAGACCTACCAACCTCTAAAAACTTAAACGGGGAGTACCGTGAAAAAAAGTGCCCCAAAAACGGAGAGAAATGAGACAAAATGGGGAGATTTTACATAATGACAACTATACCCATTTTCACAAGAGAAGACATCTCTCACCTACCCCAAAGTGGGTAGAAGATCTCCCCGTCGGACGGGGAGAGTTGACAGGTCTGCTTGTTGTGGTGGATAATTGAGTACACACCTCTTCTGTTTTCTATGAGGGGGCGGGCTCTTTTTTTTATTGAGGTTTCTTTTGTAAATCCTAAATATTATATCTTAGTGGTTAAGGAGTTCGCTTCGCAACCAGTAGGTACTTGGTTTAGTCCCACTGTGTGGCTATAGCCCGCCAGTTCCCAATGCGAGGGAAATTTGGTTGACAGCAAAAGCCTATAGCGAGATTACTGGTTGCATGAATGTAACAAAACGAGACAATGTTTGTGTATATAATATTTAATTAACGGTAGATAGAATACTTGACATGTCAAAGATAGATGTTAGAATGAAACAAAGTTAGTAGTTACCGTTTTGATTGCCAGGCAAACGCGGCTGGCAGAGGGCGCCTGGCTAAGGCCAGGCGCCTGTTGGCCAAATTAATGGCAGAGCCAAATGAGAAGACTCTTGACCTGGTGCCGAAAAGGCAAAGAGAGAGGAAGGAAGCTTAACGTTGTTAGTTTTATAGGGCTCTGACCGGAAGTTGCAGAAAGGGTTCCACTTCCCGTCTAGATCCCAATCAAAACAAGGGAGACAACCGCTACATAACCTCCCGCCAGAATTTTAGTGTATAAAAATCGAAATGAAAATATGTAGCAAGTTGGCGAGAATGTTGTAACAGGCATGAAAATTACGAAAGAATGTTTGGAAAAATCAATGATAGATATCAAGGTAGCCAACCGCTCTTGGCCAGAGAACGACTGGACATCCATCTATCCATCACCCAAAGACACAATGTAATAAAGTAAAAGTAATAGAAGAGCTCAAAGCTCAAAATATAGTTCACAGGTGTGCAATCACATGACAGCAGGAAAGAAAGTGTGTTCCAGAGAATGAATGCAGGTGGTTTCTGTTCTGTGGTATATCGTGAAATTTCCAACCTCCGAATGGATTTTCTCACAGGAAGAGTGCTGCAAAAATGAATTCTCTGGCTTTGGTGAAGCTGTATTGATGTATTGCTGTTGCTGTTATATTGCTGTTGCTGCTGCTGTTGTCTCGCTGAGTGAGCGTATTCGGTGTTTAAATTCACAGTAAAAAATTTTTTTTTTTAGAAAAAAATGAGTTGCGCAAAGTGCTAGAAATAGCAGCCGAAGTTGATGGTCGATGTTGAGAATGCGTTGACCTGGAAGGGTCAAGAGGCCAGCGACCAGAGAAATAAGCATTCCCAATAAATGCGCGGTTATCAACGGTAAATTTACATTGTAAATTTATAAACCGGCAAATAGAAGAATATAGCTTAAGGCTGAAGAATCCCTGGTGATAAATGGCGTGCGGCTGTCTGTGAGAAGAGACATCTCAGTGAATCGAGAATTTATGCTGCCTACACGTGCCAATACAAGGTTGAAAAAAAAATATTTCTAACGCGCGAGAAAAAGATAGTGCAATTTTGAAAGTGACAATGATGAAAAAGAAAGGCTTCAATCAGCATAATTATAGGTGTGAACTTTGGAAAAAAACAAAAAACTTGAACGATGAAGAAAACGAAGAACAAAAGGCAATGGTTCATCGAAAATAAATGTTCCTGTTGAAATGTTTTTTAAAGAATATCAAATTTCTTTTTTTTTTTGTGTTTTGAAAGAGTTCGTTGTAAGAAACGAGAAACATATATATATATCGTGAAATGTTTTTTTTTGTTTTGAAAGTGTTCGTTGTAAGAAACGAGAAACATATATATATATATTGGTGAAATGCGACAGTTAATTGATGCGTGAGAGAAAAAGTATGTCTGTGCGAATTCCACATGTGCGTGTGTGCGTGTCCTTGAGTATTTTCATAGTTTGTCGCTAAATTTGCTGTGTATTCGTAATGTTACTCACAAAACCAGATGTGCTATTTTTTTCTTTTTTTTGGGGGGGTGACCCTTATAGCGATGAACGGCTGCGTGTTCGTATCACGTCGGGGTCACCAATATAGCGAGATTACTGGTTGCATGAATGTAACAAAACGAGACAATGTTTGTGTATATAATATTTAATTAACGGTAGATAGAATACTTGACATGTCAAAGATAGATGTTAGAATGAAACAAAGTTAGTAGTTACCGTTTTGATTGCCAGGCAAACGCGGCTGGCAGAGGGCGCCTGGCTAAGGCCAGGCGCCTGTTGGCCAAATTAATGGCAGAGCCAAATGAGAAGACTCTTGACCTGGTGCCGAAAAGGCAAAGAGAGAGGAAGGAAGCTTAACGTTGTTAGTTTTATAGGGCTCTGACCGGAAGTTGCAGAAAGGGTTCCACTTCCCGTCTAGATCCCAATCAAAACAAGGGAGACAACCGCTACAAGCCCATCGTAAATGTGTGTATGTGACTGTGTGCGTGTGTGTGTGTGGTATGTACGTGCGCGCGTACGTATGTCCGTATCTGCATTTACGTTTGTGTCAACTACGGTTCGACAAAATAGAAAATGACCAGACTTGAAAAAATAAGAACTGGGGTCGATATGATCGACCAAAAAGAGGTAATGCCCCTCTATGACCGAAGTCTACTGACTGAAATAAATTAATTAATTAATGGAAAAAATGTGTTATTATCATATAATTGTTTCTACTTTAGGCACAAGGCCAGCAAATTACCCAGTGCATTACTGGTACTTTATTTTATCGACCCCGTAAGGATGAAAGGCAAAGTCAACCTCGGCGGGATTTGAACTCAGATCATAAAGGGACGTAACTATGCTGGAAAGCATGGCGTCCGACCCTCTACCGATACTGCCAATCCACCACCCATTATTATCATATAATAAATATCTATCTATCTCGGGCGGGTAAAATTCTCGAGAACCATGGACGAGTTCTCTCCAGCGATCTCTTTCCTTCATCCTCGCCGCCATGTCCTGCGTCTCCAAGAGACCTGTGTCTGTCCTTATGGCATCAACATATGTCAACTTCGATCTCCATGTTCTAGTGTGTCCGTGTAGGGGCTTCCACAGGAGCACTGAGTGCAGTGTCAACTCTGGATATCGGTGAGCATGTCCAGCTAAGCTCAGTCTCCTCATAATAAATATATAAGATTAAATAGAAATACATACATAATCAATTAGTTAAACATAAACATATTATGTCAACTATATTTTATAAAAAGAAGTTATACCATCATGGAAATATGAAAAAGAAAAAGAAAAACAAAGTTAAGTAATGAAAAAAGGGGGAAGGCGTAAAAAAGGGCAGATATGGCTGTATAAGAAAGTAGAGGAGAGGACTATAAATGTCATAAATGAGAGGAAAAGAAGGGAAAAAACCAGGACTATTAAGCCTCGGGAGAAATGGGGAAGGGGAGGTGGTGGGCTCAAAGCCTAGGGTGTGGCGGTTTCAGCTGCGTCCCGCGGACAAAACTGCAAAGGCATTTCCGTGGACAATGGCCAGCGACACCTGCTGCAACAGCCACACCCACCTCGCGGGGCTCCTTCCTCAGAAAGGCTATTGACGTTCCGATTTTACGGAGGTACTCGGCAGTACGGGGTCCGAGTACGCCTGAAGTCTCGACGGCGGCTGGTGTGAAGCGGAAGCGGTCAGACAGCCCCGTGTAAGTTGTATTTCTGTCTTGAATAAAACTTAATGTCAGAGCTTATTAAAAAGTACGAAACAGCATAGAAAGCAGATGTTAAATGATGATGTAGAAACTTTTAGATCATTCTGAACGCAAAAGAACCAAACTCCTACTGTCACTGCCTCTGTCACTCCAGTTCTCCCTATCTCTCACTATTGTGAGCAAATGGGGGCCACGCGATGGCCGCTCCGCGGTCTCAGCGGACTGTAATTAGATTGTTTTTCGACTCCAAAACATCGAACTAGATATTAATATCTACATTAACCCTATACCACAACCGCAATATCCTATGGGGTCTGCTTTACCACATGAGACTAAATTATTTTCCGAAAATAAAATAAAATAAGCAGACGACGTTAATTTCTTTCTTTTGTATATATTTTTTTCTTTTTTCTTTTTTTCTGTTGACATACAATAGATGCTAGACATCGACCACTCTTTGGTCCTCGTTCTTGGCCCTCGGACCACATCCCTATTCACTGCTATCGGAACGGAGTTGGCTGCCCTCAGGTGCGAGCCCCGCGAGGTGGCTAGGCTATTCCAGTACGTCTCCCTTGCCACCCTCCTGGGCAATGTCTTCTCCGTCCTGTCTACCCGGACCACGAGGCAGATGACATATTAGGGTGGCAGTCTTCAGACGAAAGGGTTGATAATGCTGACACATACACACACACAACATTATAAAATTAATTGTTTATTTGAATACTTTGAAGAATATAGGGTAAATAAGAGTTAACATATAATTGTTTCTACTTTTGGCACAAGGCCAGCAAAATTACCCAGTGTATTACTGGTACTTTATTTTATCGACCCCGTAAGGATGAAAGGCAAAGTTAATCTTGGCGGGATTTGAACTCAGAATGGTAAGGGCCGTAACTCTATGCATCAAAGCATGGCGTCCGACCCTCTACCGATACTGCCAATCCCCCAGTTAACAAATAATAATTTTAATAGCGTGCAGACCTGTCAATTCTCCCCGTCCGACGGAGAGATCTCCCACCCACGTTGGGGTGGGTGAGAGATGACTTGTCTTGTGAAAATGGGTATAGCTTTCATTATGTAAAATATCCCCATTTCGCATCATTTCTCCCCGTTTGGGGGCACTTTTTTTCATGGTACTCCCCGTCTGGGTTTTTAGAGGTTGGCAGGTCTGTTGTATGATGTCCTTCCATTGACGAGAGGTGCACCCCCATTGGAATGGCACAACGCTTCGGCCTCCTCGTGTGTGAGCCACACAGATTCCGTTGAAGAGCAGTGGTCGGTGAGTTCGTTCGGCACTCGTTATTTTATTGGCAGTATCAGTAGAGGGCCGGACACCATGCTTTCCAGCATAGTTACGTCCCTTTACGATCTGAGTTCAAATCCCGCCGAGGTTGACTTTGCCTTTCATCCTGACGGGGTCGATAAAATAAAGTACCAGTAATGCACTGGATAATTGCTGGCCTTGTGCCTAAAGTAGAAACAGTTATTTTGCCGCCTAAGAGAAGGCCGACTCCCCCTCACACCGCTAATCATCAGAAGGAGCTTCGACGCAGCCAGTTTCCCATAACAATTCGAGCAGGCTGCATTGACCGTGGTGATAGCATGCGCCCCGACTGATTAACCCTCATCCCTTTTGAAAGTTCCGCTGTCCGCAATGCAGAGGAGAGGAAGATAGTTAAATACCGGGGCTTAACCGACCGCTTCTCTTTGTACCCGGTCGAGGTCGATATGTCTGTTCCCCGCACTGCTGATTTCTTCCATTAAGTCCTAAAGACAGCGACCAGATTGAGGAGGGAGCCTCGTGAGGTGGGGTGGCAGTTTCAGCGGGTGTTTCTGGCCATTCTCTGCAGTAACGCTTTGGCCATTTTGTCCGCAGAGCATGGCTGAGGCACCGCTCAGACTGGTATGTAGTTTCTGTCCCTCCACCATCTCCTTTCTTTCATTGCTTGATCTTTTTAATTTTGGTTTTTCTTCTTTCCATTTCCTTCTCTCTTTTTTTGGTTTTGTTTCTTCCCTTTTTGTTCCCATTAATAGTGCGTTCTGTTGTTATTAGATACTGCTCAATAATTTTTATAAAATGTCAATCGTTTTTCATGGCATTGTGAGATTTTGTATATTGAATATGTTTGCTTTTCATTTCAATTATTTGATAATAAAAATAATCTGTATTGTAAATATGTTCACTGTAATTTAACTTTACTCCTCACAGGAAGTCGGTTGTGTCAAGGTTTGGCGCATGTGCAATACGGTTAGTGGGCGGTAGGCATAATCTTCATCATGGTGAGTTTATATATTCTCTCATATTAATTGAATTGATTTTATTGAGATATAAATCTATTAATATATAGAAATATATTTATATGTATATGTACACCTTATTTTATATAATCCCCGCTTTGGTATTAATACTGAATATTGTTATAATATCTATACAGTGTGTTATGTTGTTGTAATTGAGCTTGTCATAGCTACGAATTCATTTAGGAGTGTACAAGTTCACCTCTGATTTTGCTACTATATATATATATATATATATATGCATATATATATATATATATATATATATATATATATATATGTGTGTGTGTGTGTATAAATAAACATGCACACACACACACACACATATGTTTCACTGTTAACCATCGTCCACCTCTCTGTATAGCAGAAACTCTGAGTAGCAACGTAGCAAATCATGTTGCAAACGAATACATTCACACACACGCACACACATTTATGTGTGTATGTATGTTTTTATATATGTATATCACTTCAAACTTTATAAGTCTACCTTTTTTATTAACCATATCTATATATACACACACACACACACACACAGTGTCCCAAAAATGTATACACACTTCAATAACATTCTAATTAAAGTGTGTATACATTTTTGGGGAACATCATATATATATATATATATAATTTCTATGTAAATACGGCCGTATTAGTCGTTCCGTGTTTGCGTGTAAATCGTTGTTTTTATTAACGTGTCTCGATTAGCGTATCTCAAATGCCTATCTTATAATTAGGGTTTCCTGCTTCTAAATTATATATTTTACACTCTATAAGCTACCCTCATATGCTATAGGCATCGTTGACTCGTGGGTCTCGAAACAAGAAAATGAATATATCATATCCGATTCATGGGGTTCATTTCGCATGCTGCGCTCATATATATATATATCAAGTGTCAAACTAAAATATATTTCCTCATTGTATTGTGTTCTTTGCTTTGTTATTTCCGTTTACCTTTTACACATTATACATATATACACACATACACACAATGTATGTGTACACGCCAACGAGGAAACCCTAATTCTAATTTACCTACACTGAACCATAACGTTTATATACGCAATGAATCCAGTGATATTTTTATTTATATATTGTCAAGTTAATAAAAAAAAATTTAAATCGTAAACAAATCTATTTTAAATAGCTACAACACTACAGATATTTAAAAACGGAAAATGAAGGGAAGGGCGAGGGCTCTGGGGTCACAGAAGAATGGGAAGGGTAAGAGGGAGTGATGGGCTCTAGGGCGCAGCAGTGTTAGGGCTGCGCCCCACGGATAAGACCGCACAAGCATTTCCTCGGACAATGGCCAGCCCACCTCGCGGAGCTCCTTCCTTGGACAGATTGCTGACATTCAAATCTTGTGGAGGAGCTCAGCAGCACGGAGTCCAAGTACAGCTGAGGTCTCAACGGCAACCAGTGTGAAGAGGAAGCAGCCGGACAATCATATATTATTTATTGGTTAATCCATTTTGGTCCATGATTGCCTTTCACAGCAATAGATCCTCTAATAGATGGTTTCAGCTGGTGCATTGTTCCGGGCCCAGAGTACTTAGAAAAGGTCTATGATTTATCCAACCCACCCTTCAGACCCCTTGAATTTTGAGAGGAGTTCCCCTCCATAACTCCTAGGGGAGGGCTGTATACAGTCTTCTTCTGCCTTACAAAATTTCTCCGAGAACCCACATTTCTCTTATTAATTAATTAAGAGAGAAGGAACAGTACCCATGATCTTTACAAGCCCACCCTGACTGATCACATCGAGAATTTGTAGGGCAATGGATCTCTGTTAATTGCAACAATGGGTGTTCCAGTTATTTGGTCATCAGATCAGGCTAGTCAAATTAACATGTAAGTGGCTGACTATTCTATAGACACATGCACCAAAGCCGGCCCTTCGAATTACAGATACATGAAACATTTCACTTTGCTGAACATGTGGTTTTCAACTAAAATAGATCTAGAGTCATTGCTTTGAAATTGTATAATCTCTTTCTTTCCAACATTAACTTATAGTCCAGTTTTCACTGCTACTTCTGTTAACCTATCTCTGCCTTTTTCTGTATATCTTAAACATGCTGGGATTTCAGGCAACTGTCATCCACAAAGTCTAAATCTTCCAACCTGTTCTGGTGTCTACTACTCTTTCAGTTTACTTAGTTTGGTACATCATCCAGTTAATCAGCATCAAGAAAATCATTGATAATATTTGACATTTCTACTTCACTCAGAAGGACATTGGAAACAAATCTTGGAAAAGCTAGTCAAGCCATCAACATGAGATGGGGCAGTAATGCTAATTCCTTCTTTAGTGGGTAAAATGACCTTAAAATGGTTATTATGTTGCTTATGTGTAATATATTTTTGTATACTGTTACATTACAGATGATCTTGTATATTAGACTCACCCTACCTTTGGACACTTTAAAGAAGTTTCCTTGTCCATTGAACACATTATTTCTGTAAATAATTCATTGGATACATTATCCTGTCAAATTACACATCAGAACTTTAGGTTCAACCCCTTTAATCATTTTAGAATATTCTAGAACTTTGCAGTCACATGACAGCGGGTTATAAAACTTGATGTAAATTTCAAAACTTTGAAGAATGTTCAAAATTTTTCCTGAGTTTATGTCAGTCAGATTCTTATTTTTGCTAATCTTTCTTGGCAAAAAGAGAATTATGCTTTCACAAAGTATTTATCATTTAGCCTAGCATTCATTAATACAACAAAACACATGCACACGACATTACATTATTTTTATTTTATGTATATTATTTTTTTCTACATAGTAATATTAAATAATGAAAATAATTGTGTACAGTGCTCAGGTGCACTACAATTCTTCAAAGGTGCATTTATAGTACATAGAATAATGTACAAATGTCAGGAAAGTGAACAGTGTATGAGTCATGATATACATGAATATCAGGTGTAGCGTTGACGAATTTTGGGAAGCATAGAAGTTTTCAAGGATGCAGTGTCCTGACAGCTAACAACCAATGCTGCTAGTTTATTCCATACTTCAGCAACTCTGAGCATGAAAAAAATGTTACATTAACCTTATGTAATATTATGTTAACCTTACGTGTAAATAATTAAAAAGGTTATAATTTATATGCAGTTTCTCTTTTTTTAGACTTCTGGTTTTCCTTACATTTAAGAGTATTCACTACAATGGTTGGCTAGACCAGGTCAGCACTTTGCCATCTTGCTCATATATATACACAACTGAGAAGGACCCGTCCAACCCATGCAAACATGGAAAATCTGATTCAGTCAATTCCATGATGTTCTAATGTCTCATGTCATGTTGCTTTTTTTTATATTTCTTTTTTGTGTTGCAGATTCGTTTCATTCTAATCCAAAACAGAGCTGGTAAAACCCGACTAGCCAAATGGTACATGCACTTTGATGATGATGAAAAACAAAAGCTGATTGAAGAAGTGCATGCTGTAGTTACTGTCAGAGACGCTAAACATACAAACTTTGTGGAGGTATTATCTATATTTAATTCTATTCTTTATTGATTTCCTAATATCAAATACTTCAGGTTTTGTAACTTTTTGATTTTCTAAATCGATACTAATAGGAACTAAAAAGGTTAAAGTTAAAATCTTTCTTGAACCTAGAGACTCATCAGCCTGAGAGTGACACATCCTTGGATGTGACACCAGTCCATTGCAAGTTTAACTCTTCTAGTTCCATATTAACCACATCACTTTTAATAACATACAAAATTTGCTGTTTCACACAGCCCTGCTTCGCCAATAGACTAGTTATTTCTACTAACATTATAACTGAAAATTACTCTTTTATGACCTAATCATCAACTTATGTTTTCACAACCTCTCCCTAATTTCTCTCTACCCAAAGCCCAACACTTCAATGTATATGTATCATGTATGTATATTACATGTGGACACAGCATTAATGAATGGTTAAGAGGTCCGCTTTGCAGTCATTAGGTCCTGAGTTCGATCCCACAGTGTGGCATCTTGTGCAAGTGTCATTTACCATGAACTAACCCATGTCTTGCGAGTGAAATTAGGTAGACAGAAACTGTTTGAAGGACCTTTGAATGGGCTGTACCTGTAATTCAAAAGGGCCAACCTTGTCACACGCTGTCATGCTGGATCTCACAGAGAATTACTTTAAGGGTTCACATTACTGTGGAATGCTCAGCCACTTGCACGTTAATTTCATGAACAGGCTGTTCCATTGATTGGATAACTGGAACACTCATCATCAAAGCTGACGGAAGGCCATCAATATTAATATATATATATATGAACCCGTAATTTGAGCATTTTGTTTAAACCTGGCAAAGCCCATCCCTTCTCTACTGCCTATGGCTAATTTCTTTCACAGTAAGGAAAGTGTGATACAGAGGAAGTGAGAAAGAGATTTTGAGGAAGAATCAACCCCAGTACTGGACTGGACTGGTATTTTTTTTTTATCAATCTCAAGAACGAAAGGCAAAGTTGACTTCTCAGAGTTCAGAGAAGAGGAACGAATACTGTAAAGCATTCTATCCGATGTTCCCACGATTTGCTGTTTTATATATATAAAAAAACGCGACAGTTACCTCCCTTGTATCCAAAATCCAGGGCTTTCTGTTAGAGGAACCTCACTTTGGCCATGTGAGGCCGAAGTATTGGGTCAGATCATCGTGCCATCTGGCTTTTGGCTGCCTTCTGGTTCTTCTCCTCTGCCTCGATGTCCACTTTGTCTCTCCCATGTATAGTCCTAATTTCATATGGTTGTAAATCAAACTTCTTAATCATACAATCATGCCTAAATTTTGGTCTCACATATATAATATAAAAAGTTGACTGGCTTCCTTTCAACTAGATTAGCTTTTTTACCATTGTTTCTCAGGAAAATAACTCATATCATCATCATCTTGCATCTGCTTATCATGCTGGTATGGGTTGGATGAGTTGCCAGTCTCAGACCAGATGAGTCAGATTGATCCAACTTGATTTGGCACAGTTTCTATGAATGGATGCCCTTCCTTATACCAGCCACCTTACAGCATGTATTCGATATATTTCTTTCGTGTTACCACCACTAACATTTTACAAGGAGAATTGGGTGCATTTTATCGTGGCACTAGCACTAAGAGATTGTCACTCATTCAGGCAAAATCTCAAAATCTATATTATCTCCATTTGATCACCAACACTGTAGCCACCAGTCATTCATGTATTATTTATTTTTCTTATCTCTCATTTCATAGTTTCGAAACTTCAAAATTGTGTACCGCCGCTATGCAGGCTTGTACTTTTGTATATGTGTTGACGTGAGCGACAACAATCTCGTATACCTAGAGGCGATCCATAACTTTGTAGAAGTTTTGAATGAATACTTCCACAATGTTTGTGAACTGGATCTTGTGTTCAATTTTTACAAGGTAATGTTTTACTTTTTTTTTTTTTTTTTTATTAAGCTTTTTGATACCAAATTGCCTAAAACTATTCCTAGTTCTATGGTACTAAGCATTTTATTATAAAGTGTTTATATTTATCTACAAACCTCTTGTAATTTCATGTAAGAACTTTTGTTATTTTCCAAGTGATTTGCATTAGAAATATAACAAAAGGTTACTCCTTTAACAATTATTGTTTGTTTACCATTAACACTGGTGTTTCATATTAACATTGGAAGAAAATTGTTGTTGGGAGGTCTGTCAATGGCAATTACTAGTTTTTACTTAGTTATCCAGCATATTCTTCTATTTACAAAATCACAAATGAAGTTTAAGAAAGATTTGGTTGCTATTTCTAGCAAGTCAAGTGACTATTTAGAAAGTTCCTTGTTGGCTAGCAAAAAAGCAACTTTGCAGTCACTGTTATATTCAAACACAGTTCACCTTAGCTGCTTCCATTGTGGCCACCACCAGAATCTATAAACAGGACAGTGGAGAGAGTAGAATGCCTTGACTGCATCAGTTAACCATTGCATGTTAGTATGTGCTTAACCAGATGGAAGTTTGTCATATTTGGAACTGGGAATTGCACCTAGTTATTCAGCTGATCCTGTGTTATGTTTACTTAATCAGGGCTGACATGTAAATAACTCAAAATTATAAAATTTGCTTTACTGTTTTTCCAGTGATTTTCAAATGACTGTTTGAAGAATTAGAAATTAGGATATTGATATTTTTTATCAATGTTGAAAAAATGGGGTGTGTGTATGTATCAGTATGTATATATATATATATATATATCACCGTTTTACATCCATTTTTCCATGCTTGCATGGGTCAGATGTGTTGTCTGCTTCGAGAGACATGTCTGGCCAGGATTCGCCATGTCATACCTTGCTCTGATGGGACTGTAAATTTGGCCGGGGTTTATATATATATGTGTGTGTGTGTGTGTGTGTGTGTGTCGTTCTGATCTAGAGATCTTAGTAGCCCACAAAAGATAAACTCAATATTTATAGTTGAGTAATTATATAGGTTGATATATTCATTTCCTTACAACATAGCTATGATGTTTCAACAAATCAAGTGTTCACTAAGCTTTATCAGAGAACCCTAGCAAACACTGACTCTGCTAAAACATCATAGCTATGTTATAAGAATCTAAATAAATATATTTTCTCTGCTAGCAAGGGTTATATTTATGTATATATATATATTGTGGCAAAAAGAGAGTGAGCTAGAACAGAGGATATCATTGTAATAATTTGATTTGTTTTCTTTCTTTTTTCTTTTTCATGTATTTTGTAGGTTTACAGTGTTGTTGATGAAATGTTCACTGCTGGAGAAATTCGTGAGACCAGTCAAACGAAGGTTCTTAAACAACTTCTGATGCTCTCTTCTTTGGAGTGAAATGTTTTGTCTGTTAAAATTAATGTTCTGCCACAGGGGTTGTGCAAGTTAGAGAAACATTTGTTTTGAAAAGATAGAGATTTCCTAAACATCTCATTTGAAGTCAGTATTATTATTGAACTTTCTGGACCAACTATGACACCTAAGAATTTCTAAGTAGACCATATTTTTAATTATTTTTTTTTAATTTTTAATATTAATTTAAATACAGTAAATTTTATATATAAATGGAATCTCTTTAAACTTTGTATCCTAAACTTGGCTGAAATAATTCAATCATTGAAATTTAGTTGTTTTTTTTTTAACCAATGGTTATTGACCATATATGGAATTATGTTAGTTATACTTGACATTTGTTTGGTTTAAATTCAGCCTACATGTATCTACTGGCAGGCTTGAAAACTAATTAGTAAATTATTCATCTGTATTAACTATCCACAACATTAATGAAGTGGCATATTGTAATTCTTAGATGAATCTAAAGATGGTGAAGTGGCAGATGTGGAAGAATAGAGGACTAAATGCCTTAATGCATTTAGTTTCATTTCACTAAGTTCAAATCCTGCTGAGGTCTGCTTAGTCTCATCTTCCAGCTCAATAAAATAAATACCAGGCATATGCTAAGATCAACTATAATCAAATATGTTAATGTATGTAATCATTTTGAAGTGGATTTAATGTTTAGGAAACAAAACAGACCTTGAAATTAGTACAGGTGTAGATTGTGTTTAATGATGGCAGACTAGGTAGTTTATTAATGGAAAATATGCCTATTCATGTCATCATTTGAAACAGTTGAACATTTGTAAAACTAATGCAGCAATGTTTAGCTGGATAAATATACATACATTACTAAGTTACCTCCCCCGGCACGCATACATGGAGGAGATAGAAAAACGTTTGGAGAGTTCCATGGGGGAATTGTAGTATATACATAATAAATTCTTATCTGTGCATACAGTGCAGGTTATATATATATATAGTAAAAATGGTGTTGATGATGATATTAAGGTAATTGTAACTATCATTCCTCACACTGACTCTCACTAGAAATCATCATATACTCTACACATGCATTAAGTCCTCACTTCTAAAGTTGACCATAGTTATATATGCATGTTATATATATATATATACACACACACACACATATGTGTGTATATATATATGTATGTATATGTGTGTGTATGTATAACGAGAGAATCAACAGGAAGAAAAAGTAAAAGAGCATTCTATATGAAAAAAGGAGTTAAGTTATTTATTATGAATCGTACATGTGAAACATTTATAAAGCTACCTTAGGTTTCAAAGCTAGTCTCAGGATGCATTTGCAGGCTCTAAATACCTGTTTGTCTTCGGACAGACTCCACACGTGAATAATAGCAGGCATTCACGGTCTGAAACCTAAATTAGCATTATGGTTCAAGTGTATGTTTCATAATATATGTGTGTGTGTATAAAGGGGGTTGTAATTGCTAACTAGGTTGTTTCAAAATATAAAGTACTCTATCTATCATGACAAAATGTATGGATGGAAGTGTTAAGACTAATTACTATATAAATATATAATGTGGAAAGTTATATATGATATAAGGCTAAACAATGCAAAATGTACAGTAAGATAAAAGCAACAAAAAAGTTAGTTACCTGGTAATCTTTGTTTTGTTTTTGTTTTTTTTTCTGTTATTTCTTTTGAAAGAAATAACAAAATAAAAAAAACAGAGCTTACCAGATAACTAACTTTTCCATTGCCTTAATCTTATTTTGCATTGTTCATTTTCATTTTGCATTGTTTAACCTTCTTACATATATCACTTTCCACATTATATATATATTACAAGTGTTTCTATTTGACTTTAAAGAAATTTCTTTAAATCTTTTACTGATGCAATAGTGATGATGAATTATTAACACTAGATCATTATTCTTGAACAACCTATGATCTAATCTATTGAAGTCATTGGAAATGAAGTGATCATCAATGTTAATTAAATTGCCATATTATTCACTGAAGATGAGAGTATAGGATTACAATTTCAACATTTAATATAGCTTAGGCATAAGTTTCTTGTCATTTAACATTGAACTGTAAACTGCTACTTCACTTAAATCATTCACCTGAGAGCAACATAAAGAACTTAATTTACCTTTTTTTTTAATACTGGACACCAGCTGTAGAATCAATGTAAAATTTGAAAATTTTACTAAGAAAGGAAATTAATAAAAAGAACAAAAAAATTAAATGTTTATTGCCAAATTGAAATCTAGAATGTTCTGTTTGGTTAAAATTGTGTCACATGTACAGTGACTGGTTGGTTGCATTTATTTCTTGTAATCATTGTTAAAAGCTCATTATATAAATGAGTATGTGTGTGTGTGTGTGTGTGTAATATATATATATAAATATATATATAAAGAGATAGAGAAATTAATGTTTATTTCCTTTGTTTTATTTTTAATTGTGCATATAAAATCTGTGTAATGTTCCTATATTAAATATTGTTAAGATGCTTAAAGAATATATCATAATGGTCGTTTTCAGTGACATTCCAAAGACAAATTTGATACAACTCCTCACAATCTTTGTGGTTCATTTTGTTTTTTGGGGACGTGGATTCAGTCTTATTTTTGTCAAGATTTACAGAAACTCTTAGTTTGTTGTTATTACCACAGTAAGAATATTACAAAATCAATTAAATAAATGTTTTTCCTGAGTGAATGAGAGAGAATGAGAAAGAAAGAGAAATAATGCTGCAATAGCAGTTTTAAAGATCCTAAATTCTGCTATCCTGCACCTTCTTGGAAAATCCAACCAGTCCTATAATGCCTACAGTGCCCACGTTAGCACTGCTTGTAAATACTCAATTACTGTGGGAAAGTTAATATTTCATGCTGTAAATGACAGAAAATAAAATAAATTGTTTACCTGGTATTTGTTTTTATCAGTTTCTTCAATCCATCTTATTACTTGAAATATAGTCATCCCAATGCAAATGTGTATTATAATAGTTGAGAAAATCAGGTACAGTACTCCTTGGGTCTCCAAGAGTACATAACCCTATTTTCTCAACTATGTTATATTGATCTCATTGGGATGGCTACATTTCAAATTTATTCAATACTTCTTAAGTGAGCTGGTTGTTTTATCTTATTTTACAAGCAGCACTGACAGATTTTTCTTCTATGTTATTACACAAAGTGGTGATGTACAGCTAATTAATTGTTGAAGTAGTGGTAAAATATATTTTGGAAGGGTACAGAAAGTTAGTGGCTATTAGTATATATCATCATATTTTTATGTCTATTTTTAACATGCTGGCATAGATTGAACAAGCATCTTTTTATAAGTACCTTATCTACAGCCACATGTCCTTCCAAATGCTGACTCTTTATTTTATGGTATATATTATTGAGTAAAGCAGTGAATTGGCAGAGTTATTAGAACTTCAAGTAAAATGCTTTGTGGTATTCATTTGAGCTATCTGTGCTCTCTTAATTCAAATCTCACCAAGGTCAACTTTGACTTTCATCCTTTTGAGATTGATAAAAAAAAATACCAATCCAGTACTAAGGTCATTTGTTCCTCTGTCTCTCACTTCCTCTCTGGAAGAAATCAGCTATGTTCAGACCTGGAGAGGGGATGGGCTGCACTAGGTTTAAATGCCCAAAACACGTGTTGCTTGGGCACCCTTGTGATTGCATCAAGAGTTACAGATCCACACATACATAAATGTATCACTGACATTCATCAAACCACTTTACTGCAAGTGATATTTTTAGTGAGGAGTGCATAAATATCACCACTTGATTTTAAATGGTGTCATTATCAACCTTGTTTGATGTCTGTTTTTCTATGCTAGTATTTGTCAGATGAGACTTTTTTGAGAGAGTGCTGTTTAAGCTGGATAGTAGTTGTTGAACAGACCTTTCTGAGGAAGACGGCGTGATAGTTCAGGGATTTCGAGACTTATAATTGGTAAAGACATAACCACTACCTGTTAGTCAATATATCGATCTACCATGATCAATCAACCCTCTGAAACTTGAGCCCTCTGCACCCTTTTAAACAGCTCTCATACTTCATACGCATCACACTGCATCTGACTCCTCTTATACCTGGTTTTTCTCTCAGTTCATTTATGCTTTGCCATTTATGTATATTACTATTACACATCCATTGAAGCATAGAAGCTTCATTTCTTTCCAATCTTCATTGGTCCTTTGTACACAGCACCCAGGTCTCACTACCATGCAATATTGTTGTCCATATACATGCATTATACAATCTGCCGTTCATTTTGAGGGAAAAACCTTTTGTGGCCTATAGCTAATGCAAAGAGCCAAACTAAATACAATACATTTCATGTAATGCTCTGTTCTGCCAAATTTCCACTTTATATTGACATGCATGCATAGTCCCGTAACTCCTATGGGCACCGTATTGACATACGGCATTTCTATGGCATTTTTTAAAACCTGACAAAGCCCAATCCTCTCCAAGCTTGAATACAGAAAATTTCTTCCAGAGAATGGAACTGAAAGATATAGAGGAAGAATTGACTCCAGTACTTTTTTTTTATCAACCTTGGCAGGATTTGAACTCAGAGAACAGAAAGCCAAAACAAATACCACAAAGCATTCTATCCAATGTTCTGATGACTCTGCCAATTCACCACCTATATTGACATACTATTTCTTAATTTTGAAGTTGCAGCATGGTTAACATAACACCAATTTTGTTTACATATTACCAAGAACATGTCTAACTTCATGGGAATCATTCAAAACAAATATAATAATGTTTGTACACGTGTGCAATATATGAGCAGTGCACATGTGTGCAGTTTATTGGGAACAGATTTATACTATAGTAACATGTCTTCATAATTTTATGCTTGCTTTCCACGCTGTCATGAGTTGGATGCATTTTCACAGCCCGAGATGGGACAAGTCAGAGCAACCTGTCTTGCTCATATGTTCCATACTTGGCATGATTTTTATGACTGGATACCATTCCTAACACCACCCACTTTACTGTTTGCACTGGGTGTGTTTTTTTTGTGTGACACAATCACTACCACTTTACAGAATGTATGGGGCATACTTTTTTGTAGCACTGACACTAACATTTTACAGAGTGTAGTAAATGCATTTTGTCATGATACTAGCACTAGAGGTTTCCACATACTCATCCAGAATTAAAGGACCTCTCAAACCCTATATTGTCTCCATTAGATTTCCAACACTGTAGTCACTGTTTTATCGTTACATTTACTTTTTCTGTTGCAGTACTTATAGAATTCGGTAGGTCTTTTGTAATATGACATATCACCAGTCAGATCGGTCCTGTGTCATCATCTACTTTGTAAGATTGTTTCTGGAAGCCATTCTTGACAGCTTTGCCTCATGTCTCCCTCTTCCACAGAATCCATCCACTTTAAGCACTCAGCATACAGAAATATGTAACGCTCTTGCATATAAATATTACAGGATGGACCAAAATTAGCATACTGATTACAAATAAACATATTTAAGGGGAGGGGAAAGTCGATTATATCAACCCCAGTGTGTGACTGCTTTATTTTATCAACTCTGTAAGGATGAAAGGCAAAACTAACCTCATGACGCAAAGGGCCGTAACTCTATGCCACGAAGCAGGATGTCTGATATTCTATCAATACTGCCAATCCACCACCCTAATAAAGATAATAATGACATCATTTTTAACATAACTATATATCTAACTAAATAAATTTACATGAATTATCTGTGTATTACTTGTGGAATAAAGTTTAATGTCATGATGGGTTTTTTTCAGTCACATTTCTTAAAAGTAAGCTTCTTCTCTTCTTCCTTGCCCACTTATTCCCGAGAGGGTCGTGGGGGCAGAGTCATCAAACATTCCTTCCACAGAGTCCTGTCAGAAGCAACCATCTCCAACTGATCCGGCTGGATCCTCAAACAAGACCTGCCAAGCTCATGGATGTTATCCAACCATCTTGCTCGGGGTCTACTGTTGGGTTTCCTGCCAGTTGGTTTTGCCTGTAAAATCTGTCCAATAAAAGTAAGCTACTAAGCTAATTATGGCCCAGTCTGTATATGTAGCTATGTAGTTAAAATGTTTACTCCACCCTCATGCGGTTCTGGGTTCAATCCCACTACACAGAAACCTTGGATAAGCGTTTTCTACTATGTAACTTCAGATCAACCTAAGAATTGTGAGAGAAACAAAATCCAAGTCAGATATATTGAACTTAATATGCCTAATCACTCTCAGAGACCCAGTGTGAGTTGTGGGTGTAACCCTTCCTTTTTCAATTATTTCCCCACCCTAGATCTGAAGACTTTTTTTTCATGGATACATTTATATATGTAGATAGATAGATATGTGTGTGCGAGTGCTAAGAAATATGCTGAATGACCATAAAAAATGTCCAGTTGGTGGTACATAAGTTTAAAGTGGACTGTGCTATTGTTCAAAACATCTTGGGCATTATACACAGCTTGTAATGAGAACCAGAGTTCAGATTATTTGAAGCAACCAGGACAGAGTTTGAAAGAAATATAGGAGCATCTTCCCCAGACCCACCAGAGAGAAGTAGGTGGAACTCAGCATGAAAAACTAATGAGCAACTGGTTCAATCCTACTGTACGACTTGATTACAACAAAGAGTCATTGCTACCCTGTGATACCTATTTACAATTCAAGGGACTGAACAATTTAAGAGTTGCTACATTTAATAGCATCAATCAATATCTATCATTTCAAATGAAACAATAGAATACAGAAAAATAAGTGCACATACACAAACCATATTAAAATAATGTCATGAGGGAGATAAAATAAAAGCTGCTCAAGCATTTCTATCATTGGCCTTTTGCTGAATTGCGATGACTTTTGCATTCAGTTCTTTCATGACCATTCTTTGGAATGTGGTCTTCGGCCTTTGTCTTTTGCAGTGACCTCCTGGTAGTTGATGTAGCAGAAGACACTCAGCATATAAGACTAAAAAAATATCATCTGGATTTTATATGTGAAGTTGAACCTCATGTTTTAATATTGGAATACTGAACTACTTAGCTAATATATAATCTTAAACTATATTAGATTACTCATTGATCCCATAGCTCTAAATAGAGTTACAGAACGTTGTTATATAGTATATCTTGGGCATTTTAAACCTAACAGTGCCCAACTCTCTCCAGATTTGACCACAGCAGATTTCTTCCAGAAAAAGAAGGAGAGAGAGAGACAGGTAGAAAGCAAGAGTGAAAAAGAATAAACCCCAGTACTGGACTGGTACTTTATTTATTGAACCCAAAAGAATGAAAGACTAAGTTGGTCTTAACAGGATCTGACCTCAGAGCACAGGGTCTGGAATAAATACTACAAATTATTCTATCTGATGCTTTATAGATTACCAATTTGCTGCCTACAGTAACATTAGCTGTTTACCTGTAATTCCACAAAAATAATTTTTCTTAATCTCTTCAGTGCTGTAGACAAGATAACTCATCCTAACATGTATGCATTCCAGTGCCATGGACAAGATAACTCATCCTAACATGTATGCATTCCAGTGCCATGGACAAGATAACTCATCCTAACATGTATGCATTCCAGTGCCATGGACAAGATAACTCATCCTAACATGTATGCATTCCAGTGCCATGGACAAGATAACTCATCTAACAATTTTGAACTTGTTTCCTAACTTTGAAGTTCATAACTTCAAAGTTATGAACTTGTTTCCAACAGTTCATAACTTCAAAGCTAGATGGGTTACTAGTTTATTGAAATGATATTCGTCAATCAAAATAGTCATTTTACTGAAAAAAAAAAACTGGCACAGCAACTGTAGCTGTGTAAAATATATGCGGCAGTCAACAGGTTAATATTCCCTGCTGAAATGAGGGAGTTTTTCAAATACAGTAAGTATACTGCCTACAGATACAATGCAGTAGTGATGGTGATCTTTTACATTGGCTCTCTAACACCCTCTACATTTGTCAAAACCCATTCACTCATATAAAACAAACTTCATAAGAATTAATGTTCTTGTTTGATTCTTATTTCCCTCTTGAAAGCATTTTATTTCAGTGGGTGACTACAATTTGAACCAGTGATCTTACAATTGATAACAAAATGTTTGTTGTTTTATCAGCATGGTGCCTTAATTATAAAAGTCATCATACACAATTTAGAATTTTGTTTGTTTTTAATCATCTTTTAATAGCTTTTGACATTATTGCTTCTATACAGGGTGTCTCAAAGATTACTATCTATTTTGGTATTCTTATTGCTATTCAAATTAGACAATGACTTTTGAGACACCCTGTATAATAATAATAAAAATAATTGCTAAATAATAGGTGCTCTGGGAATGTTAAAACACACACACACATGCAGATACATAACAAAACCCCAGGACTTACAAGTATATACAACATACAGAAAATACTACTACTCTGCACTGTACACATATTACGAAGAGTACTTTCAATAGAATAAAAACAGCACCAGCAAAACCAATGCTGCATATACCCAAGATGCACAGAGCTGTGCTCCATAATGCAATGACAGCACAATCAAAATAAGACTAATAATGATGGTTTCGAGTTCAGCACAAGGCCAGAAATTATATAAACCACAATCTTTGACAAGTACTTTATTTATTGACTCTGGAAGGATGAAAGGTGTTGTTGACCTCAGTGAGATTTGAACTTGGAACATAAAGAGCTGTAACTAAATACTGTAAAATAATATACACTTCATGTCATGGCAACACCGTTATGACAGCATCAGTGGTTGATAGCTTCTGCTATCTAGGTGACTTAATTAGCAACAGAGGAGATGCTCTGAGAGCATAATAGCTAGAATAAGCATAAGATGGAAAAAGTTTAAAGAGCTACTCCCACTGATGTCAACAAAAGGTTTCTCCCTACATACAAAAAGACGACTGTGTGTGAAGTGTGATGCTGTGTGGTAGTGAAACATGAGCAGTGACTGCAGAGGACGTGTAGACTGGAGAGAAATGAAGCAACTATGCTTCATTGGATGTGCAATATAAGTGTGAGAGAAAAGCAGAGCGTGCACGAGTTGAAGGAGAAGGTGGGTTTAAGAGGAATCAGAGAAGACTGCGTTGTTATGGAGATGTGATGCACATGAACAATGATCACTGGGTGAAGAAGTGCTGAGAAATGCCAATGGAAAGAAGCTGCAGTAGAGATAGACCAAGAACGACCTGGGCAGAGGTTATGAGAGCTGACCTCAAATCGCTGAGATTCACAGAGGAGATGTCAAAGGCATGCAATGAGTGAAAAATGCAGAGCTGAGAAGGACCCATCCAACCCATGTATGGAAAAACAGACATGAAAACAATGTTGATGATAGCAACACCAAATGGCAGCTTTAAAGAAATTAGTTGAAAAGCTAAGGAATTACACAAACCTAGCTGTTGAATTAAAGATACTATGGCAGTTAAGGAATGTATCTATCCTCATATGTATAATTGGCACAACCATTTCTGTCAGGGCATTGAGAAATAGCCTATCAGGATAGGCATAAGCACATTCCAGAAAACAAATATATTACAATCTATAAACTATGTTAAGGAATTCTTATGTGACATTTGTTAACCTTAAAAATTAACCCGGAACATTCTTGTTAACCTCTTTGTTAACCAAGGATACTCCTAAGCACATTACCCATTGAACATTTTTGTTAACCTTGGATATTCTTGTTATATTTGATCATTTTTGTTAACTTTAAAAACTAGACACTACCCATGTGTTTTAATTAATTTTGAAAATAATCAAATATTTGGAGGAATTTAATAAAATAGTTAATGTTTTATTAGTAAGCTGAGATTACTTAATAAAAATGTTCTTAAATATAGTTATGATGAAAGGATTTTATATAAGGACAAACATTTTAAAATAAGCAGTTTTGCATCATAAATTCAGAGTAGCTTCAGGCAGTTTGGTATAAATAGGATTAATGCAATATATGCTACCTAACTCTTGTTCTAAGAAAGGAAATTCTTGATGTATTTCTCAAACCATGAATAATAAAAATATTAATGATGACAGTAACAACAACAACATAGGCACACTTTATAATCAATTAAATCCCATCCCTTACACACCAAGCCTTCACTAGAACTCCATTTAATAGACTCTACAAACATTATAAAGCAATGTTGGCCTCAGTGGGAGCTAAATGCAGAATGTAAAGAAGCCTAACTAAACATCACCGGACATTTTGTCTATCACTCTTTTGATTCTACTTTAGTAATAACAATAACAATAATGGTTTTTAACATTGGCACATGATTACAAATTTATAGAGAAGAGCAACAGTTCCCTAACCCTTTAACCCTTTAGCATTTAAACTAGCCATATCTAGCCAGAATTCTCTCACCTCTTTCTGTTCAAACCGACTGTAACTGCCTGCTCATACTGATGTTAAGTTATTGTTCTCAAAATAAACAATATCAAAATCTCATAGATTCAATATTGTGTGAGCTAATTATGTGAAATTAAGTGTTTACCATGAAAATATAATAGTAAATATAAAGTAATGTAATATATACCTTTTATTTAACTTTCTAAACTTGATGAAATGAACTACAAAGTTAATCCCACTGATGTTTAAATTCAGAATGTAAAAGAACAGGACATATTACTATATAACTGCTGCTCTGCCAATTCTATCAATAATAATACTAATAATAATCCACACATAATTGCTTCTACTTTTGGCACAAGGCCAGCAATTACCCAGTGCATTACTGGTACTTTATTTTATCGACCCCGTAAGGATGAAAAGCAAAGTTAACCTCGGTGGGATTTGAACTCAGAATGGCAAGGGCCGTAAATCTATGCATCAAAGCATGGCGTCCGACCCTCTACCGATGCAATGTGTATTTACTTTCTGTTGTGTAGACATGAAGGAGACTGACAAATGACAAATAGAGAGTCAGCAAGTGACAATAGAAGTAAAAAGAAAGTGAGTGGAAAGATTATGTGATTATCACACTGCCCTGAGTAGCAAACAATGAAAGAGTGAGTAAGAGAGAAAGAAGTAAATTAAGAATAAGCTGGAGTAAAAAGTAAGCTCCGTATTGCTTTAACCCTTTAGTATTTAAACCGGCCGTATTCAGACAGAATTCTCTCACTTCTTTCTGTTCAAACCGGCTGTACTGACCACTCATACTGATGTTAAGGTATTGTTCTCAAAATAAATAATATCAAAATCTCGTAGATTCGATATTATGAGATAAAGCCTTTACCATGAAAATACAATAGTAAATATAGAGTAATGTAAATGCTAAAGGGTTAAACAGGTCAAGAAATAGAAACAACCTAAATGTAGGATGAAAAACAATAAAATCTTTATGGAACTTAGTTTTACTATGAATATTGCAATAAAAGAACTTCTGGAATAATGATAATTACATGTTAAAAAATGTTTCAATGTTTTGTAATATTTTTATAAATATAATATAACCATTTTTAATTACATTTTTAACACTATCATTAAACAATTCATTGGATCAGTAAAAAATGTTATAAGTAAAAAAGCTTTCGGTTTTTTTTTATAGAACAAGGGGCTGTGGGTAGCACGCACTATCACATTTACAAACTACTGGTAATATTTTACTATTAAATACAAAGTGTGAAATCTTTAGGTAAGAAATATATCAATAGTTCCACCCATCATTATGAGCAGATGCACCATTCTCCAGATTCCCGCCTTATCTCCCCGTTTTGGCTCATTTCTCCCTATCTCCCCATTTTTGTGAAAATGAGTATAGCTTTCATTATGTAAAATCTCCCCATTTTGGGGCACTTTTTTTCGTGGGACTCCATGTTTGGATTTTTAGAGGTTGGCTGGTCTGATTCTCTCAAGATAAATAGCAGATGTGCTGTTCTCTAATGATAAATGAAACTCACATCGCGTTTGATGACACAAGTACACTAGTAATAATAATGGTAATAATAATTTTCACAATCATAATAGCAAATCACAGAGTGATTTCAAGGCACATTCTAAAAAAAATGTTTAAACTGTAAAACACAATATAATTGTTTCAGTTAAGCAATAGGACTAAGATGTTTAATGTTAAGCAGCCATGCTTTTCCAAGAATGCTAATGTTGTCAGTGAAGTGAAGTGATATAGCTACAAATGGGAATTGAAAGTAGGTCACTAACTCAGTTTTGCCATGAATTTACCAATTTATCAATGCCAAACAAGGGACTTTTCAGTCGTGTCAAGAACCCAACAAACTCTCTAGTGCTGGTGCTACAATAAAACACACCCAGTGCACTCTGTGAAATGATTGACATCTGAGAAGTCAGTAGCTCCAATTAAGTAGTGTATTGGTTTATAATAAGCCATCTAAACAATGCCAACATGGGAAAGTGGGTGTTAAATGATGATGATGACTATGGTACTCATCACCTACTGTCCTGTACTATTAGCAACTGAAAATTATAAAGAAATAAGTAAATGGAAAAAATACAAATTTGGCAAATTTTCTTTATCATAATATAATAAAGGGAGGAGTGTGGGACTGTGTCCTAAATATATTTTGTTATCCCATTAGTAAAATAAGTTCGATTACTTTGAATAAATAATTGTTTCTACTTTTGGCACAAGGCTAGCAATTATCCCAGTGTATTACTGGTACTTTATTTTATCGACCCCGTAAGGATGAAAGGCAAAGTTAACCTCGGTGGGATTTGAACTCAGAATGGCAAGCGCCATAACTCTATGCATCAAAGCATGGCGTTCGACCCTCTACCGATACTATGTACTAGATTCCGTAG
>OZ024743.1:343268370-343308370 GCA_964016885.1 Eledone cirrhosa
GCACCCTCCCCCACTGCTGATTTTGTCACCCAGGTAACGGAAGCTGTCCACTATTTCTATAGAACCCTCTGCGCAATTGAAAGAGCTAGTATTTTGTGGGCACTTGCTGCTACTTATTGCACCAGAGCACCGGCCACATGTAAAATCTATGTTCTTAGTTAGCTTAGCTGTGATCCCACTACATCTTTTATGCACCCAAACTTTGCATTTGGGACACAAAATGGAATTTCTACCTACGCCTTTCCTACACTCTGCGCATGGCCACTTCCCGGAGGGGACCGCCGCCTTATTTTCTTTCTTACAAACTAGAACTTTAGTCTTAGCTAGGTTAATTTTAAGGCCTTTTGATTCTAGGCCGTGCTTCCATGTTTGGAATTTCTTCTCTAGCTCGGCCATTGATTCAGCTATGAGCGTTAGATCATCTGCGTATAGGAGTTCCCATGGGCAGCCGGTCTTGAACTCCACTGTTATAGCCTGGAGGGCAATAATAAATAGTAGGGGGCTAAGAACAGAGCCCTGATGAACACCAACTTTTACACTAAACTCTTCACTATATTCGTTGTTAATTCTAACCTTGCTAACTGTTTCTTATACACATATATATATATACATATACACATATATATATATACATATACACATATATATATATACATATACACATATATATATATACATATACACATATATATATATACATATACACATATATATATATACATATACACATATATATATATACATATACACATATATATATATACATATACACATATATATATATACATATACACATATACACACATACATATATACATATACACACACATACATATATACATATACACACACATACATATATACATATACACACACATACATATATACACACACATATATATATATATACTTATAGATCTCAAATGCAGAAAATAACTGAATACAGTCAATTGCTATAAATTATTTATAGCAATTATTGTCTTAGAAAATCGGGTAAAATATGCCTATAGGTAGAAAAACGTGAACAGCAGCCACAACAGAGAATTGAACTCTGTACTGATTTATGAAGCTATTATTTCTAGCAATTCACTGTGTTCACAATTATTTTCTGCGTTCAAGATTTTCTACAAATATATATATATATATATATAGTTTTAATATAGATGAGATTCTACAGGACTAGAACTGTTTCATTCATTAGAAATCATCAGGAATCAGTAGATAGGGATATTTAATTTGTTGGAAATTCAACAAATATAAATGTTTATAACTGATTCAGAGCACTCGACAGATTTCTGGAGTAAATATTCAATGATATGAAATAAATGGAAACTATATTTATAAAACCATATTTATTCTATTATATATATTTCAAGGGTACAGGAAAATTCAACTGATAAGGTATGTTTCCTTGGCTATGTCAAAATTTATAAAGCACACGTATTTTATCTGAGGAAAGCATACCAAAGTTTTTGGTACTCTTGAAGTATATATATAATTATTATTATTACATTCAAAGTAAAGGATGTCATGAATGATACAAAATCAAACATGTCTTGTCTCAAAAAACAGCTCAAGATAGAATTCAGAGAATAAAATTGAGCCTTAATCATTATAAGAAAGTGAATGAAATATATTCATACACACATAAGTGTACACTAAGACATATCAAAACTTAAACTAGAGACAATCTGCACTGAATGTAAGATTACTATTAAATCTAATAAAAAAAAATTAAAACAAAATACCTGATAATGGTCAATATATTTCCCTCATATGTATTCTTCTCAAAATCAGAATACATTTCACCAAATAACAGCGAAATTAGATATTTTGAAACAGATCATCAGTGAGGGAATTTCAAAATCACCTAATCTCTTCAATACAGGATTGAAAGTGGCTAAACGCACATGGTATCAATACATGAATTTTAGCACTCGCAACGACATGAAAGGGTTCTCGTCCACTAGAAATAGCAATCAAACCTCTCGACATATTAAACAGCTCACCAAATAAGGAGCAGAAATATTATTATTATAACATTCTCTCTCCACTTGTCATGGTCCTTCGTCATCTCCATATATATAAGTTTATCCCGGGTTCAATCGGGTGTAACCACAATAAGTAAGGTACTCAATACATAGAGTATAAATATTTATTATAGAAATGGCTTCTACAAGGCTTCCTGATGATTTCTCCCGAATGAAACAGTTCTAGTCCTGTAGAAGCCATTTCTATATTATATATATATATATATATATATATATGTATGTATATTTTTATCATTACTCTTTTATTTTTTACTTTGTAACTTCCCTTCTTAAAACACTTACTCCTTCTCGGAGTTCCTGTTCTCCTCCTATCTGAACTTTCCTGATGAAGGACTTCCACCAAACATGAACCTAATATAACTGTGTACAATTGCCTCCTGTGTTTTGTTCATTCATTTTCAACTATATATATATATATATATATATATATATATATATACTAGCCGAATTACTCGCGCTTTGCTGCGTTTCACACATTTTTTTGTAAGAAAATGATGATTGATTTTAAATCAGTGATATAATTTATGGAGAAAAAAATCTGCATTTCAATATTACTCAATGTAAAATGTAATGCATGAAAAATTGAAAAACATCATTTTTTGTAATATATCAAATCAAAATTACATTATTAAATCTTATTCTTATTTTGTTTCTTGTAAATAATATTTTTCAAAATATCAATTCAAAACTTGATCATTTCATTTTTGTGTAAAGCATTATTTTCAAATTAGAAATTCAAAGTTTAATTATTTATTTTTTAACATAATAAATACATGAAAATATATTTACTTTGTCCTAATGAAGAACTTCAGAGTAAACAACATTTCTTGTCTTTCTTTGATTGGCTAAAATGTAAAGATTTTTTGAAGTTCCAGTCCTTGAAACAGCCACATAAAACATGCCATGACTGAAACATGTTTGTCAGATCTATACCAATAGTTTTGAAAGTCTGACCTCGACTCTTATTGATGCTCATGGCAAAGGATGGCCTCACTGGGAACTGCAGCCTCTTAAATGTAAAAGGCAACTCGCTATCACTTGATATAAGTGGAATCCTCGGAATGAGAAGAGCTTAACCTTGTAAGCCCCAAATATAATAGTTGCTTCAATCAAGTTCTCATGCAACTTGTTACAATACATCTTGTTCCATTTATTGGCCAAAATTTTCAGCAGAGGTTTTGTGCCCTCGGGGAACCCTTTGATTAAAATGAAATATACTTATCCAAGTACCCTGGGCAATGTAGTTTCAGAATATATATGGTTATGGGGGTGTATCTCCAAAAGCATAGGAGGAGTTCGTGAACAAACAACCAACCAAACAAACAAACAGACAGACAGGAACTACAAGTTTATATATCATCATCATCATCATTTTACGTCCGCTTTTCCCTGCTTGCAAGGGAGGGATGGGTCCTATTCAGCACAGCATCTTTCCACTTGTCACGGTCCTTCGTCTTCTCCTCCGCGAGCTTCAGCAATCTGAGGTCTGCTCTCACCACCTCCGCCCATGTTTTCCGTGGTCTTCCTCTACTGCGTCTTCTTTCTACTGGCATTTCTTGGCACTTCTTTACCCAGCGGTCATCCTCCATGCGCATCACATGTCCATACCATCGCAGTCTTCTCTCCCGCACACTACAACTTATCCCTCTTAAACACAGTTACTCTCTGAACTCAACCATGCTTGGTCGTTCACATACATTGACATTACACATCCAACGGAGCATGTCTGCTTCATTTCTCTCCAGCCGTCACTGCCCATGTCTCACTACCATGCAGCATCGCGCATCATATAACCGGCCTTTCATACGCAGAGAGAAACCCTTCTTTGTCAGCAGCTCCCTAAACTTCTTCCAACCCATCCTTATTCTAGATACTATGGCCTCGGAACCCCCTCCCCCCTCCCACGCTAATCTGATCACCTAGGTACCGGAAGCTATCAACCACTTCTATAGAACCTACCTGCATCTGAAAAAATGTGTCTATCAATGCGCCTTCACAAAGTGAAAAAATATAGTAGTTCGGATCTAGCTGTCAAAACAGCTGGAGCTCAGCCATCGGGGTCCTGAATCTTTTCATATTACCCACTCTACTACCCCAAGTATTGAGTACTCTGGAGCATTATGGTCCACCTGGTATTTAACCACACCCTCTGTTATATATACACACACACACACTTTGTGAAGGCTCATGGCTGAGTGGTTAGAGGATTGGATTCGCAATCGTGCGATTGTGAGTTCGATTCCCGGACTGGGCGCTGTGTTATGTCCTTAAGCAAGACACTTTATTTCACAATGCTCCTTCTGCCTGGATTTGCAACCAGTAGATAGTATTAACAATTGGAAAGACCAATGGAAACATTGTTTCCTCGGTCCGATTTGACACACTTTATATACATGTGTGTGAGTGCGTGTGTATGTACAAATACACACACACACACAGAACTAAAACAATGCAACACTGTTAAAACAAGGTAAACCAATGCAAGGCTGCACACTGTTGTTTTCCACAAGAAGGGTGAGTATGTTTGATACTCAGACATCTACAAGGCATTAATGATTGCAATATGGTCAGCCGACCAGACACTGCCCACAACAGGACAACCCGTCTAACCCATGCTAGCGTGGAAGAACGGACGTAAAATGTGATGATGATGATGATGAATACAAGCTGACCTGGAAAAAGTACTAGAATTCCCAAACAATATTGTGATAACACCACTGTACCCAATTCTTATAGCATGGTCTGATTTGATTTTTAAAAAAGTCCTGATTGTTGAAGTAACAGTGTTGTTAGAAGGCAACATGGAGTGGGCACATAAAATATGAAGAACTAAAGGAGATATGTGATGAACAAGGGTGGCAGTAAAAGACCAGGATAGAGAGCAGAAAGCAAACCCTCAGCAAGGAGAAATCATCATAATGCCAGAATGATGGGAATGGTTACAACAGCATCATGACTATTGTCTATTGTTGCATGGATAACAAAGGAAACCATGTTACAGGGTAGAATATTGTATATGCAAATGAGTTCATGTGTGTGTGTATAGATGAGAGAGAGAGAGAGAGAGACTGCGGTGCTGAGACCAAGGAGTCCACTAATCATGCGAGTAGTTGAAAAGGCTTGCTGAAACCGCTTGGCGCCACGATCTATATATATATATATATATCATCATCATCATCAACGTTTAACGTCCGTGTTCCACGCTTGCATGGGTTTGGACGGGGGTAGTCCCACTTGAGGCAAGAGTGATTGTCTTGCTCGCATAGGACTGTCTGGCAGGTTTTCTACAGTTGGATGCCCTTCCTAACACCAACCACATTTACAGTGTGGGTCTGGGAGGTTTTTACCGTGTTGCCTACACAGCCACATTACAGCGTGGACTGTGTGTTTTTTTGTCGTGACACCTACACGATCTCATTTGTTTCGGCCTGGATGGCGCGGCACCAACATAACTTTACATAGAACGGGGTGGTGTGGATGGGGTGGGAGTGGTGGCGGGACGGGGTGTATTTTGTTAGAGATGCCTACTGGCAAGGCGGGTCTTCTCTGTTACTGAGTACCGCCAAAGGTCTCGGTCCAGTGACATTGTCTTGGAGAGGTGTAAGTGTGTGAGGTCGGAGTTTATCAGCTCATCCCAGGTTTTTCTAGGTCTGCCTATTCCGTGGCTACCGTCTATCTTTATTGCCCTGCACTTTGTTATACAGCTATCGACTTTCATGCGCATCACGTGTCCATACCAACGTAGCCTTCTCTCGAGTAAACAACATCTGATCCTTCTTATCTCTAATTTTTTCCTTAGTTCGTTTATGCTTTGCCGTTCACGTATATTACTGTTACACATCCAGCGGAGCATGCAAGCTTCGTTCCTCTCTAGTCTGCGTATATCCTCTGCACACAATGCCCAGGTCTCACTGCCATGCAACATTGCTGTTCGTATGCAGGCATCGTACAACCTGCCTTTCATTTTTAGGGAGAGCCCTTTAGCAGCTAATAGTGGTATAAGCTCTCTGAACTTTTTCCAACCAGTTCTGACTCTAGCTACAGTACTTTCAGAGCACCCTCCCCCACTGCTGATTTTATCGCCCAGGTAACGGAAGCTGTCCACTATTTCTATAGAACCCTCTGCGCAATTGAAAGAGCTAGTATTTTGTGGGCACTTGCTGCTACTTATTGCACCAGAACACCGGCCACATGTAAAATCTATGTTCTTAGTTAGCTTACCTGTGATCCCACTACATCTTTTATGCACCCATACTTTGCATTTAGGACATAAAATGGAGTTTCTACCTACGCCTTTCCTACACACCGAGCACGATCATTTCCCAGAAGGGACCGCCGCCTTGTTTTCTTTCCTACAAACTAGAACTTTGGTCTTAGCCAGGTTAATTTTAAGTCCTTTTGACTCTAGGCCGTGCTTCCATGTTTGGAATTTCTTCTCTAGCTCGGCCATTGATTCCGCTATGAGTGTCAGGTCGTCTGCGTATAGGAGTTCCCATGGGCAGCCTGTCTTGAACTCCTCTGTTATAGCCTGAAGGGCAATAATAAATAGTAGGGGGCTGAGAACAGAGCCCTGATGGACGCCAACTTTTACGCTAAACTCTTCACTATATTCGTTGTTAATTCTAACCTTGCTGACTGTTTCTTTATACATGGCTTGTATATATGTATATATATATATATATACACATACATACATACATACATAGGATAGAACCAGTTTAAAATTAATTAGACCATTACTCAACAGAGTACTCGGCACTTGAGGTAGTAGAGTATGGGTATATTATAAAGAGTCAGGACACAACAGCTGAGCTCTTGCCATTTCAACAGCTAGTTTCAGACAGTGTGTGTGTGTCCATGTTAGCGTGGAAAATAGATGTTAAACGATGATTATATGTATATGGAGTGAGAGACAGATGAGACATAAAATATAACAGATGCAATTTGAAATCCTGATGCCATTAGAAAAATACTCTGGTATAAGACATGGCACCATTAAACAAACTGAATTTTTCTGCTACACTATTCCTCAAAAAAAAAAAAAAATGCTGACTCCCTATTATTTTCAACAAAACCTTTTTCCAACAGTTGTGTTTCCTTGAAACCCTAAATCTTAAACCAATTACTTTCAACAAACATTCTTTCCCAGAATATTATCCTTCTGGAATTCACTTCCACTTAAGAATTATTTTTCCTCCTCTGCTAAACAAATAAACTCCCATGGTTCCCTAGAGTATCCAGAGGAAAATCACAAGAACATTAAATTTACATCAATAACTTCTAATGGAGTTTATATTGATAAAATATACCAATATTCTTAAATTTTTTTATAAGCTTATATTCTTTATGCACTACAACACTTCCACATAAGAATAACCCTCCCTCCCTCATTTGTTTCAGATGAAGGGACAGGTGCAATATCAAATGAAGTGTCTTACTAAATGATACAATGTATCAGCAGTCCGGGAATTTAATACACAACATTATGAAATCAACACTGTCATGATAAGGTTATACAAAATAAAACTCACAAAAAGATTGTAACTTAAACCTATAACATAGCTTTGTGAAATAGAAGTTTCAATAGAAAATTGATAAGTGACTGAGTTTTAGGATATAATAATTGTTGTTGAAAAATGTGATCATTGAAAGCAAATTTAACTGGGTTGATAGATGAGCTTTGTTGAAGCCAAATACAGTGAAAGTATCAATCCTATGTGACATATTAGTAGTATATTTTAGATTGCTGAGAAAATAGGAGATGGTAGTGGTGGTAGAGAAGAGAAGTATTAATATGCTGAGAAAAAATAAGAGTAATTTTAATTTTGCAAAAGGATTACGGTGGTAAGAAGAAAAAAGATTTTTAAATCATTCTCAAATCTAAAGGTTCGTCAGCACCCAGTTCATACATAAATATTATTCTCCTTTCTTGTAGATATCTGCCTTCCTTCTTTCTCAATTTCAAAATGCCCGCTTCACAGTGGTCATTTTTACTGTTATCAATTTTTCGAACTACACCACATTGGCTATTAGACCTCTCCCTTAAACCATCACATCTTGTTCTCTCTCTCTCATTAATTCACCCCGGTGCTACGAAGCCAGACGCAAATTTTTGATTTCTGAAAGTCTACATGGATTCCTAAATACCATCAGCACCCAGTTCATACGTAAATATTATTCTCCTTTCTCGTAGATATCTGCCTTCCTTCTTTCTCAATTTCAAAATGTTCATACTGGTCATTTTTACTGTTATCAATGTTTCAAACTACACCACGTTGGCTATTAGACCTCTCCCTTAAACCATCACATCTCGTTCTCTCTCTCATTCATTCCGGTTTATTTTATTGCTGTTTATTCCTAAATCTCCTATGATGATGATATACGTGTGCTGGCTGCCTATCTCTCTCACAATTTCCCTCCCACCCACCCCCACAGGCTATTCAACCAATCAAACCTCAATCCATTATCAACCCCTACAAACACTATTACTACTACTACTACTGTCCTTCTAGCCCTGCACTAAATAATAATAACTCATTACTGATATCTATGGATGAGCTGGAGATAAATGTAGCAACCCCGAATTAATAAATGAATATGAATTTGCAAGCTACCAAACAGCCATGCAAAGCTTCAATCCAGAGACAGGTTGCATACCCCCCGCAAAAAAATTCACATCATTGTACGAGTGATGGCAAATGCCCAAAACTCTGAGTTGGAACCATCAATGTAAGCACAATGAAAGGAAGAGCAGGAGAAATTGTAGAGATGCTAGAGTGAAAGGAAATTGATGTATGCTGTGTGCAAGAGACTAGATGGAGAGGAGAGTCCGCTAGAGTCCTCGTAGGCAAAAGTCAATGCTACAAATTTTTCTGGGAGGGAAATGACAACAGGATGGGAGGTGTAGGTATACTATTAGCTGACAAATGGGTTGATAAGGTAATCTCAGTGAACAGGGTCAATGCAAGAATTATTAAACAGACTAGTCCTGAATAAAACAATTACCACAATAGTATTAGCTTACGCGCCCCAATCGGGGTTGCCAGACAAACTTAAGGATAGATTTTACGAGTCCCTAATGCACACTACTGCCCTAACAAGTGACAATGACTTCCTAATCATTGCAGGAGATTTCAATGGACACGTTGGTAAACACCATGACGGCTTCTATAGAGTCCATGGAGGCCACGGGTTTGGCACAAGAAATGAAGAAGCCTGAAGCCTTCTGGAATTCTGCGACGCCAATGACATGTCGATGTGTAACACAAACTTCGAAAAACCCGACAACCATCTGATCATCTATAGATCAGGGGAGCATTCTAGTCAGATTTTATCCTCATCAGAGGGCATGATAGATGGACGGTTGTAAACACAAAGCCTTCCCTGATGAGGAATGTACCTCCCAACATAACTTAGTTGTCAGCGACCTCGCTGTCAAAACTAGACGTACTTGGAAACAGAAGGCAATCTGGAGGAGAAAGATCTGGAAGCTGAAAGACCCCTCTGTCAGTAACAGGTTTAAAGATATTCTACTCGATGCCTTTGACAGTAAAGAAGAACAGATAGAGACATTCAATTTAGAAGAGCACTGGGAGTTCCTAAAAAATAACTTACTAAAGGCGACGGACAAGATCTGTGGTTGGAGCAAGACCACAGAGAGGAGGAGAGTAACTTGTTGGTGGAACAATAAGGTAGATGAGGCAGTTAAGGCTAAGAGACAGGCATGGAAAGAATAGAAGAACGGAGGTAGCAGGGTACATTACATAGAGACCAGGAGGGGAGCTAGGCGACAAGTATACTTAGCTAGAAGGGAAGCAGAGGATAGAAAATTCAAGCATGTTTTGTAACGTGAGGACCAGAAACAGGAGGTGTTCAAGATTGCGAGGCAGTGTGTCAGAGAGAATTGTGATGTCATTGGAGAGAAGTGTATCCGGAATAATAAAGGTGAGCTTGCCCTCACAAGTGCCGAGAAGAAAGCTGCGTGGAAGAGCCATTATGAAAGATTACTAAATGAGGAGAATGCATGGGAAAAAGAGACCCTACCCCAAGTGGACCCTATAGAGGGGCCAGCAGTACAAGTCAGCAGCAGCGTAGTAAGTAGGGCAATCAAAAATATGAAGACAGTGAAGGCAACGGTCCATCGGGTATAGCCGCCGAGATGCTGAAGGCATCTGGGTCGGTAGGTCACACCATAACCACACAAATTGTTAACCAGGTAATACTAGAGCGTATCATACCAAAGGATTGGTGCAGCAGCATTGTCAACTGCTACAAAGGTAAAGGTGATGCACTAGATAGAGGAAACTATAGAGGTATAAAGCTGGTGGACCAGGTCTTGAAAGTAATGGAAAGAGTTATAGCACAGTTGATTAGGAACCGGGTGAAACTAGATGAGATGCAATTTGGGTTTGTACCAGGAAAAGGCACCACTGAACCCCTCTTCCTTGTGAGGCAGTTACAGGAAAAGTACCTAGCTAAAGGTAAGCTGCTCTACCTGGCATTCGTAGATCTGGAAAAAGCCTTCGACAGAGTTCCCTGTGCTATAATCTGGTGGGCTCTTAGAAAATTAGGAGTAGATGAATGGCTTGTGAAAGCTGTAAAAGCCATGTATAGAGGAGCAGTCAGCAAAGTTAGAGTTAGCAAAGAGTATAGCGAGGAATTTAGCATACAGGTCGGTGTGCACCAGGGCTCTGTCCTTAGCCCTCTCCTGTTCATTATAGTTTTGCAGGCAATAACGGAGGAGTTTAAGACCGGATGCCCATGGGAACTCATGTATGTGGATGATCTCGCACTTATAGCTGAATCCATGGTGGAACTAGAGAAGAAATTCCAAACATGGAAGCAGGGACTAGAAAGAAAGGGTCTCAGAGTCAACCTGACGAAGACAAAGGTTCTTGTAAGTAGACGAGAAAACAGAACCCAGATTCCCTCACGGAAATGGACTTGCTCAGTATGTAGGAAAGGTGTAGGTAGGAACTCCATCCTCTGCCCCAAATGCAAACAATGGGTACACAAGAAATGTAGTGGAATCTCAGGAAGTTTAACTAAGAATGTAGGCTTCATATGTAGCAGCTGCGCTGGGACTGCAAGCAGCAAACGACCACAGGAAACAAGCACCACCAAACTCTGGGAGGGCTCTGTAGAAACAGTAGACAGCTTCTGCTGCCTCGGTGACCGAATTAGCAGCGGAGGTGGGTGTTCGGAAAGTACAATAACTAGAGAAAGAAGTTCAGGGAGCTACTGCCACTGCTAGCTGCAAAAGGCTTTTCCCTCAAAATGAAAGGCAGAATGTATGATGCGTGTATACGAACACCAATGTTACATGGAAGTGAAACCTGGGCGTTGTCTGTAGAAGACTTGCACAGATTAGAAAGAAACGAAGCCTGCATGCTCCGATGGATGTGTAATAATAATATACACGAACGGCAAAGTATAAACGAATTGAGAGAGAGACTGAGCATCAGAGGAATCAAATGCTGTGTGCAGGAGGGAGGTTACATTGGTATGGACATGTGATGCGTATGAAGGATGACAGCTGCATAAAAAGGTGCAGAGCACTAGAAGACCTGGGATGAGGTGATAAAAGCCGACCATACCCAATTGCACCTCTCAAGAGCAATGACACATGACCGTGACCTCTGGCGTCACGCAGTAATACAGAAGACTCAACCCCCCACAAGAACAAGCCGAAGCTGAAGCATATAGACAATATGCCCCCACACCCTCCCACTGCAAAGTGGTCGTGGAGGTGCCACAACAAAAAAGCACCCAGCCCACACTGTAAAGTGGACGTGTAGGCGCCACGGAAAAAAAGCACCCAGCACTCACTGTAAATGAGGTTGGTGTTAGGAAGGGCATCCAGCTGTAGAAATCAAGCCTGAATCGGTTCCTGTATGAGCAAGACAAGGTCAGCCGACTGGACACTGCCCACAACAAGACAACCTGTCTAACCCATGCTAGCATGGAAGAATGGACGTAAAACGATGATGATGATGATTCGATCGACTTTCATCAAATCGGAACGATGAAATAATGTTTCTATTTGTCTTTCCAATTGCTAATAGTATCTATCTGTCGCAACTCCAGGTAGAAGGAACAATGTGAAATAAAGTGTCTTGCTCAAGGAGATAACGCATCACCCGGTCCAGTAATCAAACTCACAACAGCTAATCTAATTCTCTAACTACTCTGCCACACACCTTATATATATATATATAAATAATAATACAGGCCAACTATATATGCTCACTCCACTTTTCCCTTCACTGCTCTGTATACACACCCTTATATTAACATACTTTTGCTCATAGCTTCGTACTTACATGCACACACATTCTTTTACTCACATATACACACAAATTTCTTCTTATCTTCGTACGGACGTATAACAACACACACACATGCTTACACACGTGCACAAGTATAGCTCCTTTTACAAAACATTTTTTTTTTCCATTTCAGGTAGACGCGCTCCATCATCCAGTTTTATAAAAAATAAATCATATACAAAACACCAGCACCAACAGTTTTGCAAGAGATGTCAACATGAATGGACCTGTTATTTTTATCTAAAGACATTTTTTCCAATTCCAACCCGCCTGTCCCCTCATTCTATCTTATTTCTCATTCTTTCTTCTGATGAAGGACTAGTGTCCGAAACGTTAAGACCCTCTTCCTGCTATATCAAGCGAGCTTTTACATACATATATATATACACACACATACACACACACACATTCAATATAAGGGGTGCACAGGAGAATAAAGACGATGGAATAATATTACTTCTAAAGTCATGCAGACTTTAAAACTATATATATATATATATATATATATTATAATAGTTTTTTTTACCAATATATATATTTAGTTAGTACAATTTGTTAGTCTTCAGAGCATTCTTTCTGTTTTCTGTGCTCTGAGTTCAAACCCAGTCGGGGTCCACTTTTCTGTTCAGATTCGATAAAGAATGTACCTAACTAGTGCTTGTACAGTCCTCTCTCTCCTTCTAGCTGTTACATCAGAGATGTTCCACTAAGGGGCTCTGTGTCTGGTTATGACTACACACCTAAAATCTTTAATGGAAGCATAGTACACACTATTAAGTCATACTCAATTGTAGTTAGTTTTCAATTCTCAAATCTACTGAGTTTTGTACATAACATAAGTAGCATACATTTTGTGTATTTCAATTAATTTAAAGAATTTTAATTAATTTAAAGAATTTTAATCAGAAAAATAAAAATAATATATTTAAAAATAAAATATAATAAACTTTTGACAACAGATATTTAACAGGAAATGTAATTTTCGGAAATGTAATTTCCTGAAATTCTTCTTCTAAGTGCATCTATTGAATATGTAGTGCTGATATGCATGAAATGGGAAACTCAAGCCGAGACAGTGGCTAAACTGTAAAGTTATCAACAAATGTGTGTAGTTGCATTAATGCAGACAGATGGTGCAAATAAATGACACCAGCAGCATGAAAAAGTACCATCTACTGAAATAGAAGACACGCATGGCACAGGGATTTATTTTTGTTTTTTGGTGGCTGCTGTTTTTCACTGTTTAGTCAGGCAGAGAGAAGAGCAGTGTCTATGTCCCATTTCAGAGCCTCCAAGCATAGTAAAAGGAAAGGAGGAAGGTATACTCAAACTGAAGACCTGGCCAGAATGCTTGCAACAGTGTTCTGCTAAAGGCACTCAAAGGCCAGGTGGCAGTGTTAAATCAGACATGAGAACAAGTCTACCATCCAAGTAGACTACAGCTGAATTTGAACTTAGAACGGGAAGAACCAGAACAAATACCACAAGGCATCTCATCCAATGATCTAACAATTCTATCAATCCACTGCCACTGAGTGGTACTTTATTTTAGCAACCCTGAAAGGAGAAAATACAACACTGACATCAGTAGTATTTGAACTCAAACTACAGAGTGACTGAACAAATACTGCAAGGGATTTTATTTGACATTCTAACAAATCTACCAATTCACTGCTCTAACCCTTTAGCATTTAGACCAGCCATATCCAGCCAGAATTCTCTCACCTCTTTCTGTTCAAACCAGCCATAACTGGCCACTTATACTGATGTTAAGGTATTGTTCTCAAAATAAATAATATCAAAATCTCATAGATTCAATATTATGTGAGATAATTAGGTGAGGTAAAGTCTTTATCATGAAAATACAACAGTAAATATAGAGTAATGTAAATGCTAAAGAGTTAAATGTTGGGAAAACATAGGAAGAGAATATGAGGCTGTATCTCAGGAATTCTTAGCAATAAGAACACCTATGGAATAAATTCTTTCAAACCCCCAGCAGGCTCCTCAGAAATAGATGATAGATTTTGTTAACTAAAAAACCTAATTGGCAGTGGGTGTGGGTGTTCCAAAGCATAACAAGTGTAAGATCAGTATGGAAAAGGTTAACTGTGAAGAGCTGATTGTATAATGCTTGTATACAGTTTGATAATGCATGGTAGCAAAACATGGGCTTTAAACATAGAAAATGTATTAAAGCAGGAAAGAAATATGACAAACACGCTCCAATGGATGTGTAGTGTTAGTGTGCATATACAAGGGAACAGAAACATAATGAAAGGAATATTAAATATAAGATGTAGTGTCCAAGATAGGAGGCTGAGTTGATACAGATATGTGATGCACATGAACAAGTGCCAAAAAGTACAAATAGAGTGTACTTAAGGAGTACCTGCTGGAGAAGATTCATTAATCCAAACATAAAAAAAGATATATGACACACACACACACACACACACACACACACACACACACACACACAGAAGTGTTGTATGTGTGTGTAAAAGAGAGAGTGAAAGGGGAGGGAGAGAGAGTGACTAAGCAAGCAGTAAAGTAATGGTGAGGCAGATGAAGAGAGGAAGTCAGTTGTTATGTGTCAGATATTGTTGGGGTGGATGAAGGTGGGCAGAATAGGAAAAATAGTTGTCTAATATGACATTATTAGGTAAATGACCCAGTCATAGCCAATACTTTGCCGGGAGATAATTGCTAGATACAATGTAAATAACAGCTTATTACCAGCAATATTACACCTCTCAGTGGCAGACATGAATTGGCTTTAAAGGTTATATGTTCTAAATTAACAGTTACCAAGGGTTCATGGTGCCAGAGTTCATATCCTATCGAGAGTATTGTTCTTTCAGTGTAGAATAGAAACTAACCTTGTGTAGATTACAAATTTTTCTGCTTTATATTATACAGCACCTACCACTTGCCAATCTCTCTCACACACACACAAACATCAAAATCATCATTCTTGGGTCAACTTTTCTATGCTTGCATGGGTTGGTGCTAGGATGGGCATCCAATCAAAACAAAAGGTTGGGAAGATCTTTCAGTTGTGTCTAAGACAATCTCCCTAGTGTTGATGCCATAATAAAATATAATGTGTACATTCTGTAAAGTGGTTGATGTTAGGAAGGGCATCTAGCTGTAGAAGCCATGCCAAACCAGAACTTATGTAACTGAGATATGGCCTCCAGCGTGTCTGGAAGGACATTAACTCCAATTAAGTACAGACTTAGAAGAAAAATAGACATTAAATACTTTTGGCACAAGGCCAGCAATTATCCCAGTGCATTACTGGTACTTTATTTTATCGACTCTAAGATGAAAGGCAAAGTTAACCTCGGCGGGATTTGAACTCAGACCGTAAAGGGGCGTAACTCTGTGCTACAAAACATGACGCCCGACTGTCTACTGATACTGCCAATATGATCAAACATTAATTGAATGAGTAATTATATGTATAAGCAGAGTGTAAAAAATATTTTTTACAGAGAAAAGTAATAGTGACAATAGACTTCCTTACAGCTTCTGTTTACCAAATTTACTTACAAGGCATTAACCAGCCTAAAACGTTTGCCACATGAATACAGTATTACTAAACATTTAAGTAAAAATCTTTAAAAAGTTGAGTTTTTTCAGGTAATGAAAAGGACCACCTAATTCATCATCACCATCACTATCATTACATCTACTGACATAGGTTGGACAGTTTGTATTGAGACAACGTTTTACAGCCAGATGCCCTTCCTGACACCCTTTTAGTTGCATTTTACCATATACAGGGATATGGTGTATCTATTCTAAAAACAAGGATACACATGGTATGTTCTACATATTATATCTCTATATGTAGAACAGTGAAAATGTGCAATGTGTTTCTAAAGTTTAGTAAGTAACACTTTACTTTTGTGGTTAACTAAATTCTAGTGATAGCACCTTTGTTTCATCATTTTCTTGTTTATAGGAAAAATTCAAAGAATTAAAAAAGAAAGAACAAACCTACACAGGCACAGGTATGGTTATGTAGTTAAGGAGTTCACTTCACAACCGTGTGGTTTCAGGTTCACTTCCACTGCGTGGCAGCATGGGCAAGTGACTTCTATTATAGCCATGGGTTGACCAATGACTTGTGAGTGAAATTCAGTAGACAGAAACTACAAAAGCATGTTGTATATGTGTATAATATATGTGTGTCTCCTATGTCTGAGTTTATGTTTGTATTTGTATCTATGTTTATATTTCATAACTGAAAATAATTACAAGACCTTAAAAAATAGGTACTAAGGTTAATATGGTTGACTAAATCCCTTTAAGAGTATAAATATTTAGTTCTGCACCATATTTAAGTGTTTCCCATAATTTTATAAACACTAGCTACAAGTCACATAGCAATCATTTCTTCCCACTAAGAAACTATTTGACCAAATCTGTCTAATGGGTTTTGCTCCTACTTCATGGATCAGTGGTTAGCAGTAGAAGGAGTATCAGCTTTCTTTTTACAGTTTGACAAAGGAATTTATTTATCCTATTATGATAGTATTTCTAATGAAATACACTATTTCAATTAGTTAATGAAAACTTTTGAAGGATTTACTAAAATTATTAATTATTTCATAACTAAGATAATAATTAAACCTATAGTTCTTATATAAAAACATTTTAGAAGATTTAAATAGGAACCCTTTAAAATTGAGTGTTTTAGTTTCAGAGAACAGGATCAAATATACACAGCGTAAACAAAAATTAACCCCCACCCCACAAAAAAGAGAAAAAAACAACTAAAACAAAGCAACTTATCAGTTGAACAGCATATCTTAAGTCTGCCCTATGGACAAGATAGCAAAAACATTGCCATGAAGAACAGCAAACATCTGCTGTATCAGCCATTCAACTTTACAGGGTTTCTTTCTCATCTTGATTTGGTGGAGGAACTCTTCAATTTATTTTATAAGTATGTTGTATTGCACATCATAATACTATGTGGTAGGGATGTATGGTTTATGTGAGCCATAAACAAATGTCATTAATGGCTTTAAGCATTGTTTGTGTAGGTGTAGGTTTACTGACAAACGCCTACATGTACACAGAAGGCTTGTTTTAGTGTCCATCTATCAAATTCCCTCTAAGGCATTGGTTGTTTTAGACCTTAGAACACCGACATGTATGTGTAGCGAAAGAAATGTTCCCACAGTTCCTCTCACTGACTTGGCCAATAAAAATTGGCCTTCAACTACACTTAGAGAAAAACACATGAAGAATCCAGATGCTGCTAGGTTTAACGACACCAAGGAAGGAGAAGATAGCGGGAGGCCATAGGTTAATATAAATAGGCTGTCCTGAAACCAGAAGACAGAGAGAATTTTCTATCACCAAAAGAAAACGTCACCTACTGGGCTTTGACTACTACCTTGCTGCTATGACTAACGAAAGATATCTTGCTAATCTCTATTTCAGCATAACGAAACAACAAAAACGCTGTCAACTTTTATGATAATCTTATTCTTTGTTCCTTTATTCACTGAAGTGAAGTAAATTTCATATTTAAATGAAACGATCTATTTTGTTGTGTTATTTCCCCTCTAACAACACAACTTTGCTTTGCTTCATATGTACACACAGGCACACACATTAAATATATAAAGACATTTTCCTCATAATACCCGCCATCCCTCGAAGATCTCCACCACCTTCCATTATAACCACCTTCTCACAACTCTTATAACCTCCAGCTTCTCCACCATTCACAATAACCTCCTACACCTCACACAAGACCAAAAAGAGTGGATGAAAAAGGCTAAACAAAAACATGAACCTTACAATCTGCAATGTAAGCAATCTGTGTAGGAAAGCCAGTAACTGAATAAAAACTAATTTAGAGTAGAGAGGACTCTATTCTTTCCACAAACAACCTCTCTAGTGTCATTGGCATGATAAAACACACCCAGTTTACACTGTAAAGTAGTTTGGGATAGGAAGGGCATCTAGCCATAAAGACATTGCTGAAAATAAACATTGACCCAGACACACAACTGCAGAGTTGGCTGGATTTCTCTGTTATGTGTGTCAGATGGTGAAAGGCTGTGACAAGTAAGAAGATCCATCCAATGATGATCAGGATCAGGATACTTTACATAGTCAGTATTAACAAAAAACAAATGTAATTTCATCCGTACCCATAGCTAAATTATTGCTAGATAGACAAAAAATAAAGGTTTTCTTAAGTAGGTTTCTAATTACAGATACTCCCATCTAAATAGATTTTCACCACACCCATTTAGGTATGTACATCAATTAAGGGCTGAGTGGAGACAGAAACCATGACATTGGTGAATTGGCAGTATCGGTAGAGGGTTGGACGCCATGCTTTGATGCATAGAGTTACGGCCCTTGCCATTCTGAGTTAAAATCCCGCCGAGGTTAATTTTGCCTGTCATCCTTACGGGGTCGATAACATAAAGTACCAGTAATGTACTGAGTAATTGCTGGCCTTGTGCCTAAAGTAGAAACAATTATTACCAAAAAAATGTCTACAAGCTTAAAAGTAGGAGTCTGAAACAAATGCTAGGTTACTGTAAGAACTTAAGAACCAAGTTGTGTTTTTGGTGATATCAACATCCACATACATATCTGAAGTAAAAAGAGAGCTTGTTACAGAGTTCTTCGCCCTCTTATTTCTGGAAGAGTCATGTAGGCAAATTTCTCAAGCATGCCTCCTCCAACAGGTCCTGTCAGAAGCAACCCTCACCAATTGATTAGGCTGGATCCCTAAGCAAGACCAGCAAGGTTCCTTGGTGTTCTCCAACCATTTTGCTTAGGATCTACCTCTGGGCCTCCTGCCGGTTGGTTTCGCACATGAAATCTGTCCAGCGATTCTTTCCTGAGACATTCTAACCACATGTCCATAGTATAGAACCTGTGATTGCAGTTAAAAACCTTATTCAGTTAATAGCTGGCAAAGAGAGGGCCTAACAGAGCCCACCAAAATTCCTTAGGTTTGGTTGTGACTGACTAAACAGGGCAATTTGAATTAAATTTAGCACTGATTTGTGTGTCAACATTTGACTTCCAAGTTTTGGGCAGGTCATGAGAGACTGAGTCAGTATTCTAGCAGTGCTGAGCTCTCAGGAGGACTAGGATAGTTGTTGGGGGGAGACTTACATCTCATTTATATACACTCCTGCAATACCATTGTACTTAAGTATTTAAACAATAACTGAATGAACACTCAATACATGTAAACAAAGTGTCACTTTTCTCTTCCGAAAATATTTATACATATATATATTTATACATATATATATATATATATATATATATATATAACCACCAGTATCATCATCATTTAACCATTTAATGCTGTTTTTCTCTGCTAGCAAGGATGTATATATATATATATATATATATATATATATATATATATATATATATATATATATAGCTAAATTATTGCTAGATATATATATATGAGAGAGAGAAATACATCACAGAATTGGGTTTCCCTGATGACTTCAAATTACAATAAGGGTGGTGTTGGTTGTATTCATTAGTCATCAAGTTCGCATGATCAGGAGGATGTAATATCAATATTGTTTTTGTTAGAGGGAGTGGAGATGATGGTGGCAAAAGTATGGGTTATTATTTCGGCCCTTGTGGACAATAAATGAAATCATTATTATTTTTATTTATATATAGGGCAGTCAATTGGCAGTATTGGTAGAGGGTCAGACATGCTTTCCAGCGTAGTTACGTCCCTTTACGATCTGAGTTCAAATCCCACCGAGGTTAACTTTGCCTTTCATCCTTACAGGGTCGATAAAATAAAGTACCAGTAATACACTGGGTAATTGCTGGCCTTGTGCCAAAAGTAGAAACAATTATTATTTTTATTTTGTTATATTTATATATATATATATATATATATATATACGATATTAAACAAATGGAAACTATATTTATAAAACCATATTTATTTCATTATACATATTTCAGGGATACCTAATTAAAAATATGGCATGCCTTCTTCAGATAAAATACAATATATAAGCAGTTTTATAAATAAATTTGACGTACTATAAGATATTGATCAACTTCCATTTAAAAAAGTTGGTTTGGTAGTGAGATGTTTGTAAATATTTAGTGTTAAGTACAGTTAGAAAGAAATACGGTGAGAAGGAATAAATGTATGTAAAGAAAAACAGAGAGAGATAGAGAGAGATATGGGAGAGAGAAATAGTGAGGAGGTGAAAAATATCACTATTTTTAATAGACATACTATAAAATTAACTTACTCGTCCACCAAAAACTTAGCACAAAATATTAACAGAATAAATAATAGGAATCTAAAACCTAGCCAAAATACCGATAATAGCCTAAACAATATTCAACTAAACAACTGTAACTGTAAAAATAAATCTAAATGTCCGTTAAATAACAATTGCTTAGTTAAAAATATAATATACAATTGTAATGTTAAAACTGACTTAAATTCTTTTAACTATGTTGGTTCCACCTCGACAGAATTTAAACTCCGCTATAATAATCATAAGAATTCTTTCACAGATCCAGGCAAAAAATCTTCAACTTCACTATCAGGCTTACTCTGGCAACTTAAACATGATAACGTTGGATATTCGTTGTTTTGGAATATAGTCTCAAGAGGGATTCCTTTTAATTCCTCATCTGAGACATGTGACCTCTGCGTAGAGGAGATATTCTTTATATTAAAATCTAAAAATTCCCTTAATCTAAGGAGCAATTTATTCAGTTGCTGCAGACATAGATTGAACTCAACGTTTAAATATAAATATAAAATGTAGTATATTTAGTTAAGATATTTATTTAATTAATTATGAAACATGACGATAAATCTTTCGATTCCTTCAACTTTTTCTTTTTTAAACCTTCTTCATAAATATATACTAATGATGTAATTAAACTACCCTTAAATGTTGATGCTCCCAATCTATTGAATAAATTTTACGCTAGATAAACTTCTATACTAAATATAAGAGCATCTGTAGAACAACAGGGTCTCCTAAATCTTTTAAATGATTTCTGCTAAATAAGTCTTGTTGAATAATTTTGGTTTTTTGTTTGCTTTTGATTCTGATTGCTTCTAATGAACTTGGCAATAATATTGTCAGATAAATTGGAAGGGTTGATTTCTGTGGTTGATATGGGGGGCATACTGTGTTTTTTAAGACCCTAGACACTCTAGGGAGTGATGAAAGTATTCTTAGCGTTTTGATATATTGATATCTGTTGTCTATTCTATACATGAACGATAATCATGTATGTGAGGGCAGGAATATTAATATTAATATATATTTTTATGTATGTGTATGTATATATATATATATATATATATATATATATATATATATATATATATATATAGTAAAATCTTTTATAACGCAAAGGAAAATTGTTTCATGTGAAATGAGAAATTACAGAGCTGATCACGTATGCTCACGTGTATATCTAGTGTCAACTAGAACTTGAGATGACCTTCTCTTTTTTCTCTTTCTTTTTCCGGAAAGTACATATATACTTATGTATTTTGAAGTTTTATCTCAGGTTTTTGATATATAGACCTAAGAATTTTTAAACTAAACATATGGTCATTATTTTTCACACATTATATATCTATGTCTCATTCACGAATATTGATATTTACAGTATAATACCCAATTCATATAAATTGATAATTCAAATTGATAGAACATAACGTAAAGTTGTAAATCTGTCATCTTTCTCTCTAGATATAGCTTTCTTCTCCTCTCTCTATACATGATGTAATCTATGTATCGCTGTTTTCTCTTTAGTTATTTTTATTTTTATTTTTCTCCGTCTCCTTAACACTATAAATAAATAAATAAATAAATAATTACAGTACTCCCTCCCCCCTAAATCTCTCATTTTGCATGTTGAATTATTATTATTCATCTGTTACCTCAGCTGCCTTTCATTTTTCACCTCACTATTTCTCTCTCCCATATCTCTCTCTATCTCTCTGTGTTTTTCTTTACATACATTTATTCCTTCTCACCATCTTTCTTTCTAACTGTACTTAACACTAAATATTTACAAACATCTCATTACCAAACCAACTTTTTTAAATGGAAGTTGATCAATATCTTATGGTACGTCAAATTTATTTATAAAACTGCTTATATATTGTATTTTATCTGAAGAAGGCATGCCATATTTTTAATATGGTATCCCTGAAATATGTATAATGAAATAAATATGGTTTTATAAATATAGTTTCCATTTGTTTAATATCGTATAACTACTCCAAAACTTGTTGAGTGCTTTATATCAGTTATAAAATATTTACTCGTTGTAACCCAACAATTTTAAATAAAACTTTTGCATATATATGTATATATATATATATATATATATAATTCAATGATATTAAATAAATGGATACTATATTTATAAAACCATATTTATTCTATTATATATATTTCAAGGGTACCAAAAACTTTGGTACGCTTTCAGATAAAATACAAAGAGTGTTTTATAAATTTTGACATAGCCAAGGAAAACATACCTCATCAGTTGAATATTCCTTGGGTAGCGAGATTATAGAACGGATTTTTCAAACTTATGGATGATTATGCAAATCATCATCATCAACGTTTAACGTCCGTGTTCCACGCTTGCATGGGTTTGGACGGGGGTTTTCCCACTTGAGGCAAGAGTGATTGTCTTGCTCGCATAGAACTGTCTGGCAGGTTTTCTACAGTTGGATGCCCTTCCTAACACCAACCACATTTACAGTGTGGGGCTGGTAGGTTTTTACCGTGTTGCCTACACGGCCACATTACAGCGTGGACTGTGTGTTTTTTTGTCGTGACACCTACACGATCTCATTTGTTTCGGCCTGGATGGTGTGGCACCAACATAACTTTACATAGAAGGGGGGTGGGGTGGGGGGGGGGGGATTTTGTTAGAGATGCCTACTGACTGTAGTAGGTTTTACTTTGTATTTAGGTAAGGCGGGTCTTCTCTATTACTGAGTACCGCCAAAGGTCTCGGTCCAGTGACATTGTCTTGGAGAGGTGTAAGTGTGTGAGGTCGGAGTTTATCAGCACGTCCCAGGTTTTTCTAGGTCTGCCTATTCCGTGGCTATCTTTATTGCCCTGCACTTTGTTATACAGTTGTCGTCTTTCATGCGCATCACGTGTCCATACCAACGTAGCCTTCTCTCGAGTAAACAACATCTGATCCCTCTTATTTCTAATTTTTTCCTTAGTTTGTTTATGCTTTGCCGTTCACGTATATTACTATTACACATCCAGCGGAGCATGCAAGCTTCGTTCCTCTCTAGTCTGCATATATCCTCTGCACACAATGCCCAGGTCTCACTGCCATGCAACATTGCTGTTCATATGCAGACATCATACAACCTGCCTTTCATTTTTAGGGAGAACCCTTTAGCGGCTAATAGTGGTATAAGCTCTCTGAACTTTTTCCATCCAGTTCTGACTCTAGCTACTGTACTTTCAGAGCACCCTCCCCCACTGCTGATTTTGTCACCCAGGTAACGGAAGCTGTCCACTATTTCTATAGAGCCCTCTGCGCAGTTGAAAGAGCTAGTATTTTGTGGGCACTTACTGCTACTTATTGCACCAGAGCACCGGCCACATGTGAAATCTATGTTCTTAGTTAGCTTACCTGTGATCCCACTACATCTTTTATGCACCCAAACTTTGCATTTCTGACACAAAATGGAGTTTCTACCTACGCCTTTCCTACACACTGAGCATGGCCACTTCCCGGAAGGGACCGCCGCCTTATTTTCTTTCCTACAAACTAGAACTTTGGTCTTAGCCAGGTTAATTTTAAGGCCTTTTGATTCTAGGCCGTGCTTCCATGTTTGGAATTTCTTCTCTAGCTCGGCCATTGATTCAGCTATGAGTGTTAGGTCATCTGCGTATAGGAGTTCCCATGGGCAGCCGGTCTTGAACTCCTCTGTTATAGCCTGAAGGGCAATAATAAATAGTAGGGGGCTGAGAACAGAGCCCTGATGGACGCCAACTTTTACGCTAAACTCTTCACTATATTCGTTGTTAATTCTAACCTTGCTGACTGTTTCTTTATACATGGCTTGTATAGCTCTCACAAGCCATTCGTCGACACCTAGTTTTCTAAGAGCCCACCAGATAATGGAACGGGGGACTCTGTCGAAGGCTTTCTCCAAGTCGACAAAAGCTAAGTATAAGGGTTTACTTTTAGCTAGGTACTTCTCCTGTAGTTGTCGTACAATGAAAAGAGCAAATGAATATGTAAATAAGGTTGAGTTATATGATTGAAAAACCGTTATTTTAAACGCTATGGAAAGTTTTGATATATTAGTGAGAGAAAGAAAAAAGAAAAAGGAAAAAAGAAAAAGGAAGAAGGAAGAAGGAAAAGGGAAAAAAAGAATAAGACCACTTATATACTTTAATTTGGCGGAAATAAATTTTATGTATATAATTATATGGAGAATTATGTTTGTAAGTATTTATCTTATTATAATATTGTAGTGGGTTAAATATATAAATATTAATAATAGCTTATGTATTTTTATTACAAATTTGTGATTATTAGTTTGTGATTATTAGTTGTTTATAATATGAGTTACGAGGGAAGTTGATTTTGTGTTTTATGTAGATAAATAAATAAATAAATAAATAAATAGGTAGTTCAAATTTTAGGTTGTTTTTAATATGAGTTACGAGAGATGTTGATTTTGTATTTTATGTAAATAAATAGGTAGTTAAAATTATGAATTTATATATTTGGATAACTTGTTCGGCATTGAGAATGTTTTAAATTAACGGAGATAGGTATAATGAATTTATATGATTGAGAAAGGAAAGATAACTCCAATTTTATTTGTTAATCGATAAATTTTTAAGAGCTAGTGTGAGATTAATTAATTATTTAGTCGAAGGAAATATGAATGTTTAAACATCGTCTTGACTAGGATACATTTTCCTAAAGTCAGTTAATGGTTATTAATCTACGTTTTAAAAAAATAGCTTTAGAGGGTGTCATTGGAAAAATAAAGAATTTAAAAAATTTAAAAATTTAAAAAAAATTATAGAGATATACATAAATATATATAAATATCTACACACACACACACACACACACACACACACACACACACACACACACACACACACACACACACACACACACACACACACACACACACACATTATATATATATTACTCTTTTACCCTTTTACCCGTTTCAGCCATCCGGCTGAGGCCATATTATTATAAGAAATTATATATATATTATAAGAAATTTTTGCTGAAAGGTGAAAGTACTACAAATATTCGAGATATTATGATTTACAGATAATATATTAAAAATATAAATTGTTAAAAACGATAGGATCATTTTGAAGATTTATAGGAATATTATAAATTACACATAGTTCTGAATGTAGAATTTTGGCGATGTCTGCAAGAATTAAATAATTCTGTTCTGAGATTAATAGAGTTTTGACAGTTAATTATATAAAAAAAATTTCTTCAATACACAATTTACAGAATTTTGATAAAGCCATATTTCGGTACGCAGGTGCCTTCAAAATCGTTTTCCAAGATATTGAATAGTCTATATTCTTGCTTTTTAAGTTCCATTTAAGATGTGAAAGAGAAGTAGAAGGTTTTTTATCAGATCTTCTAAAAGAATGATTGTGGTTATTCCAGCGATCTTTAAATTTTGTAGAAGTGGCACCGACAGTTAAATATATTATCACTAGTTTTAACTGTGCATTTATAGACTACATTTTTATCTAAACACTTATTTGGTAAAGGGCAGTTTGATTTGATTCTTCAGTTACATTTTATACATTTAACCCACTACAATATTATAAGATAAATACTTACAAACATAATTCTCCATATAAATATATACATAAAATTTATTTCCTCCAAATTAACATATATAAGTGGTCTTCTTTTTTTCCCTTTTCCTTCCTTTTCTTTTTCTCTTACTAATATATCAAAACTTTCCATAGCGTATAAAATAACAGTTTTTCAATCATATAACTCAACCTTATTTACATATTCATTTGCATAATCCTCCATAAATTTGAAAAATCCGTTCTATAATCTCACTACCCAAGGAATATTCAACTGATATTCCTTGGCTATGTCAAAATTTATAAAACACTTTGTATTTTATCTGATGAAAGCGTACCAAAGTTTTTGGTACCCTTGAAATATATATAAAAGAATAAATATGGTTTTATAAATGTAGTTTCCATGGAGGCACATGGCTTAGTGGTTAGAGCATTGGCCTTGCAATCGAAAGGTTGTGAGTTCAATTCTCAGACCGGGTGATGTGTTGTTTCCTTGAGCAAGACACTTTATTTCACATTGCTCCAGTGCACTCACTGTAAATGAGGTTGGTGTTAGGAAGGGCATCCAGCTGTAGAAATCAAGCCAGAATCAGTTCCTGTCCCACCCTTGCAAGCAGGGAAAAAGCAGACGTAAAAATGAAATGAAATGATTTATTTAATATCATTGAATATTTACTCCAGAAATCTGTCGAGTTTTCTGAATCAGTTATAAACATTTATATTTGTTGAATTTCCAACAAATTAAATATCCCTTCCACTTATATATATTTTATTATTTTTTTCATTCTTAAATTGGTTTTGTTATTGTGTATTTTCACTCAATTTTATTGTAAACCCCCACTGTCCCTGTCTTTGTATAGTCCCCTATATGTCGGCCCTTGTGGCCAATAAATGAAACCATTATTATTATTGGCAGTATCGGTAGAGAGTCGGACACCATGCTTTGCAGCACAGAGTTATGTCCTTTTACAGTCTGAGTTCAAATCCCGCCGAGGTTAACTTTGCCTTTTATTCTTACAAGGTTGATAAAGTACCAGTAATGCACTGGGATAATTTCTGGCCTTGTACCAAAAGTAGAAACATTATTATTATTATTATTATTATTACTAGCAGAAAAACCACCCTTTGGGTGGTTTTCTGCTAGCATGTGTAGTGTGTATGTTGATATTATACACAGGTATATATACATGTAGATATGATACACCAAATAAAATCGTAATTGACAATATACACAGAAATTGAACGAAGACTGTGTTACACTGTCTTATGTAATCAGTAACGTAATCCATGATACATTAAAAAAAGACGATATTATATATAAACTGCATTAGGAGAAAATTAGTGATAGAAAATTAATATGTTTATTTAAGCGATCGCCACCGGAAGTGTTGACATTTGAAAGTTTTAAAGAAGTGAATCTTTAAATAAATAATAAAATATATTTAATCAACAACCACGAAATTTAGTAGATAAATTATGTAATATTCATTCATTATTCATTCAAAGTAATCCAACTTATTTTACAAACGGGATTAAAAAAAATAAACCGTACGTAATCCCGCAGACCTTCCTTTATTATAGTTTAGATTACAATGAGGATGCTGATGATGATGATCATAGTAGTGATTTTACTTGTGTTGGGGTTAGTAATAGAAGTAGTAAAGTCATCATTATGACTTTTTTGAACTGCATAGAGAAGGGCAGTGATATCAAGATCTTAGATACATACACCACAGTAAAACTATATAGATTACACACACACACACACACACAGGTTCTCATGCCTGAACTAAGCTCCATGTATCATACATTACATTGAGGTGGTCAAGCTTTGTATTGAGCAGACAACTGTCGCGCGCGCGTGCGTGCGTGCGTGCGTGTGTGTGTATGCATATTTCTATGCATATGTATGTATGTTTTCTGTTTCTCTTAATTTTGAGTTTATTTTTGACCTGCTACATTCCTGGTGGCAAGATTGCAAAGAAAAGGTAATGTTCGTTGTCCTTTATGCGATCCTTTGAATTGTAAGACTATGTTACAGATTTTGAAAATTCCAGATATCGAGGCCATTTGTTGCTTATGAATTAAGGAGCTACGTTCTTTCTCTAAAAATCCAAATTCAGTCATACAGGTCTAGGCAGGTTGGTAATAATAAATATGAAGCTAAATGTTTATGAACGTATGTTAGTGTGTGTGTGTATGAATGTGTACATGTAGTGGGCATGCATGTATGTATACTATGCCTCAGCTAATGTAGATCAAACATACAATTATGTTCAAATAATTACTAATAGAAACATGATAGTGAAAATTAGGATAGCCATGGACAGCTTAAATTGGATAAACTACAAAACCGCACACACAAACATGCAAACAGACATCCAAATATGCACACATACACACAAAAAACACGAATATACACATGCACACATCCACACACAAGAAACATGCATATACACACTCCACTCGCACAGACTCTCATATACTCACCCAAACATGTTTATGTATTTTCCATATAGAAATGTAATAGTGCTCAATATACCATTTGTAGTGAGTGAGAAAGAATTATTCAGTGAAGGTGTTTATGTTAGTGAGTACGTATGTGAAAAAATGAATGAGAGTGTGTGTATGTGAAAGAATCAGTGAGAGAGTGTGTGTATGTGTGGAGGAATGAGTGAGGGAGTGTATGTGAGAGTAAGTATGTGTGAGTGAATGAATGTGAATGTGTCTGTATGAGTGATTGCATATGTATGTGTGAGTATATGTGTGTAAATATGTATGTGTGTTTGTCTATGTGAGTGTGTGTGTATATGCGAGTTTATGTGTGGATCTATATATACATCTATGCATATGTGTATGTGTGTATGGCCAATGCTCTAACCACTAAGCCATGTGCCTCCATATTACAGACATAAATTGATAATAGATGTAAATACCAATTTAAGGTGGTAAGTTGGCAGAGTTTTTGGGAGTGTCAGTGTTTTGAGTTCACATCTCAACAAGATCAATTTTGTCTTTCATTCATTACGTTGTTCATGTTACAATTTTTTTTCTGGGTGGGAAATAATGAGCTGGGTGGAGTAGGGATCATGTTAGCAGAAAAATGGTTAGATAAGGTAATTGTTGTAAATAGCATGAATGACAGAATCATTAAAAATAAACTAGTACTAAATAGAATAACAGTGTCAATTATATCTGCTTAGGCACCCCAATCTGGACTGTCGGATACTAAAAGACAGGCTCTATGAGTCCCTTAATGCACACTACTTCCCAAATAAGCGACAGTGACTTCATAATCATTGCAGGCGACTTTAATGGGCATGTCAGGCAACACTGTGATGGCTTCGACAGGATCGACGAGGGTTATGGGTTTGGTGCTAGAAACCCATTGATCTATCTATCTGTAACATGAGCTTCAAAAAACAAGACAATCACTTGATCACCTATAGATCGGGGGAGCATACCAGCCAGATAGATTTTATCCTTACCAGAAGACAAGACAGAGTGACAGTTGTAAATACAAAGGTATGTTGCTTGATGCTTTTGTGGGTAAGGAAGAGCAAATAGAGACATACAATATAAAGGAGCAGTGGGAATTCCTGAAAGATAACCTACTAAAGGTGATAAATGAATTCTGTGGTTGGAGCAGGTCCCTAGGAAGAAGGAGAGTGACTTGGTGGCAAAACAGTAAAATGGAGGAGACAATTAAGGCCAAATGACAAGCATAGAAAGAATGGCAGGATGCAAGGGAGTTAAGAACACACCAAGGAGGCTAGGAGAGAAGCTAGGCAACAAGTGTACTTTGCAAGAAGGAAAGCGGAAAATAAAAAATGTAAGCATGTTCTGCAACGCAAGCACCAAAGGCATTCAAAGGTGTTCAGGATAGCGAGGCAGTGTGTCAGAGAAAATGTTGATGTTGATGGAGAGAAGTGTGTCCATGATGATAATGGAGTATGTTAGGAAGGGGCATCAAGCTGTAGAAACCAAGCCGGAAACAGTTCTATATGAGCGAGACAGTCACCCCATCTGACTTGCCTCAAATGGGATAACCCATCTAACCTATGCTAGCATAGAAAATTGACATTAAACAACAATGATAATGGTAATTATATATATATATATATATATATATATATCTTTTACTGTTTCAACAGCAAATGTAAAATCTTAATAGGAGGGTAGAAAATCCTTATGATATTTATAATAGACATTTCATCTTTTTTTCGTCAAGGCTGAAAAACAGGCTTTCTGTATGATGCAGAGTAAAGAACCCAATTGTCGCCATATAAATCTCTTGGATTTATAAGGATAGCATTGCCCCAAAACATTAAACTGCTGGCCTGACAGTTTCCTTTTAAACAAAGAGAGTGAATCTCAATGGTGACATTGCTAGCTCAAACAAAGAAATTGGTATCTCAGTTAGTCTGACAGAGGCCAAAGGTCAGTGCGTGCCAATAATCCGAACACATGGGAATATGTGTTCTCTATATATATGTGCGCGCGCGTGTGTAGATATATATATATTTTAAATAAAGGAAAAGAATGACTTCACTTCTAGTGTTAAATAATTAGATTTAATTTTATAATATAATATTATGAGTTGGTAGATCTAGTTTAGATCTACCAACTCATCTATATATATAAAACTGAGGATGTGTGTGTGTGTGTGTGTGTGTGTGTGTTTGAATCCCTAAAACTCGAGAAGTACCCAACTGATTTTTTTCAAACTTTACATGTGTATTACTTATGTTTCAGGGAGTGTTATGCACCTAAAAAAATTCAACCTTTTGATCCCCTAGGTGAAAAACTTCCTTTTTTCAGCTTTTTAGGGCTTTTTTGAGGCGTTACGTGTAGCCGATTTTCCCGAAATTTCAAGGCATATCATGCACATAAAAGAAATTCATTTTCTTGATCCCCTAGGGCCCGCATTAGGTGAAAACCTGCATTTTTCCTGCTTCATCAAGGAAAATATTAAAGATTATCCAGCCATCAGAGTATTCGATTTATTTTCTTTACATGTCCAGGCATGCAGTTTTTCCATGATTAGGTCTGTTGGCGCCCGCATTCCAAATACCTTATCCCGTGCAACGCCGGGTACCACTGCTAGTAATATAATATTATAAAATTAAATCAACTTATTTAACACTACAAGTGAAGGTCATTCTTTTCCTTTTTTTCAAATATACCTAACTGTACCAAGGATCTCACACATTTTCTTATATATATATATATATATATATATATATATATCATCATCATCACCGTTTTACAACCGTTCTTCCACGCTAGCATGGGTTAGACGGGTTGTCCTGTTGTGAGCAGTGTCCAGTCGGCTGACCTTGTCTTTCTCATACGGGAACTGATTCTGGCTTGATTTCTACAGCTGGATGCCCTTCCTAACACCAACCTCATTTACGGTGCGGGCTGGTTGCTTTTTGCCGTGGCACCTCCACGACCCCAGTCCTATCATCTCATTTCTACAGCTGAGTAAACAGGAGCAATGTGAAATAAAGTGTCTTGCTCAAGGAAACAACACATCACCCAGTCCGAGAATTGAACTCACAATCTTTCGATTGCAAGCCCAATGCTCTAACCACTAAGCCATGCGACTTTATATATATATATATATATATATATATATATATATATATATATATATATATATATATATATATATATATATATATATATATATATATATATATATATATATATATATATATATATATATATATATATATATATATATATATATATATATATATATATATATATATATATATATATGATGGTGTACTTGCCATCACTGACACTGATAAGAAGTAAGAAGGTAGCTTGGAAGTGTCACTACGAAAGGCTACTAAATAAGGAGAATAAATGGGGGAAAGACAGTCTCCCCCACATCGATCCAATAGAGAGACCAGCAGTGCAAGTTGAAGGTAGTATAATAAGTAAGGCAATCAAAGATATGAAGACGGGTACGGCGGCTGGGCCTTCGGAAATAGTTGCTGAAATGCTGAAATCATCTGGAACGGTGGGACACACTATGGTCACCCGGATAGTAAACCAAGTCATACAGAATGGGGTCGTTCCGAAGGACTGGCGTAGCAGCATCATCATTAACTGCTACAAGGGTAAAGGAGATGCCCTAGATAGGGGTAACTATAGAGGCATTAAATTAATCGACCAGGTCATGAAGGTCACAGAAAAAGTAATAGCACAACTAATCAGAGAGCGAATTGATCTAGATGAAATGCAGTTCGGGTTTGTGTCAGGTAAAAGTACCACAGACGCTCTTTTCATTGTACGACAACTACAGGAGAAGTACCTAGCTAAAAGTAAACCCCTATACTTAGTTTTTGTCGACTTGGAGAAAGCCTTTGACAGAGTCCCCCGCTCCATTATCTGGTGGGCTCTTAGAAAACTAGGTGTTGATGAATGGCTTATGAGAGCTATACGAGCCATGTAAAAAGAAACAGTCAGCAAGGTTAGAATTAACAACGAATATAGTGAAGAGTTTAGCGTAAAAGTTGGTGTTCATCAGGGCTCCGTTCTTAGCCCCCTACTATTTATTATTGCCCTTCAGGCTATAACAGAGGAGTTCAAGACCAGCTGCCCATGGGAACTCCTATACGCAGATGATCTAACGCTCGTAGCTGAATCAATAGCTGAACTAGAGAAGAAATTCCAAACATGGAAGCATGGCCTAGAATCAAAAGGCCTTAAAATTAACCTGTCTAAGACTAAAGTTCTAGTTTGTAGGGAGGAAAATAGGGCACCGGTCCCATCTGGGAAATGGCCATGCTCAGTGTGTAGGAAAGGAGTAGGCAGAAACTCCATTTTATGTCCAAAATGCAAAGTATGAGTGCATAAAAGATGTAGTGGGATCACAGGTAAGCTAACTAAGAATATAGATTTTATATGTGGCCGGTGCTCAAGTGCAATAGGTAGCAGCAAGTGCCCACAAAATACTAGCTCATTCCATTGCACAGATGGTTCTATAGAAATAGTGGACACCTTCCGTTACCTGGGTGACAAAATCAGCAGTGGGGGAGGGTGCTCTGAAAGTACAGTAGCTCGAGTCAGAACGGGATGGAAAAAGTTCAGAGAGCTTATACCACTTATGGCCGCTAAAGGGTTCTTTCTAAAAATGAAAGGCAGGCTGTATGATGCCTGCATACGAACAGCAATGTTACATGGCAGTGAGACTTGGGCATTGTGTGCAGAGGATATATGCAGACTGGAGAGGAACGAAACTTGCATGCTCCGCTGGATGTGTAATAGTAATATACGTGAACGGCAAAGCATAAACGAACTAAGGGAGAAATTAGGAATAAGAGGGATCAGATGTTGTCAACTCGAGAGAAGACTACGTTGGTACAGTCACGTGATGCGCATGAAAGACAACAGCTGTATAAAAAAGTGCAGGGCGATAAAAATAGACAGTAGCCACGGAGTAAGCAGACCCAGAAAAACCTGGGACGACTTGATAAATTCCGACCTCACACATTTACACCTCTCCAAGACAATGTCACTGGACCGAGATCTTTGGCGCTACACAGTAATACAGAAGACCCGCCTTGCCTAAGTACAAAGCGAAACCTACAGTCAGTAGGCACCTCTAATAAAAATACACCCCGGTCCCACTACCCCCACCCCATCCACACCACCCCTTTCAATGTAAAGTTATGTTGGTACCACAACATCCAGGCCGAAACAAATGAGGTCGTGTAGGTGTCACGACAAAAAAAAAAACACACAGTCCACGCTGTAATGTGGCCGTGTAGGTAACATGGTAAAAACCTCCCAGTCCACACTGTAAACGTGGTTGGTGTTAGGAAGGGCATCCAGCCGTAGAAAACCCGCCAGACAGTCCTATACGTGTAAGTCAACCAATCTTGCCTCAAGTGGGAAAATTCCCGTCCAAACCCATGCAAGCGTGGAAGATGGACGTTAAACGATGATGATGATGATATATATATATATATAATAGTTAGTTAAAATAGAAGTTAAAATCTATGAGTTAAATTAAATTATATAAATTTTTAATTAAATAAATATATAAATATGTGAAAGCTATGAAAAGTAATATATATTGGTTAATTTTGATATATTATATTAGTATAATTAGCTTAAATACTAGAGGTATTCAATGGGCTATGCTACCTAATATTTGAAAACAACGGTTTTTTCTACTCTTTTGTCGTTATTTCTTCTTTCTTTCTTCTTTTTCTTCTTGTTTATGTATATTTCTTCATCTTTTTCACCCATCTATATATTCATTGATATATGTATTTTTTAAATTTTATCTCTTTCTTTTTCTTATATTTTTTTTGCATATCTTCTTCTTTACACACTCTCTTATATCTCTAATTCGCTCCACGTCCTTTTCTTCTTTAAGTTTATCATATTATTATTTGTGGTATATAAATGTTGAGATTTGATGAAATAAATCACTGCCAATACTGGAATTGAAATATCAAGACCGTAGAGGTAAGTCATATATCAAATCATATATTTTATCTGACGAGGACGTACTGAAAAAAAAAAAAACACAGTACCTTCGAAATATATATAATAAAGCATATATTTTGATGTGAATATCTTCATTTGTTAATATTTTGAATAATATTAAAACTCCAGGAATATTTCACTGTAGAGTGCTTTTAATCTATTGTAAAACGGTATTCATTGAGTAATCAATGAACCATATTAATCTTTGGTTATATATATATATATATATATATATATATATACAGGGGTTGGAGAAAATAATGGAAACACCTAGCATCATAGCATCATAATTTTGAAATAGCTATAAAATCCTCAAAAGCTTGTTTATTTTTGGTTTTTTTACTTATTATTAGTGTTGCTTAATATGTTTTGTTAAAATTGCTGTTTCTTTTCAGATATCAGCAGAAAAAGGTAATTAAAATTCATTAAAATGACAAATCTATCGGACTTTCAAAGAGGTCAAATTTTTGGTGCTCGTATGGCAGGCGCTAGCGTAACGAAAACAGCCGAAATGTTTGGTGTATCAAGAAGTACTGTCTCGAAAGTAATGACAGCCTTTGAGAAAGAGGGAAAAACTTCCTCGTCGAAAAAAAACTCCGGAAGAAAACCAAAACTTTCGGATAGGGACCGTCGGACTCTTACACGAATTGTTAGAAAGGATCACAAAAGTACAGCTCCCAAAATTACTGCAGAGCTTAATGACCACCTCGAGAACAATCAAAATAAACAAGCTATGATGCTATGATGCTAGGTGTTTCCATTATTTTGTCCAACCCCCGTATATATATCATTTAATGTGTTTTCCCTGATGGAGTAACTGGAGCAATGACAGAATGAGAGGACCAAAATAGACATTAATATGCTCACAGAATGTGGGACAGAAGAGCTTTGGCAATGAAATAACCATTTGCATGCTCAACCAACCAATGAATGGATTAGTTACACAAGTAACAAAAAGTAAATTGAAGAGAAACAACTAGTGCATGCGGGTTTTATTAACAGCATGACCATCCCAATAACATGTGATGGGGGGGGGGGCACTATCTATCATCAGAGTTCTGCCCCTCCTGCTTCTCTCTCTCTCTCTCTTAAACATACAAAGATAATATATCTTCCTGTATGTGAGAGAGAGAGAGAGAGAGAGAGAGGAGGAGAGAGAGAGGGAGAGAGAGGGGGAGAGAGAGAGGGAGAGAGAGAGTTAGAGAAAGAGAGAGAGGGGGAGAAAGAGAAAGAGAGGGGGGGGGAGAGCGGGGGGAGGGAGAAAGAGAGAGGAAAGTGGTACAGACAAACATTCTGTGAAACTACAGCTGATACAGTAATACTTAATGATAAATTTCATGTTATCCTAATGAAATAATTACCAGGGATTAATACTTTCAAGTATTTGTGGAATAGATATATTAGTCATTACTATATTATAATTACTTATATCTCTGTTCCACAAACACTTGATGTTACATTGATATATATACGCACATATATATCAACACAGGTGCACATTGATATTTATATATATATATATATATATATATATATATATCTATAAAAAGAGTGGGGGGGGGAGGTAAAAACCCACCTGCAATGCATAGCGGTTTTGGCTTGTATTCCATAAGCCTTTCCAAATACACCTTTGTATACAAGTCAAAACCGATCAGCACCGCAGTCATGTTTTTACCTACCTCTAAACCCACTCTGCTTCTTCCTATGCACAGAATACACCCCTGATTTGTGGTCTTCCCAGCCTCGGCACCACAGACATTATATATATATATATATATATATATCCCCGATGTCTTCCAAAAGTAACGGTTGCATTTTGAAAGGGTATGTCAATATTTATTTATAAAACTGGTATATATTGTATTTTGTCTGATGAAAGCATACCATAATTTAACATGGTATCCTTGAAATATGTATAATAAAATAGATATGGTTTTATAAATATAGTTTCCATTTGTTAATATCGTATATATATATATATATATATATATATATATATATATATATATATATATAGATATGTATATATATGTATATAAATGAATTGATTTTTCAAAGGCATTTGATTCCAAAAATAGGGAAAGAATGTTCCAAATTCTTTAAGCATATGGCATACCACTTTTATTCATGATCACTGTTTTATGTCCATTCTTCCACGCTGGCATAGGTTAGATGGGTTGTCCTGTTGAGGGCAATGCCAGGTCGGGTGACCTTGTCTTGCTCATACGGGAACTGATTTTGGACTTATATCTACAGCTGGATGCACTTCCTAACAGCAACCTCATTTACAGTGATTACTGGGTGTTTTTTTACCGTGGTGCATACACGACCACTTTACAGTGTGGGCTGGATGCTTTTTTGTCGTGACACCTACACGACCACTTTGCAGGGGGGGGGGGGGGGGGCATATTGTCATATTGTCAGCTTCGGCTTGTCCCCGTGGGAAGTCGGGTCTTCTGTATTATTAAATACAATTAAATTAATCTATAAAAACACAGAAACCATGATGATCACCCCAGATGGCGAAACCACTTTTTCCAATATTTTAGCCAGCATGTTTTAGGGTGATACATTAGTTTTGGATTATTCATTGAAAGCATCATTTAAAATGCCTGATAGAGATTGTGGAATTGTTATAGAACCCATGTGGGAGACATGTTATCCTGAGATACAACTAAAGGATTTGGCCTATGCTGATGACATCACACTGATTAATGGGTCACTGCAGTTGGCTGACAATTTATTAAATTGTGTTGAACATGCAGCAAATATAGTTGGTTTACATCTTAATGCTAGCGAAATAGAAATTGTAACAAATGAATGATGATTATCAAGTAAAATCCTTAACTGGTCAAATCATTAATCAGGTGGAACAATTTATATATTTAGGCAGTTATATCCTAGAAAGCAAGGATGATTTTAATGTATGGAAAGGAATAGTATGGGCTGCAGTAAATCAACTAAACAAAAGATGGAAGTCTAACAGAGAGAAAATTGAAACAGATTTTTCAAGGCATGTGTAGAAAGTATTCTGTTATATAACTTAGAAACTTGGACCATAACACATAACCTAGAAATAAAAACAGATGGATTATATACTAAACTTCTGAGAAGAATTATTAACATCAGCTGCAGAGATCATATAACTAACAAAAAGCTATACCAAGGCCTGTCACATCTGTCAGATACCATTTGGCAGAGATTATTTGACAGGTTTCTAAGCTTTTATTTTAGTCATCATCAGAAGGTAGGTGGCACAAAAGATCAGGAATGAAGATTTTTCCAAAAATGCTCAGTGAGGATACTGCTATAAAATCTGAAGCATATGATAAAGCTATATCTATATAAATACAGACTGTATAACCAAGACTGCATCAACATGTATAAATATATACACATATCTAGTGTGTGTGTGTGTGTGTGTGTGTGTGTGTGTGTGTGTGTGTGTGTGTGTGTGTGTGTGTGTGTGTGTGTGTGTGTGTGTGTGTGTGTGTGTGTGTGTGTGTGTGTGTGTGTGTGTGTGTGTGTGTGTGTGTGTGTGTGTGTGTGTGTGTGTCTGTGTGTGTGTGTGTGTGTGTGTGTGTCTGTGTGTGTGTGTGTGTGTCTGTGTGTCTGTGTCTGTGTGTGTCTGTGTGTCTGTGTGTGTGTGTGTGTGTCTGTGTCTGTGTGTGTCTGTGTGTCTGTGTGTCTGTGTGTGTCTGTGTGTCTGTGTGTCTGTGTGTCTCTCTGTGTCTGTGTGTCTCTGTGTCTGTGTGTCTCTCTGTGTCTGTGTGTCTCTCTGTGTGTGTGTGTCTCTCTGTGTGTGTGTGTGTCTCTCTGTGTGTGTGTGTGTCTCTGTGTGTGTGTGTGTGTCTATGTGTGTGTGTGTGTCTCTGTGTGTGTGTGTGTGTGTGTCTGTGTGTGTGTCTCTCTGTGTGTGTGTGTGTGTGTCTCTGTGTGTGTGTCTCTCTGTGTGTGTGTGTCTCTCTGTGTGTGTGTGTGTCTCTCTGTGTGTGTGTGTGTCTCTCTGTGTGTGTGTGTGTCTCTCTGTGTGTGTGTGTGTCTCTCTGTGTGTGTGTGTGTCTCTGTGTGTGTGTGTGTGTCTCTCTGTGCGTGTGTCTCTCTGTGCGTGTGTCTCTCTGTGCGTGTGTCTCTCTGTGCGTGTGTCTCTCTGTGCGTGTGTGTCTCTCTGTGCGTGTGTGTCTCTCTGTGCGTGTGTGTCTCTCTGCGTGTGTGTCTCTCTGCGTGTGTGTCTCTCTGCGTGTGTGTCTCTCTGTGTGTGTGTCTCTCTGTGTGTGTGTGTCTCTGTGTGTGTGTCTCTGTGTGTGTGTCTCTGTGTGTGTGTCTCTGTGTGTGTGTCTCTGTGTGTGTGTCTCTGTGTGTGTGTCTCTGTGTGTGTCTGTGTGTGTGTGTTTCTCACCTGAGGAAGGGCTTATGCCCGAAACGTCGTTCCCCACCACCACCCCACTCTCCAGAGCGTGAAATTAATAAACATTCGTTGTACTGCCTCTCTGTTTTGTTCCTGTTCAAATTTTTCCATTATATATATATATATATATATATATATATATATATATATATATATATATACAATTAAGTTAAAGGCCTTTGTTTTTATATATATATATATATATATATATATATATATATAATGGAGGCACTTGGCTTAGTGGTTAGAGCATTGGCCTTGCAATCGAAAGGTTGTGAGTTCAATTCTCAGACTGGGTGATGTGTTGTTTCCTTGAGCAAGACACTTTATTTCACATTGCTCCAGTTTACTCAGCTGTAGAAATGAGATGATAGGGACCCCACTCCCTATCATTCCACTGCAAAGTGGTCGTGGAGGTGCCATGGCAAAAAAAGCACCCAGCACTCACTGTAAATGAGGTTGGTGTTAGGAAGGGCATCCAGCTGTAGAAATCAAGCCAGCATCAGTTCCCGTCCTACCCTTGCAAGCAGGGAAAGGTGGACGTAAAATGAATGAATGTAAACATGTCAGAAAATAAAAATTTCCCTATAAATTGAAAAAATGATAAACACCTTTAATCAATTTTCGGATCTAATTGGACCTTCATTATGTTGATGGAGTCATGCCATTCAGCTGCTAGTGCACCTCTCAATATATAAAGCTTAATTAATTACCAACATGAGAGTTCATTATATATCCGCCGAGGTTAACTTTGCCTTTCATCCTTACGGGGTCGATAAAATAAAGTATCAGTAATGCACTGGCTAATTGCTGGCC
>OZ024743.1:343313370-343328370 GCA_964016885.1 Eledone cirrhosa
GATCTCCAGATATAAAGCAATGCCTGTGCCGTGAAGCTTTTATAGTGAGCAAAGGCACTGCACAAAGCCAGTACCACTCTCTTAACCAAGATGATATTTACCAAAAAGAAGAACAAGTCAACATCATCGGATACCATCAGGGTTGCAGGTGTTATATCAGAGTTTTCCTTCTCCTAGAATTCTGCCTTGACAAAGGCTAAGGAGTCATCTCTCCCAGTGATTTTGGATGGCCATTGACTCTTAAGAGCTCATTTGCCCTTTGACAGGTTTTGTTTTTAGTCCTGCAGGATGTCCAAAGTCACCCTCCTCACCAAGAAACCTTGGTGGGGTTGCCAGTTTAGTCGCCAACGACCCGACCATGAGACATACACATACATACATATCACAAACACATACATACAAATACAAACACACATATATATGTGTGTAAATCTCATTCTTAGATAATTCATATGAACCTTGTTTAACTCCAAAATATATATATATATATATATATATACATACACATATATACACATACGTACATACACACATACATATATATATATATACATACACATATATACATACACACATACACATGATTGAAAGCAACATTTTTTTGCTTTTAAGAAACCACTGGTAAATGAAATAATTGCCTTATGTTGTTTATTACATAACTATTAAGCTCTGTTACCTACATAGATCACTCTTTTTTTCCCGGACTTTTCCGATGGAATTACTTCATTTACACATATATAATATATATATATATATATATATATATAATATATAATATATATTATATATTATATATATTATGAAATACTTGTTTCTACTTTAGGCACAAGGCCAGCAATTACCCAGTGCATTACTGGTACTTTATTTTATCGACCCCGTAAGGATGAAAGGCAAAGTCAACCTCGGCGGGATTTGAACTCAGATCGTAAAGGGACGTAACTATGCTTGAAAGCATGGCGTCCGACCCTCTACCGATACTGCCAATCCACCGCCCTATATATTATGAAATACTGTTGGCTTCATGCTCACAATAATTTCTATACTTTCATTTACATATAATATATATATATATATATATGTCTTGCTCAAGGAAACAACACATCACCCGGTCTGAGAATTGAACTCACAACCTTGCAATCGAAAGGTTGTGAGTTCAATTCTCAGACTGGGTGATGTGTTGTTTCCTTGAGCAACACACTTTATTTCACATTGCTCCAGTTTACTCAGCTGCAGAAATGAGATGATAGGACTGGGGTCCCTATCCTTCCACTGCATAGTGGTCGTGGAGGTGCCACAGCAAAAAAGCACCCAGCCCACACTGTAAAGTGGACGTGTAGGCGCCACGGAAAAAAAGGTACCTAGCACTCACTATAAAAGAGGTTGGTGTTAGGAAGAGCATCCAGCTGTAGAAATCAAGCCAGAGTCAGTTCCCGTATGAGCAAGACAAGGTTAGCCGACCGGACACTGCCCAAAACAGGACAACCCGTCTAACCCATGCTAGCGTGGAAGAACGGACGTAAAACGGTGGTGATGATGATATATATATATATACATACATACATACATACATACATACAGAGGGTTTCCTCACATTTTCTGCCAACCAAATCCACTCACAAGGCACTGGTTGTCCCAAAGCTATAGTAAAAGACGTGTAACCAAGGTTCCACATAGTTGTGAAGCAAATTCTTTACATAGCTTTGCCTGCACCTATATCATTGTAGCTGACTGACCATATACCATTATAGAATCAAAGTCTGCACAATCAAATATTTTCTTTTTCATATTACACACTAACTGACTTACCCAGTTTCGCCTGGGTAAACAGATGTTATGAGAAGACAGGTGGAAAAGAAAACGACTATTGGATATGTTGTGTGGTTTATAGTATGAGGCAAGACCGTGGTGTGTGTGTGTGATTAAAAAAAATAAATAAACAGTAAAAAAAAAAATCTTCCAGATACACCAGATTCTTTGTTTTACCATTCATATAACTGTCCATGGGTAAAAAGTGATTCTCTTGTATTCAACTCTACAATTGTGAAACTCTGAGCCTGAGCTTTATTTATGGTCATAGCAAAGCTGGCTCAAACAGGGAACTGAAGTCTTGAGAATTTGAACAACAGCTCAGTAGAGGAAGGGATAAGAGGAATCTTGAGAATAAATGCATTTTCTCCTTGATCATTGCCTCCAAGAATAGTGATCTCTGGGAGATGGTTCACCTTCCACCTGATGGTTGGTCCACGTTTCTCAAAAGAATGATGGAAGTTCCAATCTTATATTATTTATAGATAGAGATAATTATATATAAATGTGTATGTACGTGAGTGTGTGTGCACATATGTGTACGTGTGTATGCGCATACATTTGTGTGTGTAAACCAGCATTCGAATCGGATATGCTGGCCATGAAACACGATCATCACTAACAATAAGCACGCAGAGAGAATCCCTTATGGTTGATTCCCAGCCTGCTAGAAATAGCAGTCAGGTTGGTTAGCATACTCAAAATGTTTTTCTTCTTTGATGTTAAAAAATTAGTATCAATACACTTTCCTGGATATACTCTTATTCCATTGGTGTACTTACTTTTCAAGTGTCACTTTTCATTTTGTGTGATGCGCAAAGGAACCAAACAACCAACAAACATCTCTCTTATATTATGTGTAGATTACTGATCTAAATTATTTAATGCCTTTCTAGACTTTACATGTTACATAACTATACACTTGTTTGTTTTATTACTATTTATAGATGGCCAAGAGTAAGGTGCAAGAAAGTTAGTTGTATGTATATTTTCATCATTGCTATCATCTTTTTTACGTCCACCTTTACATCATGTTTGCATGGTTTGGATGAGACTTTTTGAGGCAGTTTTTCTACAGCCAAATGTCCCTCCTGACACAAAACCATATTTTATACTAGGTATGGTATATGACACTAACATTCATCAAACTGTCACACTGAAACATTATGTGAAATGTAAACAAATATCACAGCTTGCTTTTCAACAGTGTCAATATGATGATGGTTTATGGCCTTGCTCGCTTGCACTTGCATGCACACAGTGTGTGCATGGAAATTATTTCTACAGGACTAGAACTGTTTTATCTGTATTAAATTATCAAAATTGTCAGATAGGATTGGTCAGTATAATTATTTATAGGATTTACATTTGACAAGCAAGTTTATTTCTTAACATTTCTGACTAGCAAATTCACTCACAAGGCATTGTTCCAACAAAGGCTATAGTAGAAGACACTGGCAGAAAGTACCACACAGTGGGGTGGAACCTAGAACCATGTGGCTGTGAAGAAAACTTCTTAATCACACAACCATACCTCTACCTGCATTATACAACCTACATTTTACAGAAAAATCATCATCCACAGCTTTACCATAGATTTTTTAGGCTGATAAGTTTACAATATAACAAGCATCCAAATTCCTTGTGTCTTCACACTACTGACACTAACACCACCATGTATCAGCTCTTTCAACACATTTGGTGGTCTGGTTTGGTCTTTCAACAAAATTCTTTGGAAGATTTTTTATTAGATCTTTCTTAGCCTAATCTGAATTTTTTGCAGCTCGTATTACACAAGACAGAATTCCATTATATAGAAACGGGTTTTCTAATCAAAGTTTACAAAGCAAATGCTTTATGTTCACTTCAAATAATAACTGCAAAGATAGAGCAATTCCAGCTGTTTAGATGTGTATTATAACAATTTATTCAATAAGTATGTAGGGAAGAGAAATGGTAAAGTTCGTGACTTTCCTGAGATCAAAAGCAACAGGCAAAAACCAGTCAAGAGAATAGGGAGGGGGTGCATGAAAAGTCACATAATTCAATTTGACAAGAATATACCAAAGCACTACAGTAACTATTTCACATTATTTTTGGATTAAAATTCAATTATGGCAAGGTTCCCAATCTTTTTTAACTCATTTACTCTTGTAGCAACTTTTTCAATGTAAATTTACTCCAATTTACATTTCTACCATAACACCAACAAAGTGAAAATGTTAAAATACTCTTTATAAACTTATTATTTTAGGTTCAACAAACAATAACATTACAAATATATTAATTCATTTATTTATTTATAACAACTACTGATGACCAGATATCAATAATAGGACAAACTTGTCAGTCAATGTAAACATATCAATCAATGAAACTCTGAGCTTGCTTTTCATTTACAATTTTGGAGATTCTTGACAGTTGTTAAAAGAGCAAATCTTGTATCATATTTGGAGACTAATCGAGATCAAGAAAGATATGTACAAATCAAGGATCAGCAAACTTACCTCTTGAGGTAAATTTAACTCAGATCAAGAACCCCTAATCTATATTGCTGGCACCAAAATGACTTACCTTATCACAGTGCGTAACAATGCAGACCGGGCTTCATTATGGAATGTTATAATCACAGATGTTGCTGGTAGTTTTTCTTGGCTCCAATCTTTAGTGCAACTGTGAAATAAAAAATATAACATTAGTAACATGAAGATCACCAATCATCAACATCACCACAATCATCATCAGTACCCCTATTAACCCCTCTACAACTATTACCACTATTGCTTGCAAAACCTCATCAGAAAGGTAGGTAACTTTCCACCTCCTTTGCCTTTGAGATAGAAGGAAAATTATACTTACCTCAGCAGTCACAAAATACCATTGGTGGCTACACAGAACTGCATTTAAATTACAATGAAGATATGAGTCCTTTCTTGCCTGCTCCATTATGAGAATTACACATAGGAACTTTCAAGGTTAGAGATCTTCAGTATCTAGACAAATCAGAGTTGTGGGGAATTCTGATCTGATTTATGAAGCTGTGTCTTCTGTATATTATAAAACACATCCAGTACACTCTGTAAAGTGGTTGGTATTAAGAAGAGCATCCAGCCATAGAAGCCCTGTCAAAAATGTGTAGAGGGGACTCTTTAGTCATGTGAAAGTCATGACAAACTCCTTAGTGCTGATACCTTGATAAAATGCAAACAGTACACTCTAAAGCAGTTGGCATTAGGAAAGGCAGCCAGCTGTAGAAACCATATCAAAAGGTGGAAACAACAGAGAAGGAATTTAGATGGCTTTGGCTAAAAGGAGGTTACTGGTGGGGTTAGTAAAATACCATGTGGACACAGGCTGAAAGTTGATTGATTTTGGTTGAGTCACCTAGATGAGAATGTATGATGTTTTAAGACCTAAAAAAAAAAAACACTGTGAAGACAGGATGCAACACTGATGATGTACGTGTAGAACTTAACCCTTTTGATACCAAACTGCCTGAAACTAACCCTGGTCCTATGACACAAAGTTGTTTATTTTAAAGTGCTTATATTCATCTGAAAACCTCCCATCATAGATTTATGTAATAACTTTTGATATGTTCTAAACAACAGATAAATATTGAGAAAGTCAAGTATTTTACTAAATCTCCCCAAATTCTTTATTATTTTCCTTTCCTTGGTGTCTTTCTTTAGAAATATTGTAATATACATAAGAATAATTTTAAGGGGTCTTGTTTCTATTTACATATAAAATTATTATTGGCCAAGATACTATAAACAGTGGTCAAGGACACTATAAACAGAAAAACAAAAATGTTATACGCTACAGCAAAAGACAAAAAGCCAAAACAAATACATCAAGTCATCTAGGTTGGTGCATGATCAATCCAATGACCTAGACTAGTATTTTATTTTATTAACCATGAAAGACAGAGGTAAAGTTGACTAGCATTTTTTAAAACAACAATGAAACCAAACAAATTTTATATCAATGTATTTTATGATAAGTTCCTAAAATGCTCAATATATGGATTTATTTCAACACATGCATAACTTGTCTAAGAATAAAATGTTTAATTTAAATGTCTATACAAAATGTAAACAAGCTGCAAACAAACAGCAAAACAAAACAAATTTTATGAGTGTATTTTATGTTTGGTAGGTTCTCAAAATATTCAATATATGGATTTATTTCAAGAAGCTATTGCCAACAGTGTACATTCAAACATTTGTAAAGATGACAATTTAACTTCATATTTTGTTTCCCCATGCGCTTTTTTTCTTTCTTTCTGTTTAATGAGGGAAGATAGTACAAAGACCATGATCCACTTCAAGGTCTCTAAAACTGGTAGGTGGAAGAGAGGAATGTATCCTCAAACCAGATTTGTCCTGAGTATTTGGAACCAAGTAAACTCTGCTGAGGGCCAGGCAATGGATTGAGGTTACCACCAAAATGGATCACAGCAGAATTTGAAATGAGAATGCAAAAAGTCAGAAAAAAAAAGAAAAAAAAATAGCCCAAGACATCTCATCCAACGTTTTAACAATTCCACTAACTTACCACCTTTAACTAACATTTTATTAACTCGAAAATGATGTAAAGTGAAGTTAATTTTGGCAGAACTTGAATGTAGTGTGTGGAGCAGTGATTCCCAACATGGGGCACACGCCGCACAGGGGGGCAATTTAAATATTTAAGAGGGCCATTTGAAAATGATGTTAATGAGAACAAACTTAAGATTTTACTTTTACACCAAGGCAACTTTGGTACACATTACTGTCAGAAACTCCTGCCTCACCTCCTCCACCATATGTCCATATGTTATACATCTGACACCATCTATACACCAATTTGTTTACACTTCGCAATTGATCATTGTCATTGCTGTTTTTTTTCATATCCGGGATGAGGGGGGGGGGACATACACATTTTTTAGATGTTGAGGTGGGAGGTGGGGCATGGTACCCAAAATGTTGGGAACTACTGGTATAGAGAGACAAAATAAATACAGTAAAGCATTTTGTCTACCCTAATAAAGAAACATGACAAACTATTGCATCACCAAAATAAGAACTAATTCAACTGATCAAATTAAGCCTGCAATAATGTTATAATTGGAATTATTAACGTATCCCACCTATTATCATTTACCCATGATGTACTTATCCTTCTATTACCACACCTATCCCCTTTCCCTTAACCTCCCATAGTTTAGAGAGGGCCCTTTAATCGAGTCTATGACTAACAACCTATCTAATGCTGCTACCACAAAAAAATATATACGTAATACACCCTGGAAGATGATTGCTGGTAGGAAGGGAATCCAACTGTAGAAAACATGCCAAAAACAGTCGAAAAGACTCTTCAGTTGAGTCATGGGCACAGTCTAGTGTTGGTGAAATGATAAACGTACTCAGTACACTCTGTAAAATGGTTGGTGATAGGAAGGGCATCCTGCCATAGAAAACTTGCCAAACAAAGGATCAAGAGGATTCTTCAGTTCTGTCAAAGACATGACAATCTCCTTAGTATGGTACCACAACTGAATGCACCCAGTACACTTTGTCGAGTGTGGGGAATGTATGTAAGTGAGATACAAACCCCTGACCCATCTGAGGTCAGTGGCTCCGATTAAGTACCAAGTTGGTCTATGACAACTCATCCAACTCTTTGATTAGAAGGGAAAATGGATGTTAAATCATTATGATGATAACTATTTTATTGATCTAACACCCAATAATAAAGTTTGTTAATATATATACACACACAACTTTAGTGTAAATGCAAGCAAGGTCAGTCTGACATACTAATAGGTAACAAAACACCCCAAACAACAAGTGATAAACATCTTTTCTATTGCAAAGCTACAAATTGCTACAGTGGCTTTGTGAATGTATGTTGATAAACACACCTGATCCTCTTTGTTTCAGTTTTGCTGAATTTTGTCGAATTGAAGACACATGCAGTAAACTGAAACTGAAACACACACACACACACACACACACACACACACACACACACACACACACACTTATTTATATATATATATTTTCATTCATTATTCATTTTCATCATCGAATATTGAATGAAAAAATATATATATATATATATATATATATATATATATAGATATATATATATATATATATATATATATATATATATATAGTAGGTGTGTGTACATACCTACTGTATGTGAAGATATATGTTGTGGGTTTGATTCCTGAACTGAGTTGTGCATTGTTTTCTTCAGCAAAACACTTCATTTCATGTCGCTTCAGTATACTTAGATGAAAATGAGTACCAGCAGCAATTGGCTGTTTAGCCTTATGATGGACTGGCGTCTTGTTAAGGAGGAAGACTTGTATTCACAGTCACTTAATGACAAGGAAACTAGGATAAGCACTAGCCTAATGAGCCTCCTGGCTTGAGACAGACTTTAGACTTAGACATACCTATATACATATATATACAGACAGCTATGTGACCAAACAAATGAAAAACCAATCAACACATTCTGCAAATTAAGAATATTTGTTTTAATAGTTTGACTTATTCATGCATTATCAATGGTTTTATATAGACACAAACATATTTAACTCTTCAGATAAATTCTGAATAATTCCCATTATTCTACATCACATACAATAAAACCTTGTTTATATTCTAATGTTATTTCAGTCTATATGGACGCAGTATGGCTAAATGGTTAAAACGTTCACTTCCCAATCATAAGGTCCTGGGTTTGATCCTATTGCATGGCAATTTGGGGAAGGGTGACTTACCATAGCCATAGGTTGACCTAAGCCATGTGAGTGAAACTGGGTAAATAGAGACTGTTTGGAAATATGTTGGGTGGTTTGCACCGGTAATTTTAAAAGGCCAGTCATATCACACAGTGGATCCTGTTGAATCACCATCATCATCATCATTTAACATCCAATTTCCACGATAGCATGGGTAGGACAGGCTGTCCCTTTGTGAGAGATCAGGTTGGAGCACTGTGTTTTGCTCACACAGAACTGATTTTGGCCTAGTTTCTACAGCCAGATGCCCTTCCTAACGCCAACCACATTTACAGTGTGAACTGGATGCTTTTTGTCGTGACACCTATATGATTACTTTGCAGTGTGAACTCGGCGCTTTTTGTCGTGACACCTACACAACCACTTTAGTGTAGACTGGGCACTTTTTGTCATGACACCTACACGACCACTTTACAGTGTGGACTGGGCACTTTTTATCATGACACCTATACGACCCTTTATAGTGTGGGCTGGGCTCTTTTGTCGTGGCTCCAGGTAGAGGTCCTGAGAATTATATTAAGGGCACACATAGTGGAATGCTCAGCAACTTGCATGCTAATTTCATGATTAGGCTTCTCCATTGATCAAACAACTGAAACACTCATTATTGGAACTAACAGAAGTCTATCCCACTCTATTTTTACCTATATACACTAATCAATACCAATTTCATTTCTTTTTTTTTTTTTTTTTTGAGATTATTTTTTTTAATTTCTATTTCAAAAACTAAGAAAACAAATAAAAACTTTAAATAACAAATCAAATACAGTATCTGTCATCATTTTTTTACGTCCATTTTACCATGCTGGCATGGGTTGGACAGTTGGTTGCAGTCCGAATCATTGTTATAATAATAATTGTTTCTACATTTTGGCACAAGGCCAGCAATTATCCCAGTGTATTACTGGTGCTTTATTTTATCGACCCCGTAAGGATGAAAGGCAAAGTTAACCTAGGCAGGATTTGAACTCAGAGCATAAAGGGCCGTAACTCTTTGCTGCAAAGCATGACATCAGACCCTCTACCGATACTGCCAATCCACCGCCCATTGTTATAATAATTGTTTCTACTTTTGGCACAAGACCAGCAATTACCCAGTGCATTACTGGTACTTTATTTTATCGACCGCATAAGGATGAAAGGCAAAGTTAACCTCGGCGGGATTTGAATAGCGCTTAATCACCGTTAAACTTTTGCAATAATAGCACTTCACTTCTTCAATCCACATAACAACAGCACAATCTTATTTTTTGTCTTTTTCCCTTTTAAAAAAAAACAAAAAAACAAAAAAACAAAAAAACAAAAAAAAACAAAAACACTCCTCCCTCTCTCTCTCTTCCTTTGAAAACTTCTACCCTGTTATTTGGTGGAGGGAGGAGGTTCACTTTTTTAAATTGATGAAACAAAGCTGGTAAATTGAGGAACTGCATCTATTTCTCCAGGCATGAAGAACTAAACTATTTTAGAGTAATCTGCTGCCACTGCCAATGATGAATTTATAGATAGATGGCCTGAAGAACTACAGATAGATATCAAAAGATCCATAGAATAGATACACAGAAAAAAAGAAAAAATATATATTTCCTTAATCATATTACTTTTATGATGGCTAAGATGTATATTGGACAGTATTATATAAAAAAAAAATACAAACTACCATTGACAAAAACACTGCCTGATACTAATGTTGCAACAGCAACAGCAACAGTAGTAGTAGTAGTAGTACTGCCACCACTACTACAGTAATGAATTCATCCAATAAACATGTAGAAGGATCAGTGACAATGTCACCTCAAGAGAAGATGATGATGTTAACAAAGAAGTCAATACAAATGTTACTATCACCACAACCACTAATACTACTACCAATACTGCCACTTCCATCACCAATAATTGTTTCTACTTTTGACACAAGGCCAGCAATTACCCTAGTGCATTACTGGTGCTTTATTTTATTGACCGACCCCATAAGGATGAAAGGCAAAGTTAATCTCGGTGAGATTTGAACTCAGAACGTAAAGGGCCATAACTGTATCCGACTTCTGATACTGCCAATCCACTGCCCTTCATCAATCATGACTTCTATCATCAATAATGATAATGACAAATGCAGAGAAAACATTAAATGTAATTGTTTCAACTTAAAGGACTATAAATAGTTGAGAAAATAAGATAAGTACATACCCCTGGGCACAGTAAAAAGTGGAAAGAGGCCACACTGTTTTCCATCTCCACTAGGTAATTTACAAGTTAAGGGCCAAAATGCTTGCATGAAGGAGGGAGAGAGTCTCTTCTTTGAAGACCTGCTGTCCAGCTCTCTTGAGAGTTTCTTACCACTCTTGGGACAATCAGATTTTTTTTTTTTAAACTACCAAAAGAATAGTATTAATAACACTGCCACCACAATCACCACCATCACCACAATCAATACTGCCAGCATACACAACACCATCACTGCCAACACCACTAATATTACTGCCACTAAAACTATTAACACTACCATCTCACCACCACAATTATCACTGCCACCACATAAACACCATCATCACAACAAACACAGCTGCCACCATCCCCACTACTATCACAACAACCACAACCACTGCCAAGAAAGGTCAAAGAGCACACAGATAAGGAAAGTTGTAAAAAAACCTACTTGAAGGGAGTGTGGCTCAGATAATTTAACCCTTTCATTCTATTAATATATGACCGCCCATTTCCAAAGGTCCCTACTAAAATTAATATTTTCCAACATAATTTGACATAATATTTTGTTAAGTTGTTACTAATACCATATTAATAATTTTAGTAAATCTCTCTAAATTCTTCATTAATTAATTAAAGTACAATGTATTTCATTAGAAATATGATACAAAACCACACCTGATTCTTATATTACAAAACTGTTTGTTTATCATCAACATCATCATCACCACTTTTTAACATGTTTTCCTTGATAGCATGGGTTAGATGAGTTGTCACGTTGTGAAACAAGTCAGGTCAGGTGACTGTGTTTTGCTCATAAGAAACTGTTTCTACAACTGGATGCCCTTTCTAATGATAACCACATCAGCATGGACTGGGTACATTCTATATCAGGACATCATTTGACATGGTGGACTGGGAGCTTTTTGTCAGATCACCAGTACAACCACCTTACAGATGCTCTTTGTTACCACCAACAGGATGGACTAAGTGCTTATAGTCATGGCAGCAGCAGCACTGTGGGAGAGCAGGTAGCGAGCATGTCCAGCTTTCCATTCTTGTATGAATGAGTTGGATGCGAGAGGTGTATCGAGGGTGTGAAAGGCAGGGCTTGGGGGAGCTGAGCGAAGTGTGTATGCAGGATAGGGATGAAGGAGGTGAGTGAGGGAGGTTTAAGGGGGAATACTTAGCTGATGCAACAGGGAGGTGAGTACTAATATGTGGAAAGATGTATGGGAAGAAGGGTGGAAGATTGGTGCAGACTAGTAGTGTCCTCTATATATACTTTTGTATTTTTGTGTAAAGGCTTTATCTTACATAATCTACGAGATTTTGATGTTATCTATTTTGAGAATAATACCTTAACATCAGTATGAGTGGCTGGTTATGACTAGTTTGAAGAGAAAGAGGTGAGAGAATTCTAGCCGGATATGGCCGGTTTAAATGCAAAAGGGTTAAATTATGTTTCAAATACCAGGTAAATAACAAGAAAGTTATTTATATTACTAAATCCCTCAAAATGTTTTTTTTTATTATTTTAAAATCAAAGGTAATGTCTTTCTGCAGAAATGTAGTAAGGAAAGGGTTAAGGCCTTCTAAAAGCAAATGGCAGCAGTAACAAGCCACAGCAGTATCATCATCATCATCACGATCTGTATTTTTCCATGCTAGAATGAGTTAGACAAGACTTTTTAACCCTTTAGTATTTACATTATTCTATAGTTACTATTGTATTTTCATGGTAAAGGCTTTAACTCACATAATATCGAATCTATGAAATTTTGGTATTTATTTTGAGAACAATACCTTAACATAAGTATAAGTAGCCAGTTACAGCTGGTTTGAACAGAAAGAGGTGAGAGAATTCTCGCCGGATACAGTCGATTTAAATGCTAAAGGGTTAAAGCAGTATTTTATAGCTGGATGCCCTTGCTGACACCCATCTACAATTGCTTTTCTTTTAAGTAAGGTACTGGTCTTTGTATGGTGAACTGCTGAGCAGAATATAAACAAATGCCACCATTTGCGAAAGCACTTAAAATCTAAAACAAAGGCAAAGAGATAAACACACACACAGAATGGGCTTCTGTAAAGTCTCCATCTTCCAGATTCCCAGATAAAGCATTAGTGATCCTAAAGCTACAGCAGAAGTGTCATGCAATAGGATAGAACATGAAACCATGTGGTTGCAAAGCAAACTTTTTTAACCACACAGCCATGCCAGTAAAGTAACATTTTTTTTTTTTATTAGTACAGAGAATATTGCAGTTGTTGATCTGGTTTAAACATGTAGACATGCAGCTATTAACATCACAGCACAAGGCCAGTGTAACTAATAAACTTAGGATGGCCACCACATAGATGCCTCCTATAATATAGCAATAATTCAGCTATTAAACAGCAGAAGAAACACATTCCATGTAAGAGATATTGCTACATGTAATCCAATATCTATATATATGAAAAAAGTGCAGGGCAATAAAGATAGACGGTAGCCACGGAGTAGGCAGACCCAGAAAAACCTGGGACGACCTGATAAATTCCGACCTCACACACTTACACCTCTCCAAGACAATGTCACTGGACCGAGACCTTTGGCGGTTCTCAGTAATAGAGAAGACCCGCCTTGCCTAAATACAAAGTAAACCTACTACAGTCAGTAGGCATCTCTAACAAAATACGCCCCCGTCACACCACCACCACCACCCCATCCACACCGCCCCTTTCAATGTAAAGTTACGTTGGTGCCACAACATCCAGGCCGAAACAAATGAGATCGTGTAGGTGTCACGACAAAAAAACACACAGTCCACGCTGTAATGTGGCCGTGTAGGCAACACGGTAAAAACCTCCCAGTCCCACACTGTAAATGTGGTTGGTGTTAGGAAGGGCATCCAGCCGTAGAAAACCCGCCAGACAGTCCTATGCGAGCAAGACAACCACTCTTGCCTCAAGTGGGAAAACTCCCGTCCAAACCCATGCAAGCGTGGAACATGGACGTTAAACGATGATGATATAAAACTGAGGATGTATGTCTGTGTGTGTGAGTTTGAATCCCTAAAACTCGAGAAGTACCCAACTGATTTTTTTCAAACTTTACATGTGTATTACTTATGTTTCAGGGAGTGTTATGCACATAAAAAAATTTGATCCCCTAGGGCCCGCATTAGGTGAAAAACTTCATTTTTTCAGCTTTTTAAGGCTTTTTTGAGGCGTTACGTCTAGTCAATTTTCCCGAAATTTCAAGGCATATTATGCACATAAAAAAATTCATTTTCTTGATCCCCTTGGGCCCGCATTAGGTGAAAACCTGCATTTTTCCTGCTTCATCGAGGAAAATCTTAAAGATTATCCAGCCATCAGAGTATTCAGATTATTTTCTTTACATATTGTCCAGGCATGCAGTTTTTCCGCGATTAGGTCTGTTGACAGCCCGCATTCCAAAATACCTTATCCCATGCAACGCTGGGTACCACTGCTAGTAGAATATATAGAAACACATTTATCAACAAATATATTGGATGTAGAAATATGCATAACAAAATCTCGCCCTTTGCTATCATTATCATCATCATTTTTCTGTACTTGTTTGGATTAGACAAAGAGCAGAGCTTATCTCCTTTTCATGTTAAACAACAGAGTACAAGACTCACTCCACCCATCCTGGATGGGAACCAATTCACTGAAAGGTTAACTCCAGCTGTTGCTGCTGGTACAGATTTTAACTTGTGTGAACTGAAACATTGTTAAATGAAGTACCTTGCTCAAGGACACAAATTGTCCTCTGGAATTGAACCCACAACCCAAAGCCACACATATTTACTGTCATTTTTTCTACTGACAGGATAATAGTAACAAGAAAGTCAAGTGATTCGTTATGTATATTCATGAAGAGGTTACACCCTTCATTCTGTTGTGACCCAGAAATCATACATATAAAACTACTAAACATAATGGCTTCTGATTTACGCAGAAGGCCAGTGATTGGAGGGATGGAAAAGTTGATTATATCAACCCCAGTACTTGGCTCGTACTTATTTTTTCAGCCCCAGAAGGATGAAAGGCAAAATTAACCGTGACAGGATTTGAATATAGAAAATTAAAGAGCCATAACTAAATGAGATAAAGTGTTTTGTCCAATGCTCTAACACTTCTGTCAATCAATCGCTCTAAAGTTATTAAACAT
>OZ024743.1:343358370-343360870 GCA_964016885.1 Eledone cirrhosa
AAATTGGAATTGGAAGCGGTGAACGAAATAGCTGGCAATTATCTGAAGGCTATACGATCTAAAGGTGTAGAAACGACATTTGAAACGCTTAATGTTTTGTTATATGTTTCAGCTGTCACATTGCTAGCATATAACACACATCTAAAACCACGCAATCAAGATACAAACAGAAAGCCTGAACCAGCGTGGATGCGAAATTTAAAAACCAAAATTTTGTCCCTGAGACGAAGTATCTCACACATCGCAGTCGTTATGAAATGCAACATAGAGAGCAACTTCACACAACACCAGGAAGACCTAAAGAAAAAGTTAGAGAGAAGATTTGGAGATACAAAATTTAAAACTTTAAACTCCAAATTACACCAGTTGAAACAACAACAACGACAAGTGCTAAATAGATTGTTTGCCAGAGATCCTAAATCAGTTTATCGCAGCTTCGGTGGCAACAGCTCAATCTCTGTAAATGACACCCCTTCAAAAGAACAGGTTGAGAGCTACTGGAGATCTGGGGAAACGGATGACGGATTCAACAGACAAGCTAATTGGCTAAAAGAACTGGAACAGGACTACTGCCAACATGTCCAGACAAAACAATATGACATAGATGGGTCAATACTGGAAACAGCTCTACAGAAAATGTCGAATAGGAAATCGCCAGGCCCAGACCTCATTACAGGATACTGGTTGAAGAATTTCACTTTCTATCGGCAAGATCTCATACGGCTGTTTACAGAAACCATTAAGGGCACACAAGAACTGCCCAGATGGTTATCAACTGCCTCTACTCTCCTCATTCCCCAAAATAGCCAAACCACCCTTGCTAAAAATTACCGCCCAATTGCCTGCCAAAACATCATGTATAAATTATATACTGGGTGCCTTAACCTGTTCTTACAGGATCACTGTGCTACCAACAACATCATAACACCTGAGCAAGCTGGTGGAAAGAGGGAGGTGTGGGGTTGCATAGATCACCTACTAACTAACAAAATGATTCAGGAAAAAACAACAAAGAATCGCAGAAACATGACTGTCGTGTGGCTGGACTATCAAAAAGCATTTGATAGTGTACCTCATGGGTGGATTGTTAAGGCTTTACAGTTAGCTAAAGTCCCACAACCATTGGTAGCTGCTGTTGAACGCCTGACCAAGAACTGGTACACCAGTTTGATCCTTAGAGGTGAGAAGGAGCAGGTTAGGACTGATAAGATACATTACCAGAAGGGCATCTTTCAGGGTGATAGCTTGTCGGTGCTACTCTTCGTTCTCTCACTGAATCCACTATCTTACCTACTCAGGAAACAAGGTCGACAAAGAAGTGGGACCAGAAGTATCTCCCATCTTTTCTTTGTTGATGACCTGAAGTTGTATGGGCCAAATATCAATGACATCAAGAAACAATTGGACCTCATTACACAATTTTCAACCGACATCAAAATGAAATTTGGTGAGTCCAAGTGTGCATATTTGGCAGTAAAACGTGGAAGAGCTGTGCCCTCCTCTAGAAATCTAGAGATGAACGGCCTGACAATACAACCTCTGCAGTCAGGTGACAACTACAGATATCTTGGACAGGATGAGAATGTCAGATATGATGGACCCATAAATAAGGAGAAAACCAGAACTGAATACCTCAGAAGAGTAAAGAAAATATGGTCATCAGTACTGTCAGCATACAACAAATACATTGCCCACAATACTTATGCTGTGCCAATTCTAACGCCAACATTTGGCCTACTGAACTGGTCATTGCAAGAACTAAGTGAGATGGATGTTAGAACTCGAAAACTTCTCAGTGTTACTGGGAACTTTAACATCAATGGTGATGTGGATAGGCTATACTTCTCACGCAAGGAAGGTGGCCGGGGTCTAAAATCAATATTAACAACATATGAGACCCGGATAGTGACACTGAAGCAACACCTTCAACAGAGGAAAAAGGTTGGCAACCATCTTGCCCAGGTTTATGAGCATGAAAAAAGAAATATCATTAGAATAGCGACTGATCTGGAGGAGAGATATGGAATAAAGCCCGATATAAATCTCTCACCCAGAGAAATCGGAAGATCCTATTCAATGTTCAAACAAGAAAAAAAAATTGACCAATTTACAGAAAAAGTTGTGCATGGATACTTGAGGCGTAAAACACAGACCATAGAGGGGATAAACCACTCAAAAAGCCTGGCATGGAGTTCCGACAAGTTTATGACATCACACCTTGAGGGATATCTCTATGCAATACAGGAACAAGAACTCCCTACCAAATATCTGCTGCACAAAAGAGGAGGGCCAGCAGCTGACAATAAATGTAGGCTATGTAAAACAAAGATCGAGGATGTAAGCCACATTGTTGCCAGCTGCGAAAGAATGTCATCTCGCTACTACCTCCCCATGAGACACGATGGGATAGCTAGAACCATCTGGAACGCACTTCGGAAAACAAAATTAACAACAAACGAGGAAGAATATATTGAGACAGACAGGCACTAAGGAATACTGG
>OZ024743.1:343373370-343505870 GCA_964016885.1 Eledone cirrhosa
CAAAAGATGGACAAAGCTGCGTACAGAATAGAGATAAATACATTTGGGGACATTACACAATTGAGAGTGGCACAGGATAGGAACAACTGGCATTGGCTTGGGAAGGCCTTCACCTTGTAAAGGATAGATAATGTCTGAGAATGATGATGTATATGTATAGAGAAGGCAGACATACAGACAGACAGATAGACATACAGAGAGAGAGACAGAGAGAAACAGACATACAGAAAGACAAAGACTGACAGACATACACACAGAAAGACAAAGACAAACAGGCATAGAGAAAGACAGAGGCAGGCAGGTATACAGAAAAACAGAAACAGAAATACAGACTGACAGAGAGAGACAAACAAAGAGACAGGCAGAGACAGAGCGAGACAGACAAAAAGACAGACAGACAGAGCAAGAAAGATCAGATCTATTAGAAGTTTCTGAAACTTCATGAAAATTAGGACACAAAATGCTAATATAGCAACTACTGAAATACATATTTGAAAGAATGACAATGAAAGATTGAATGCCTGGAAATTAACACATAAGCTAGTATAGCAAACTACTTGGATAACTTTGTGAAAAAATGAATAATGAAACTAAAGAATGATAGGATTGACTAACTAAAGGAACAAACGATGAAGTGGTAGTGTAAGAAGAGGAAGGAAGTAACAGCTAAGCCTATAATTAAATGAATAAATAAATAAATAAATAAATAAATAAATAAATAAATGGCTGAATAATCAAAAGAGGAAATATAGAATGTAAAATGAAGATTATAAGACTTAAATTACCAATTTTGGAACAGTATTGGCATATGTTATTTCCCAAGCTGAAAATCTGAATACAAAGAAGCTGAGAGAAAATACTATAGGGATTTGATAGGATCTTAACTATGTTCAATGGATAAGAGAGATTTTTTTTTAATATAAGAAATAAAATAAGATAGATTCACATTATTACATACACACAAATACATACAAATATATAGATACATAGTAACTATAGAGGCATTAAATTAATCGACCAGGTCATGAAGGTCACGGAAAAAGTAATAGCGCAACTAATCAGAGAGAGAATTGATCTAGATGAAATGCAGTTCGGGTTTGTGTCAGGCAAAAGTACGACAGACGCTCTTTTCATTGTACGACAACTACAGGAGAAGTACCTAACTAAAAGTAAACCCCTATACTTAGCTTTCGTCGACTTGGAGAAAGCCTTCGACAGAGTCCCCCGTTCCATTATCTGGTGGTCTCTTAGAAAACTAGGTGTTGACGAATGGCTTGTGAGAGCTATACAAGCCATGTATAAAGAAACAGTCAGTAAGGTTAGAATTAACAACGAATATAGTGAAGAGTTTAGCGTAAAAGTTGGTGTCCATCAGGGCTCTGTTCTTAGCCCCCTACTATTTATTATTGCCCTTCAGGCTATAACAGAGGAGTTCAAGACTGGCTGCCCATGGGAACTCCTATACGCAGATGATCTAACGCTCATAGCTGAATCAATGACCGAACTAGAGAAGAAATTCCAAACGTGGAAGCACGGCCTAGAATCAAAAGGCCTTAAAATTAACCTGGCTAAGACTAAAGTTCTAGTTTGTAGGAAATAAAATAAGGCGGCGGTCCCATCGGGGAAATGGCCATGCTCAGTGTGTAGGAAAGGCGTAGGTAGAAACTCCATTTTATGTCCCAAATGCAAAGTATGGGTGCATAAAAGATGTAGTGGGATCACAGGTAAGCTAACTAAGAACATAGATTTTACATGTGGCCGGTGCTCTGGTGCAATAAGTAGCAGCAAGTGCCCACAAAATACTAGCTCCTTCAACTGCGCAGAGGGTTCTATAGAAATAGTGGACAGCTTCCGTTATCTGGGTGACAAAATCAGCAGTGGGGGAGGGTGCTCTGAAAGTACAGTAGCTAGAGTCAGAACTGGATGGAAAAAGTTCAGAGAGCTTATACCACTATTAGCCGCTAGAGGGTTCTCCCTAAAAATGAAAGGCAGGTTATAAGATGCCTGCATACGAACAGCAATGCTGCATGGCAGTGAGACCTGGGCATTGTGTGCAGAGGATATACGCAGACTAGAGAGGAACGAAGCTTGCATGCTCCGCTGGATGTGCAATAGTAATATACGTGAACGGCAAAGCATAAACGAACTAAGGAAAAAATTAGAAATAAGAGGGATCAGATGTTGTTTACTCGAGAGAAGGCTACGTTGGTACGGTCACGTGATGCGCATGAAAGACGACAGCTGTATAACAAAGTGCAGGGCAATAAAGATAGACGGTAGCCACGGAGTAGGCAGACCCAGAAAAACATGGGACGAGCTGATAAATTCCGACCTCACACGCTTACACCTCTCCAAGACAATGTCACTGGACCGAGACCTTTGGCGGTACTCAGTAATAGAGAAGACCCGCCTTACCTAAATACAAAGTAAAAACCTACTACAGTCAGTAGGCATCTCTATCAAAACACACCCCCGTCCCACCACCTCCACCCCACCCACACCGCCCCTTTCAATGTAAAGTTATGTTGGTCCCACAACATCCAGGCCGAAACAAATGAGATCGTGTAGGTGTCACGACAAAAAACACACAGTCCACGCTGTAAATGTGGCCGTGTAGGCAACACGGTAAAAACCTCCCAGCCCCACACTGTAAATGTGGTTGGTGTTAGGAAGGGCATCCAGCTGTAGAAAACCCGCCAGACAGTCCACGCTGTAATGTGGCCGTGTAGGCAACACGGTAAAAACCTCCCAGCCCCACACTGTAAATGTGGTTGGTGTTAGGAAGGGCATCCAGCTGTAGAAAACCCGCCAGACAGTCCACGCTGTAATGTGGCCGTGTAGGCAACACGGTAAAAACCTCCCAGCCCCACACTGTAAATGTGGTTGGTGTTAGGAAGGGCATCCAACTGTAGAAAACCCGCCAGACAGTCCTATGCGAGCAAGACAACCACTCTTGCCTCAAGTGGGAAAACCCCCGTCCAAACCCATGCAAGCGTGGAACACGGACGCTAAACCGGATGATGATGATGATGATGATGACATACATAGATACTCAGAGATTGAGGTGGCAACAGAAAGGTCTAATTTAAAATCATTGGTCATTTGTCACATACATACATATACATACATACTTATACATATATATATACATACATACTTATACATATGGTGGCTGCCAACTCATTTTCGAGTTCGGCCACTACTTTATATCCATGTAGGAGAACCCCTACCGATGCGCTGAACAAGTGTGACTTTTTAGTCCAGCCAGCGACTTGAAAACTCTGGTACAAACACTACACTTGTGACAATTATTGACACATAGTGCTGGGCCCATGGTACCATGTGATGACAAGTGCAGAGAGATCTCCAGATATAAAGCAATGCCTGTGCTGTGAAGCTTTTATAGTGAGCAAAGGCACTACACAAAGCCAGTCCCACTCTCTTAACCAAGATGATATTTACCAAAAAGAAGAACAAGTGAACATCATTGGATACCATCAGGGTTGCAGGTGTTATATCAGAGTTTTCCTTCTAGAATTCTGCCTTGACAAAGACTAAGGGGTCATCTCTCCCGGTGATTTTGGATGGCCATTGACTCTTAAGAGCTCCTTTGCCCTCTGACAGGTTTTGTTTTTAGTCCTGCAGGATGTCCAAAGTCACCCTCCTCACCAAGAAACCTTGGTGGGGTTGCCAGTTTAGTCGCCAACGACCCGACCATGAGACAGGTTGCACTGGGATACATGTTACCAGTAGCACCAACTGGTATACATACATACATACATACATGTGTGTGTGATATATACATACATGTGTGTGTGCGTGTGTGTATCATCATCATCATTTAATGTCTATCTTCCATGCTAGCATGGGTTAGACGGTTTTGTCCCATTTAAGGCAAGTTTGGTCGGGTGACCGAGTCTCGCTCGTATAGAACTGTTTTGGGCTGGTTTTCTACGGCTGGATGCCCTTCCTAACCCCAACCACTTTACCTTGTGGTCTGGGTGCTTTTTGTCACGACACCTAAAATATATAAATATATGTATATATATATCTATATCCAAAATTAAGATAAATCAAATGAATTTAATCTAAATCAAAATTATGGGGGTCATGCCAGAAAGACATGCGCCATATCACCCGCAGGGAAGATTAATCATATTATAAGGTATCTATTTTTGAAGTTCTGGTCAACTTTATTTAGTTACTACCTAGCTATGTGTGCTTACACTCTTGTAAAAATTATCTCCTGTGATTATTCATGTTTATTTATATGTTAATCAATTTCTAGTTATTATATGCTTTCCAGCATAGTTACGTCCCTTTATGATCTGAGTTCAAATCTCGCCGAGGTTGACTTTGCCTTTCATCCTTACAGGGGTCGATAAAATAAAGTACCAGTAATACACTGGGTAATTGCTGGCCTTGTGCCTAAAGTAGAAACAATTATAGGCACATGGCTTAGTGGTTAGAGCATTGGCCTTGCAATCGAAAGGTTGTGAGTTCAATTCTCAGACCGGGTGATGTGTTGTTTCCTTGAGCAAGACACTTTATTTCACATTGCTCCAGTTTACTCAGCTGTAGAAATGAGATGATAGGGTCTGGGGTCCATATCATTCCACTGCAAAGTGGTCGTGGAGGTGCCACGGCAAAAAAGCACCCAGCACTCACTGTAAATGAGGTTGGTGTTAGGAAGGGCATCCAGCTGTAGAAACCAAGCCAGAATCAGTTCCCGTCCCACCCTTGCAAGCAGGGAAAAGCGGACGTAAAAATGAAATGATGATGATATATATATATATATATATATATGTATGTATGTATAAGTATACATACACACGCACTAGTGGAAGTAGAGGATCTACTGCAAGCTCAGTAGTTTTAGCTAGTTAGAGCTCTTGCCAAAATCAGGCAAATTTTTCGAATTTAAGGAAATGAGAAAGGAGAGGGAAGGGGAAGAGGAAGAAAGAATGGGGAGGAAAAGGGGAGACAGGATATTAGAGAAGAAAGCAGAAAAAAGAAAAAAAGATAAATAAGATACACAGATAAACAAGACTACATGGCAAGAGGCACTATCGAGTGGGAGTATGGGTAGGGTCACTAATACACCCACTCTGCATCCTACCATGTATTGAGTACTTCTTTGATATGTGGTTTTCCCAGTCACTGTACCACAGAGGACTGAATACACACGTTTTTTTTCCTCATTTTCCCCCGTTCCTTCCCTTCATCACTCTTTACTTTCTATTTATCTTCTATTTCTAAATATCTTTTGATGAAGGTCTAGCGTCTGAAACGTTAAGACTCTCTTCCTGCTATTTCAAGCGTTAAACTGATATATTTCTTCCATCTACTGTGCCATTTGTTTTGATATTACTTTTACACACACACACACACACATACACACGTATGTACGTACGTACGTACGTACGTACGTATGTATGTATAGCTACTGGTCTTCTACAACCCTGCATCTCTCTGGAAGACCAGTAGCTATCCATATATACAAATCTCTCCTCTCCATGCCATTAATATTGTCCCAGAGAAAGTCATGGGTTGATACAACTTGGCATCAGTGACGTCGCAGGTGCAAATAGCTTCATAGAATAAAGGGATGAAAGAGATATTGCAGGACATAAGCTCTAGTACTTTAATAATTCCATCAATCCACCCTGAACTGGTACTTTATTAACCCTGAAAGATGGTTTCAGGGTCAATAAAGTACCAGTTCAGGGTGGATCGATTAGAGTACTAGAGCTTATGCCTTGCAATATCTCTTTCATCCCTTTGTTTTATGAAGTTATTTGCACCTGGGTCTCTTGCCAGTTGGTTTTGCCCGTAAAATATGTCCAGCGATTCTTTCCTGAGACATTCTAACCACATGCCCATAGTATCGGCGCTTTGATCTTTCAATTCGGAGAAGTAGTGGCTATACCTGGAGTTACCCTCTGATCTCTGAGCTACGCACTATCGAGTAATGTTACTTCAAAGGCCCTTCAGAGGAACCCCATTTCAGCCGCTTGTATCCACGATCGTATTCTTTCGGTCATTACCTAAGATTCATGACCATAGGTAAGAGTTGGCACGAATACTGAAATATTATTGTGTAATATTTAATGGAATGCTCTAACTCTGTCAATTCGACATGTAGATATATATATATACACACATTTGGGTGGGCACCAACAGAAGTACAAGTAATTATGTAGTATATACATTATTTTTTCATCACATTTTCTTTGATCTTAATTACATGGTCCTAATGGAAAAGTGAATCAATTTTTTCTCATGGACAGTTTTATGTAATTCTAGAGCAGATATGCTCACATCTTGACACACAAAGATAAAAAATAATAGATAACTATTAAACTTTAAGATGTGACAAGTGTATATAAGAAAGAAAACAGTTTTTAAACATGTTCGCTCCTAAAACTGAACCTTTAAGTACTAATCATATGGACTTTACACCCAAGAATCAAATGTTTCAGAAAAAATACAATTTCAAAAGAAATTGTGTATTGCTTGGTTTTTTTATAAACATCCAATAATTTTATAGTTTTCAAAATAACTGGAAATTCCAAGGAGACTGCTAGTATATGTATAATATTCATAAATTTATCCTTGTGTATATACCGTATTTCCTGGAGCCGAAGACGCTTTGTCCTTGAGGAGGCACCCTAATTTTAACAACCAAAAATTTGAAAAAAAATAATAAACAACCTTCGGCCTCCAGGACGCATGGTAAATTTTTTAGACTTATTTTAGGAAAAAAGTAGTGTCTTCAACGCCGGGAAATATGGTAGATATATTTACATAAACACAAACACATATCTAAGGTCTCTTTTTTTTTTGTCTATAATACACTCCAACACATACACATACGTAAGTACGTATGTATGTATGTGTTTGTACATATGTATGTTTGTATGTACATGTATGTATGTGTATATGTACATGTACGTATGCATAAGCACAGAGAACAATGTTTCCCAGAGTTCACAGTACTGAGCAATTAAATGATAATTAAAAACAGAAACACACTCAATTGACCTTCAGCCCAAACTCTAAAACTTTCCATATTTGGAGTAAAAAAAAAGAAAAAGAAATTATTTACACTAAGCATGGCATTGATTCATTTGACAAACATAAGGGTTATTTTTTTTATTTTGATAAGGGACAAAGAGGAGATAGAATTAATTGATTCACTCTAAGTATAGTACACTGCTGCACTATCTTGGGGAAGTGACTTTGCTCAGTGTGTAAGAATGGCATGAGGAGACAATACTGTGTGTACTCACCGTAAACTAGGATTTCAAATATGATAGATGTACTAGAATAGTTAGTGATGAATACAGTGTATCCCTGGCATTTGCGGAATTTTCCTTAGAACCTAACTAATAATTGTTCGTGAAAACCACTGCATATTCACAGAATTGTAAATATCTTTTATGATTTTTTAATGCTTTTTTCGTGGCAATATATATTTCTATGCAGAACAACTGCTGTCGCGTATGGGACAAATACAGTTGACTGCCGAATCCATAGTAAGGATCAAACCGCCAGACTCTTTCAAAAACGAAAGAGAGGCGGTTTTCCTCTGTACGGTGGCTATGGTGAAAGAAGTTATATGGTGGACGAGGTTGAGAGGACTGAGGACAGATGCCTTTCTCTCCGGACAACAATTGATTCCATTCTTTAAGTATCACTTTAGAAGGAGAATCAGGGTGGAGAGAGAGGCACTGCACCCCAGTAAATTTACTGAAAGGTGGGTGAATGAAGCGAAAATGGCCCGAGTGATTGGGCCTTCTCTGTTTATAAGCCTGTAGGTTGAGGAAGAGAGCAAAAGGAAGAAGGGAGCACTTACACAACACGCTCCTTGAGTTGAGGGTTGTTCTATCGACGGGGTATTAAACAACCCATTTGTGGCGCCTCCCCCCTATTGGGGATTTCGATTGTTGAAATTGTTTGTTTTTATATTTTTTACACGACTGTATGTAAAATCCCCGGCATGTCTTTGTATTGTCCCCTTTCTTGTTGCGCCCTTGTGGCTAATAAAGAAATCAATATATATTTTTTCAAGCTTTTTAACGCTAAATTATTAATAACAATATACCATATTTGCCGACCTATATTTTACATTATGTTTTGACATTTATAGGCATTTTTATGGACCACATCCAATAGTCACGGTTTTTCAATCTTCGCTTGTGTTCTAGGAACGTAACTCCCGCGAATACCAGGGAACAATGGTATATCATCATAATCATTATTATTTTATATTGGTTTTTCCATGCTTGCATAGGTTGGACATGTCTTTTCCACTATAACATCCCTTCACTTCTTGCAGTTCTTTGTCATCTCTTTTGAGAGTTTCAGCAATTTCAGATCAGTTCTCACAACCTCTGCCTAGGTCTTCTTTAGTCTCCCTCTGCATCAACTTCCTTCCATTGAGATCTCCTGGCACTTCTTCACCCTACATCTTATACCTAGCTTTTCTCTCAGCACATCTATGTTTTGTCTTTCAAACATTAACATTACACAGCCATTGAAGCATGCTTGCTATATTTCTGTCCAGACTTTGCATGTCCACAATGCATGTCTCACTACCATGCAACATCATGCATTGCACATAGGCATCATACAGCCATTTGTAGAGAGAAACCTTTCGTTAACAGAGGTAGTAGTTTCCTGGACATTTTCCATCCTGTTCTTAGCTACTATGCTCTCAGAGCTACCAAATTCGCTGCAAATTATATCACCTAAGTAACAGAAGCTATCAACTATTTCTATAGATCCTTACTGGGATTGGAAAAAGTATATTTCACCGATACTCCTACTACTAACTATCACTTTTCTGTTAACCTATCTGCTATCCCACTACACCTCTTGTGTAGCCAAGATTTACACTGTGTACATTGTATAGAGTTTCTCATTACTTCATTTCTACATATCAAGAAGGTCCACTTCTCAGGAGAAATTGGGATCTCATCTCCTTTCCTATTCACTAAGACTTTATTTTTTCCCAAGTTTACTCCAAGCCCTTTGGATTCTAATTTCTGTTTCCAAAGCTGGAATTTCTTCTTTAGCTCTTCCACAGAGTCAGCTATGAGAACCAGGTCATCAGCATATAAAATTTCCATGGACTCCTCTGTTATACCTGGAGAACTATAATAAACAGTAGTGGGCTGAAGACCGAGCCCTGAATCCCTCACTAAACTCATAACCTACACTCACTTTACTGACAACTCAACAGCACATAGCTTGCACTGCTCTCACAACCCATTCTTCTATGACTAGTTTCCTTATGGACCACCAGATAATAGATCATCGTATTCTGTCGAAGGCCTTCTCTAAGTCCATTAAAGCTAGACATAGTGGCTTAGACTTTGCTAGGAACTTCTTTTAAAATTGTCTCAGTAAGCAGAGGGCAATTGTGGTGCTCTTCCCTAGTACAAAACCAAACTGCATCTCACCTAACTCTTTCCCTAATTAGCTGCACCAAAACTATCACTTTCATAACTTAGTCCCTCAGCTTTATGACTCTGTAGTTTCTCCTTTCTAATGCATCACCTTTTCAGTTGCAGTATGAGTAGACTACTACACCATTATGTTACTTGATTGATTATGCAGGTGACTAATTCAACTTCTACTTCCCTAGAAAATTTAAGTATCTCCGTGACTACCTCTGACAGACGTGATTATTTTTCATTTCCTTGGTTGCTTTTATTACCCTATGACTGTCAATTTTGATAGCTGGGGTCCCTCTGTTGGATCAGCAAGGGGTAGTCTCTCTTTCTCCAACTCATTCTTCACATTCATCAACCTCTCATAATAGCATTTCCATGCCTCTTACATTTTGGTGTCAGTGATACTAAATGAATACATATAAAGTTGTGTTAAGCAGCTTGATAATGTTTATATCTGCATAATATATACAGTATAGAGGTAACCGAGACTGTAGATATGTATATAAATTTACATATTTTTAGTGTATAAACATGTAAACATGTCAAATATATGTAAATTTATATACACATTTATGCAGTCTCAGTTGCTTCTATACAGTAGGTACACAAATATAACTTGATTCATGAAAGAGAGAGAAGTTTTTTTGCAGTCTCCAATTACCAGATTCCAACTTCTCAACCAAATTCACTCACAAGTCATTAGTCAACCCTAGGCTATAGTAAAAGACACTTTCCCAAAGTTCCATGCAACAGGATAGAGCCTCAAACCATGTGGTTGCAAAGCAAACTTTCTAACTACACACCCGTGCCTTCCCTGACCCTATATGAAATGAAATAACTTGAAGAAAGTGATTTATTCATCAATGAAGTAATCATTTCTCATTACAGCTATTATAAATACTGAAATGTCCAACTTACAAAGGAAGATATAGGGAACTGAAGTGGTAAATTCCTTGATTATCATTGCAATGTAAAACGCACCAACAACATATTAAAATGACAACTTCTAAAGCACACTTATACAATAATCCTCTGAAACAACTTCACAGGAATAATATTTTCATTGCAAGTGTATTCATAAAACTAGAAAGATATGTTGATGATGTGTGTTATGAGGCATTGATTAATAAAGCAATTATGCATTCTATATCAATCAGCCTTTCCTGAATAAATACAAAGAGCGAGAAATAACTATGTATAAAGAATTCTTAATCAGTGACATGCATTAAAATTACATTTTGAAATGGCATCTTCTAGTTGTAATGATATAACATCTAATATAAACCTTTTCTCTTTGCCATCACAACAATGCCATTTTCCCATTTCAATTTCCTTATCTCATATAGAAATGTATATGTATGCATACGCAAACACACACATACATGTATGTACATATACATACACGATTGCTGTAATAACGTCCATTTTCTCTGCTAGCAAAGGTTGGACACATAAATCATGTGCCTTTTATTGTAGCATGAACACTAGGGAAATTGTTGTGTCCTTGGCATAGCTAAAGCATCTTCTCAACCCTTTGTTTGTCAGGTTTTCTATGGTTTTATGCCCTTCTTATTTATCACCAACGACTTTACAGAAGTGCACTATGTGATTGTATTTGATCTGCTTCTTTGTTCTGAGTTCAGATTCCACTGAAGTCAACTTTGCTTTTCATCCTTCCAAGGTTGATAAAATAAAGTACCAATAAGGTTGATTTAATCAACTTTCCCTCATCTAAATTGCTAGTCTTGTGTCTAAATTAGAAATTATTATTGAGTTGGTGTTTAGAACATACTTGATAAAGATTTTTACATAAAATTTTGCTAGGTTTTTAGATAAATATATATAAACTTTAAAATAAACAGCTTTGTATCATTGAACTGGCAAGGAGGGAGCTTAGTTTCAAGTAATTTGGTATCAAAAGGGGTAACAGCAGTAAACAAATTCAACAGATTCATCAAACAATATTCAAATTCAAACCTGTCTACTGTTAAAACTTTGATTAATCAACAAAATTAATAATTACAATTGTTTCTCAGAATGAGATGTTTCATTGCATTTTTGTTAATTAATCAAACACACATAATATTCTATTTGAACATCTCATATAAAAGCATAATCAACTTAATTGTGTTTGTTATATTTATATTTTTAATTCTTTATCTTAACCTATTTGATATCAAACTACCTGAAACTACTCCTAGTACTATAATACAAAGGTATTTATTTTAAAGTGTTTTTTTTTATATTTATCTAAAATAATTTCACCATAATTTAACGTTATGTTCCAAACATCAGCTCAATATTAAGGAAATTAATTATATTACTAAATTTCAACAAATTTTTTATTATTTCCAAAATAATTTGAACATTTCAGGCAATGTCTTTCATTAAAATGTATAGTAAGAACTGGGTTATTGATAAAAGTAAATTTGTGTGTGTACATACACACAAGAATGCAGACGGACAGACACGTGTGTGTTTCAAGTTTCAATGATTGCATTGTTTAGACAGGTTGTCATATCCTGTAGCTTGATATGTCAGGTGACGATGTCTTATTTATAACCTCACTATGTTTATAATATTTATAAAATGTTTATTTACATGAACATTTTGCATATGATTTAATATACAACCCAAGTCATTTATCAATCACGCTATGTCAGAGCATCACTTCCTCCCATTGATTAGAGCTCACCAGCTTTTGCTCTTTATGCAAATGAGCTTCATCAGCCAATGTTCACAAACATAAAACCTATAAGCTTCTAGCTTATTTTCGTCTTAGCATCCAAGAAGAAGTAAGCCCCTCTTACGATGGTTAAGGAACCAGAAACAGTGCCCTTAAAAGTGCTCTCCCTTGTTTGGTTGCTAAAGACCAGTGGTGATTATTCACAGCTAAAATTTCATAGAACATTCAATCATCTTTATAGTTATTTTTATTTAGTCTTTTATTCTTGTGTTTTTCTACAAATCTGAAAATAAACTTAAGCTCTTGACACAATGGAATCCCACTTAAATACGCACACACACCACAGAACAAAACACCACTTGGGCTTTTATTCTGAATAGACAAGGAATTTTCTATTTAAAGCAATAGAATTTTCTAGTAAATCAGTTGAATCTTGACCTGTTGAACCTCACCTCCACCCTCACCAGCCCACCTACATAAAGAATATAAGAGATTTTGAGACAAAATTCACATACAAAGCTACAAAGCTTACATGTTCTAACTGTCCACAGAATATGAGGACAAACTTTTTAAATATTTAATAAGATTGACATATCTGGTAATATTTGATAAAACTTCATTTAATGTAACAAATATTAGAAAGTGAGTGAGAAAAGGGAGATATGTGTTATACTTTTGTTAGTAAATGTCTACATTAATTAAGGGTGTTTAACTCTTTGGCATTTAAACCAGCCATACCTGACCAGAATTCTCTCAACTCTCTCTGCTCATACTGATATTAAGGTATTGTTCTCAACATAAATAATATCAAAATCTCATAGATTCAATATTATATGAAATAATTATGTGAGGTAAAGCCTTTACAGTGAAAATACAATAGTAAATATAGAGTAATGTAAATGCTAAAGGGTTAAGTATAAAGTCTAGTATGATTCAATATTTAAGGGTATGTTAAGTGGTCACTAGTGTCTATGTGGTTTCAGTGTGTATGGTAATTATCACTAGGTTCATTGTGAGAACGTGTTATATCATCACTAGTATGAGTCAGTATTAACTAACAACTTTACAGGGTATACTGGATGTGTTAGGTCAGCTTTTGTAGAAGAAACTTGTCCATGGTGCCACACAATAGGATAGTACTCGAAAACCACATAGTTGCAAAATGAATGTCTTAACCACACAGCCATTTGTGCACCTAATTTGTTCTCAATGAAAATTTGAATAGTCAAACACCAGGTAACGACAGACTAATATAAATACCACCTTAGTGTATCAATCAAGTTTGAGATATAAATAAGCTCTTTAAATAAAATTGTAACAAAATATCCATATCGACTTCAATGATTATAAATGGATTAAAATAAAAGCTATATTAGACATAGTAAATGAATTTGTTTTTGTAGGTGAATCTATCTACAATGCAATCACACCTAATCCTCTCCTGGGATGGCATAAATGATGAGGCAAGCAGTCTAAAACATGGATTGGCATGATTAAGTCGGATCATCATCATCACCGTTTTACGTCCGTTCTTCCACGCTTGCATGGGTTAGACGGGTTGTCCTGTTGCGGGCAGTGTCCAGTCGGCTGACCATCTTGCTCATACGGGAACTGATTCTGGCTTGATTTCTACAGCTGGATGCCCTTCCTAACACCAACCTCATTTACAGTGAGTGCTGGATGCTTTTTTTTCCGTGGCGCCTACACATCCACTTTACAGTGTGGGCTGGGTGCTTTTTTGCCGTGGCACCTCCATGACCACTTTGCAGTGGGAGGGTGTGGGGCATATTGTCTATATGCTTCAGCTTCAGCTTATACCCGTGGGGGGGGTCGGGTCTTCTGTATTACTGCGTGACGCCAGAGGTCACGGCCGTGTGTCATCGCCTTTGAGAGGTGTAATTGGGTATGGTCGGCTTTTATCATCTCATCCCAGGTTTCCTTGGGTCTCCCCACCCTGCGGTTTCCATCGACTTCTAGTGCTCTGCACGTTTTTATGCTGCTGTCATCCTTCATATGCATCACATGTCCATACCAACGCAACCGCCTCTCCTGCACACAGCATTTGATTCCTCTTATGCTCAGTCTCTATCTCAATTCATTTATGCTTTGCCGTTCGCGTATATTACTATTACACATCCATCGGAGCATGCAGGCTTCGTTTCTTTCTAATCTACGCAAGTCTTCCACAGGCAGCGCCCAGGTCTCACTACCATGTAACATTGCTGTTCGTATATGCGCATCATACAGTCTGCCTTTCATTTTGAGGGAAAAGCCTTTTGCAGCTTGCAGTGTCAGTAGCTCCCTGAACTTCTTCCATCCCGTTCTTACCCTAGTTATTGTACTTTCCAAACACGTACCTCCGCTGCTAATTCGGTCACCTAGGTAGCAGAAGCTGTCTACTGTTTCTACAGAGCCCTCTCAGAGATTGGTGGTACTTGTTTCCTGTGGCTGTTTGCTGCTTGCTGTCCCAGCACAGCTGCTGCATGTGAAGCCTACATTCTTAGTTAAACTTACTGAGATCCCGCTACATCTCTTGTGTTCCCATTTTTTGCATTTGGGGCAGAGAATGGAGTTCCTACCTACACCTTTCCTACATACTGAGCAAGTCCATTTCCCTGAGGGGATCTGGGTTATCTGGCCCTTATGTATATGATGTCCAAAGCTGAAATCATGATTGACTAACAATATCCATGTTGGATATCTGTAATTGCTGTGCATGAATGACCTCTGTTTCAGATGCTGTACAACCCAATAAATGAAATGGTAAAATGAGATGAAATAGCTGAACCAAATGGTTGAAACCCCTTATATTTTTTTAGAGTACATGGACAAATTTATCATTATTATATTTGTAAATTGGCAGTATCGGTAGAGGGTCGGACGCCATGCTTTAACGCATAGAGTTACGGCCCTTGCCATTCTGAGTTCAAATCCCGTTGAGGTTAACTTTGCCTTTCATCCTTACGGGGTCGATAAAATAAAGTACCAGTAATGTCCTGGGTAATTGCTGGCTTTGTGCCAGTAGTAGAAACAATTATATTTCTAATATGAGAAGGTATGTAGTTTAGTGGTTAGAGTGTTTGGTTCAATGTCACAAGATCATGAGTTTGATTCCCAGTGCTGTATTGTGTCCTTGAGCAAGACTTATTTCCAATTCCTCCAGTCCACTCAGCTAGAGAACTAAATTAAGAGCACAAATGTTTGTGGAATGCTCAGGCACTTGCATGTTAATTTTACAAGCAGCCAGTTCCATTCTTCGAACAACTGGAACAATCATCATCAAAAATGGTAGAGGTCCAAAAAAAAAAAAACACACACACACACACACACACACACACACACACACACACACACACACACACACACACACACACACACACTTCTAATATGCAAACAAAAAGAGATGGAAGTCAATTTGTTCCATTTTATGTTGTCACTTTAACAAAGGCTAATAATATACATGTGTAGTGTGACATTATACGCAAGTATATATGCATGTAGATATGATACATCAAAGAAAATTGTAATTGACAATATAGACAGAAATTGAATGAAGACTGTGTTACACTCTCTTATTAATCAGTAATGTAATCCATGATACATTAAAAAAAAGACGATATTATATAAACTGCATTAGGAGAAAATTAGTGACAGAAATATATGAATATTTATTTAAACGATCGCTAACCGGAAGTGTTGACATTTGAAAATTTTAAAGAAGTGAATCTTTAAATAAGTAATAAAATATATTTAATGAACAGCCACAAAATTTAGTAAATAAATTATGTAATATTCATTCGTTATTTATTCAAAGTAATCCAACTTATTTTACTAATGGGATAAAAATTTATAAACTGTACGCAGTCACGCGCTCCTTACTTTATTATAGTTTAGATTTCACCAAACTAATGAGGCATGAATGAGTGTTCGAGTTATTTAATCAATGGAACAGCCTGCTTGTAAAACTAATGGTTAAGTGGCTGAACATTCCACAGACACATGTATTCTTAAAGTAATTTTCAGGGAGATTTAGAGTGACACACTTTGTATCAAGACTGGTCCTTTGAATTACAGGTACGGTCCGCCTGAGGAGCTTCTGAACAGTTTCTGTCTACCAACATTAACTCACAAGGCAGGGGTTAACATGTGACTATAGTAAATGACACTTGTCCAAGATGCCACACTGTGAAATTGAACCAAGAACTCAATGATTATGAAGCAAACTTCTTAACCATTTGGCTATGCTCCACCCTGACTCAATGTAACAAACAATAGATACACAAGGCATTGTTTGTGGATTATGAAGACATAAAAGAACTAGCCACTAGATTATTGATTACCAATATTGATTATCTGTATTAATTTTGGCACATTTTGTTTAATAAATGGTACATAGACAAAGGACTGTAGGAGAATTCACAGGAGAGATTTCATATAGTCTTGTAATACATTAATAAATGAATCTTCATACAATTTAGTTTGGGACCCCTTTCATATCATGCCTTTGTTCATTTTCATGTCATTTTTTTCACTAACGCCTCTTTCTCTCCCTATATACATGTGTGTGTATGTGTGTGTGTGTGTGTGTGTGTGAGGGGGGGGGGGGGGGGGGGGGGTATGTGTAATTGTTGAGAGGCATTGTAATAAAACTCAAAAAGAACCATAACCAAAGTAAAGTACTCAATACATCAAAGTAAAGAGTGTACATTAGTTTAAACATTAGTTTAATGAAAAGTGACTCTTACAGGACTAGTTCTGTTACCTTCACTTAAGAATTTTTTAGAGAGATGAAAGCTTAACCGAAGGAAGCAGAATTAGTCCTTAACAAATCAATACACTTATAACTATATATTTTACGGAGTAGATAGACCCAGAAAAACGTGGGACGATTTGATAAATTCCGACCTTACACACTTGCACCTCTCTAAGACAATGTCACTGGACCGAGATCTTTGGCGCCACGCAGTAATACAGAAGACCCGCCTTGCCTATGTACAAAGCGAAACCTACAGTCAGTAGGCACCTCTTAACCAAATATACACCCCCCAATCCACTACCCTTACTCTATCCTCCCACTCCCACCAACACCACCCTCTCTTTATAAAGTTGGTACCACAACATTCAGTCCAAATAAATGAGATAATGAGATCGAGATCGTGTAGGTGTCACAACAAAAAAAAACACACAGTCCACGCTGTAATGTGGCCGTGTAGGTAACACGGTAAAAAGTTCCCAGTCCACACTGTAAATGTGGTTGGTGTTAGGAAGGGCATCCAGCTGTAGAAAACCTGCCAGATAGTCCTATATGAGCGAGACATGGTCACCCGACCAACCTTGCCTAAAGTGGGCAAATCAGATTGCTAATTTGGTTCAACATACAAATAAAATAAGGTGTATGTCATGGGTCAAGATTTCAATTTAATATTATTAAGATTAATATTTTCTTCAACTGTGTTTGTTGGACAAACAATGTTTTCTCTCCAATTGAGAGATTTCATCTGCATTCCTGAACAGTATTGCTACTATTTGTCTTTTATCAAGAGAACAATAACAAGCAAAATATTTTAAGGCCATTTTCCCTTACCTTAGCCTGCCTCCCTTCACATTTACCCTCCCCACACATACACACTCAAGCTAAGATTTCTTTATCAATACTTAGCTCCTCCCCCTCCCAATATGTCCCTTCCTCTCCTCCACTTGAACCCTGTTTTCCACTACCTTACTTTGCCTCCCCCTATATCATTGATTTATTCCTCCTCCCAAAAACTAAAAGGTATATCAACATTTAGGTCCCCTCTGCCAATATGCCCTTTCCTTTTCTCTTGACCCCCTCGTCTGTCTTCCTCACCCACTTTATTCTGTCTTCTGATGTTATTGATCCCCTCAATTAAGGCTGAAAACAACATCAATGTTTAGGTCCTTCACCCTACCAATATGCACCTTCTCTTCTGTTTGACCTCTCCTCTCCCACCTGACTTTCCAAATTTCCTTACTACTTAAACCACCCCACCTATCCTCTCACATACTCATTGCCCAAATAATTGAGTGACTACTTGAGTTCTGTCAGGCTCCCCTCACTCTGATGCCCATCCATCCACTCCACACTCACTGAGAGACGCTGTTACACATAGTGAGTTATTATCAACTTAGCCCAGCATATATTCATTGGTATTGTGAAGAATATAACTCTCATAACACCAGGTCCTTAGGTGGCTGATAGAGAAACAACTTTCAGATATGAAGGTTAGCTGCGAATATATTGCATAAGTAGTCCCAGCCCAAATCCCAGGTTACCCTTTGGCAAAGCATAGTTCCCAGTAGCTACCTGTGCAATGTTATGTGAAGAAACATTTGGAAAGCAGGAATGGTGGTCGTGCTAAAAAGTGAACAAAAAGTGAACAAAAAGTGAACAAAAAATGAACCAATGATCAGGTCAATAGTAAGGTAACTGCCTCCAACAGACGGGCACTGCACCCGAGAAAGTTTTTGCAAGTTATCACAGTATTTCTGTAACAGAAAACATGACAGATACAGCCAACAGCTCCACAGTTAGAGCCTGTGATTCCCTACCCTTACATGGTCCTGATGAAGGCTCAGTTGCTTCCTATGAAGATGACTGATGTTCGCTAATCTCACACTCAAAGATAAGCTTCCAGTCACTTTTCAAAGCCACCTTCACAACCCAATGTTTACTCTAACTCTCTTCCCTTCCCAGTAGACAAGCAACATGTAGCTGCTATTGTTACATGCCCCAGTGTTCTCACCTCTATTCTCCCATCTATCCCTTCCCATCTGCCTGGCTGAGGACTCAACCATTGCCCTACTATTGGTACCTCAATCGAGTGCAACCAGTACACTCTGTAATGTGGTTAGCATTAGGAAGGGTATTCAACCATAGAATTCATGCCAAAATGGAACATATGAACATTATCATTTAACACCCAGATATATATATATATATATATAGGTATGCACCTGTATCTACATGTAGATAGCTGTCAGGTAAGGGAGGCTAAATTATCTAAGATGTCCTTCCTTTTTGTAAGACTGTGGGATATGATTTAACTGGTATATCTAGCAGCTGAAGCACTGCATACAGGATGCTGATGTCTGCAGTAGTGTTGATAGTTGTTGTGATGTTTGTTTACGATTGTGGTGGTGGTGTTTGTGATAGCAGGATTGGGGTAGTGGTGATGATGGTTGTGATTAAGATAGACCTGCCTTGCCTAAGTACAAAGCGAAACCTACAATCAGTAGGCACCTCTTAACCAAAAATACACCCCCATCCCACTACCCCTACCTCCATCTACACCATCCCTTTCTCTGTAAAGTTATGTTGGTACCACAACATCCAGTTCTAAATAAATGAGGTCGTGTAGGTGTCACGACAAAAAAACACAGTCCACACTGTAATGTGTCCATGTATGTAACACGGTAAAAACCTCCCAGTCCACACTTTAAACGCGTTTGGTGTTAGGAAGGGCATCCAGCCATAGAAAACCTGCCAGACAGTCCTATACGAGCAAGACAACCAATCTTGCCTCAAGTGGGACAATTCCCGTCTAAACCCATGCTAGCGTGGAAGATAGACGTTAAACGATGATGAAGAGAAAAAGTAAAAGCAGGAGATATAAGAGGAGGTTTGGATAATTTAAGAAGAAAAATTAATTTAGGAGGCTTATGTACAGATGATTAAGATTAAATATAAAGATGGTATAAAGATAACTACATGGAGTTTACTGTCTTCAGGAAACTAACTTGAGCATTTAATCACCTAACCCCCACCTCTGTCTAAATGTAAGAGTATGGTCATGTTTCAACAGCTAAATTTTATTGGGATAATGGTTCTTTATTTCTATTCTCTAGATATTTCTATGGTCATTGTTCTGCTCAACTTTCTTCACAAGGTTGCAAAACAGGTGATTGTCTTTCGATTAATTTTCATTCTTTCACTGTGGTGTCCCCTTTTGTAAGCATTTCTACTCTAGTAGTTTCTTTCCACAGCTGGTTACCTTATGAAATTCTCTTCCTTCTTGTTTGATTGATGAATATGTATAATGTTAATTATTTTAAATCTTCTACTGAGGAGGCACATGGCTTAGTGGTTAGAGCATTGGCCTTGCAATCGAAAGGTTGTGAGTTCAATTCTCAGACCGGGTGATGTGGGTCACTATCATTCCACTGCAAAGTGGTCGTGGAGGTGCCACGGCAAAAAAAAAAAAAAAAAAAAAAAAAAAACACCCAGCCCACACTGTAAAGTGGACGTGTTGGCGCCACGGAAAAAAAAAAGCACCCACCACTCACTGTAAATGAGGTTGGTGTTAGGAAGGGCATCCAGCTGTAGAAATCAAGCCAGAATCAGTTCCCGTCCCACCCTTGCAAGCAGGGAAAAGCAGACGTAAAAATTATGATGATGATGATGATGATGATTATTATTATTTAGGCAGTAAATTAGCAGGGTTGTTGAAATGTTGAATAGAATGTTTTGAAGTATTCACTCCAGTTCTCTGTACTCTCAGTTCAAGTCCCACCAAGGTCAACTTTGCTTTTCAATCTTTTGAAGGTCAATAAAAAAAAGTACCAGTCCAGTACTGGAGTTGATTCATTTTCTATATCTCTTTTCCACTTTCTCTCTATAAGTATCTCTCATTGGAGAGACATGGAGATAGGATGGTTGTGCCATATTTGAGATGCTGTATGTTACTATGGCGCTCCTACAACCCCATCAGAAGTTACAGATTCATACATACTTATTTACTAATTTCTAGAATAGTATCATTATGTATATTTTCTTTTTCCTTCCTCCCTTTTCAGTTTCCTTTGTCTTAAATCAAGTCACTTGCCAAACAAGTACAACTCTAAAATAAACCATATCAATCTCACCATTCACAAAAGGCCTGCAAATGTCTTAACCACAACCCATTCAATAATACTGATGATTTACACAATAAACACACTCGGTACATTTTGCAGAGTGGTTGGCAATAGGAAAGGTGTCTAGCCATAGAAAACTTGCCAAACATAGGGTCCGGACAACTCTTCAGCTGTGTTAAAGATATGAAAACCTCCTCAGAGGTGTCACAAAAAAATGTACTTAGTAGAGAATAAGATTGTATGTAAGCAAGTTGCAGGCCACTGGCCCAACTGAATACACTGTAGAGTATGAAAACGAGATACAGGCCACCAGGCTATCCAAGGAGTCAGTAGCTCCACTTGAGTATTGACTCGGTTTATTGATAACCCGTCCAACCTTTGCTAGCAGGGAAAGCAGATGTTCAACAATGATGATGATCCCCTCTGACAAGCTTACAAAAAAAAAAGAAATCAGTAGCAGCTGAAAAAAAGAAAATGTTGAATATTTTAGCCACTAAATGTCCTAGTCATGAGTTGGGATGGCACGAAACCAGCAGGCTCTAAGGAGCATAGGCCATAATAGTGACAGTAACAAATGTAGAGAAGATAGCATGTTTATGGTGAGAGGTTAGAGTGTGTAGTCAAGTAACCTCATGCCAATCAGAGGGGTAGAACAGTCTTTGATATTTGTATTTATAGTAACAGTACCATACTAGACATAGGAGAAATATTTCATTGTAGCTCCCACTTAAATTTCATGAAGTGTTAGTAGTTGTTGGGAGCAAAAGTATTTTCTGGCTCTAAGGAGGAAGGCAAGTCTTTGCTTCACTAGTACTTATTTTATCAACCCTGGAAGGATGAAAAGCAAAATCTACTCCAGCACGATTCAATTGAGGGCAGAATGAGAGATGGCTAAACACCATATGGTATTTTGTTTAACTCTCTACCAATTCTACCAACTGCCCTCCAATTAATAATAATTCTTTCAAACATTGGCACAAAGCAGGTAATGTGGGGGAAGGTAAAATTCAACTACATTGACCCCAGTTCTTAAATGGTACTTTGTTTTATCGACCCTTGAAAGATGAAAGGAAAAGTTGACCATGGCAAGATTTGAACTCAAAATGTAAAGGGAAGGAGCAAACACTGCTGCATTTGTCTGACTCAACCAATCTACCACCCTATGACTACAAATAATTGTTTCTACTTTTGGCACAAGGCCATCAATTACACAGTACATTACTGGTATTTTATTATCGACCCTGTAAGGATGAAAGGCAAAGTTAACCTTGACGGGATTTGAACTCAGACCGTAAAGGAACGTAACTATGCTGGAAAACATGGCGTCCGACTCTCTACCAATACTGCCAATCCACCGCCCTAATGATAGATTATGACTACAAATAATAATAATCTATCATTATACTAAATTTCCTTGAGATATTGTGGCAAAGACTGGGGACTTTTTTGGCCAGAATATTCCTTCCACCAAATATTTCTTATAAATTAGAAGATGGTAACAAATTTGTAAGAGATATAGTGAATTGAACTGAACTGAACCGACTATATGACTAGTACATATTTTACTGACACCCTTCCATCCAGTGTGGTGAAATGCATTCTCAACCGCAACAGAAATGTCAACTCAGAATATATGAAAAATGCTCCACCATTTCCCTCATCTTAACACTTTCATCATCGTCATTTTACGTCCGCTTTTCCGTTTGCAAGGGTGGGACGGGAACTGACTCTGGCTTGATTTCTACAGCTGGATGCCCTTCCTAACACCAACCTCATTTACAGTGAATGCTGGGTGCTTTTTTTGCCATGGCACCTCCACGACCATTTTGCAGTGGAATGATAGGGAACCCAGTCCCTATCATCTCATTTCTACAGCTGAGTAAACTGGAGCAATGTGAAATAAAGTGTCTTGCTCAAGGAAACAACACATCACCCGGTCTGAGAATTGAACTCACAACCTTTTGATTGCAAGGCCAATGCTCTAACAACTAAGCCATGTGCCTCCATAGCATTTACATTATATTTACTATTATATTTTCATGGTAAATGATTTATCTCACGTAATATCAAATCTATGAGATTTTGATATTACTAATTGTGTGAACAATACCATAACATCAGTATAAGCAGATGGTTACATCTGATTTGAACAGAAAGAGGTGAGAGAATTCTGGCCGGATATGGCTGGCTTAAATGCTAAAGGGTTAAGCTACTCTAAATACAATGGGAGAAAAGAGAAAATCTATGTTAACTTACTGATAATTTCGGTCGTCTGGTAGATCCCTCGTCATCTTGACACTATCACTTGCAGCTTGGTTAAATTTGTTCCTGGCATAGCTATCCTCTCCTTGTTTCAGTGCCTTTTTGGCAATGTATTTATCAGCATCAAACTGACTCCAGTGTAATTTACCTGAACTGTCTATTTGCTGTAAGTTTACAATACTGCTTGTAGCGTCCACTGCCACAAGTTGTGGTTCGATAATAATGTTCCCTTCAATCGGTAGCCTTTCTCTATGGGGAAAGTCATTGATGTGATTAATGTTTTTGTTTGGCAATGCATCTTGTCTGTCCCCTGGTAATCCATGGTCTCGGTGCCACTCCACTGCTCCGACTGCCTGAAATTAATAGTAATGACAATAATCATTAACTCTTTCATAACTGTATTTCTAAAGACATACACAGTATTTTAATTAATTAAGAAAAAATTTTGGGAGATTTACTAAAAATATTAATTATTTCATTATCAAGTACTGGGGTAGATATAATCAAATTTCTCCTCCCCACAAATTGCCGGCTTTGTGTTTAAGTTATAAATCATTTGTTAGATGGTATATCTAATAAAACTTCAGGTTTTAATTTAAATAGGAATCTTAAAATGGGTGTTTTTGTTTCGTAGAACCAGAAGCAATTTTGGGAGGATTGGTATTAAAAGTATTAATGATTTCTCATGTTGGAATGAGACCAGAAAATGCAGAGTAAGGGAGACATGTTGTCAATTGTACGTCAGTCTATAACTAGGAAGCATAAAGCAGTGTTTCCCAAAGTAGGTTCCAATTAACACTAACCTTCCTTGAAAAAAATTCTGGGGTTTAATTAGTGAGATAAGATGTTTTTTAATAATCTACAATAAAAATTTGTTTTATCCCTTCTTCTAAGTCCCCCTTCCACTCACACTCTTTACCCCTATGGAAAGGAGAAAGTTTCCCCTCCCCCTTACTGTGCTTCTCTCATCCTCCCTCTTACATCTTCAATTCACTTTCCTTGCCCAACTCATTCCAGCATGGAAGAAAGAAAAATGTGCCCCCTACTCCCATCTACATCTCTAATTCACCTCAATTAAGAAAGCCATGCCTCATAATATGCCACTTGACAAGAAAGAAGTGTTCCTCATCCCATATTGTCCTTCCTCCCTTCACATCCCCAATCTACCTTCTATGCCCAACCAGCATAGAAGGAAAATGTACTCTCTACTCCCATCCATATCCCTGATTCACTACCTTTTCCAACCCACGACAGCATAGAAAGCCAGGTACACCTCACAATATACTGCTAGACATAAGTCATTCCCTTCAAAGCCTCCTCCTATGACCCAACCCTTCCACGATGATATGCTACATGCTGGTGCCACAATAAAAATGCATGCAGCTCACTTTGTAAAGTAGTATTGCTGATGCCATGATGAAAAGCACCCAGTCTGTATTATAAGGTGGTAGTGTTAGTACCATGACAAAATGTTCCCAGTACATGCTGTAAAGTAGTTGACATTAGGAAGGGCAACCAGCCAAAGAAACTAAGCCAAAAATGGAGTGTACAAGCAAGACATGGTCACCTGACTAGTCTAGGCTCAGTATATGACAGCTTAACCGATGCAAGCTTAGAAAATAGATGTTAAATGGTGATGCACTGGGGTAATTGCTGGCTTTGTGCCAAAAAATAGAAACACTTATTATTATCATCATCTTCTTCATCATCATCATCACCGTTTTACGTCCGTTCTTCCACGCTAGCATGGGTTAGACGGGTTGTCCTGTTGTGGGCAGTGTCCGGTCAGCTGACCTTGTCTTGTTCATACGGGAACCGATTCTGGCTTGATTTCTACAGCTGGATGCCCTTCCTAACACCAACCTCATTTACAGTGGGTGCTGTGTGCTTTTTTTTTCTGTGGCACCTACACTAAACCATGCGCCTACACTAAACCATGCACCTACACTAAACCATGCGCCCTCACTTGATAATATTAGTTATTATTTTAATAATATTATTATTATTGCCATAATAATATTAATTATTTTTCTTTGAGGGATCTGTGGAATTTCATGTTATATAAATGTTCTTTTTTTCTATTTTGAAGCATAAATTTACAAATCTATATAATATTGTTTCATTATGTTCAATATTTCAGTTATCTTTGATTATGTCCCATAGTTAAGATTGTTGAAAGCATAACACTCAAACACACATTGTGACAAGCAGATTAATATTATAGATAATTATTTTTGACACGAATTTTACCCAGTTTATAAAATATCAGTCAAGTACTGAGGTAATCACATGTTCCCTCTTCCACTAAATTGCTGACCTTCTGCATAAATTGTTTCTACTTTTGGCACAAGGCCAGCAATTACTCCAGTGTGTTACTGGTACTTTATTTTATCAACCCTGTAAGGATGAAAGGCAAAATTAACCTCGGCGCGGGATTTGAACTCAGAACATAAAGGGCCATAACTATGCTGCAAAGCATGGTGTCTGACGCTCTACTGATACTGCCAATCCACAAACATCATCATCATCCTTTTATGTCTATTTTTCCATGCTTGCATGTGTTGCATGAGTCTTTTCCAGCACAACCTCCCATCACTTGTAGCATTCCTTCATCATCTAATTGGTAAGGGTCTGCGTTTTGAGATCTATTTTCACCAATTCTGTCTAGGTGTTCCTCTACTACAGCTTCCTTCCACTAGGAATGCCTGGCACTGCTATGCCTAGCAACCATCATCCATGTCCATCTCATTCCTCTTAATACCAAGTTTTTCTCTCAGTTCAACCATATTTCACTGTTCATGAACATTAACATCACACATCCACCGAAGCATGTTCACTTCATTTCTCTCCAGTTTTTACATATCCTCTGCATTTACTGCCCCAGTCTCATTTCCATGCAACATCATACATCACATACAGCTGGCCATTTGATCATAGAGAAATTTTTAGTTGTCAACTACAGTAGGAACTCTCCAAACTTTTTCCAGTCTAATTAACTACTTCTATGGAGTTTTCCGGATTTGGAAAAAGTTTATTTTACTGGGGCTTTTACTATTATCTACCTTATAGCATCCCCCACATATAAAACTTACCTTTTCTGTTAGTCAGACAATAACTCCACTACACTTATCTACCCATGTTTTAAACCATTGGTAGAGCATCAGACACCATGCTTTGCAGCATAGAGTCATGGCCCTGTACGTTCAAATCCCGTCGAAGTTAGCTTTGCTTTTCATCCTTACAGGGGTCAATAAAATAAAGCACCAGTAACGCACTGGGGTTGATTTAATCAACTTTACCCTCCTCCAAAATTGCTGGCTTTGTGCCTAAATCAGAAACCATTATTATTGCAACTTTGCCTTTCATCCTTACGGGGTCGATAAAATAAAGTACCAGTAATGTACTGGGTAATTGCTGGCCTTGTGCCAAAAGCAGAAACAATTATTATTGCTATTATTATCCACATTTCCACACAACAGTTCTGCAAACACAAATATCTTACACTGTTATATTTCTCACACAACAAAACCTTATAAGTGTCATTGCTCCATTTCTTCTACCACCTCCCTAGTCCTTTAACTAAAGTGGGAGCTTCTGTATGGTTGTTCAACCTACTAGAAATAGCAGCAAAATTCACTTTATATCTCAATCAACCACCTTAAAAAAAGAAGAGTACATTTACTAATGTAGTCCGAGATAACTCTAAAAATGCTGGATGGAATGATCATGGTCATTGCTGGAATGTTTTGATCAAAGGTTTGCTGGATCATAATTGACCTATGGGATAGAGGGAGCCTATAAAAAAATAACTACAACATAAGAAATATTTGTAAATGTGTAATTGGAAGCACATGTTGGGAAAATATTGTTATTATTAGCTAACAATAGGTTTTTCACTGCTGTAACAGATGGTCCTCCTTGAAGTTATCAAAACAGATTAGACCAAAGACAAACAGAGTGAATACAGAAGACTGAATGGGGTTAGGAGTGGCAGATAAACCAATGATACCCTATAAAAGTAGAGAGTTGGGAGTAGAAGTGGCAGATGAACCTATAATATTTTATAAAGTATGACGGAAATTGGAGGGCTGGGGGGTTGAAGCAGTAGATCAGTGGCTCTCAACCTTTTTTTCCCATGGACCACTTTTACTCTTAATTTTTTTGGTGCACCCCCATAAACATTCGATGAAAAAAAAAAAAACATTTTATTTTTTATTTTATGTATGTAGGTTTGGGAATTGTATTATAGAATTAGTAAATGTATATGCTTTATTTTAAAGTAAAACTAATTTAATTATTAGGTGTCACGACAAAAAAAACACACATTCTTAAGGATTTTCAAAATGATTTTAAAATCATAGGCAGTGTTTTTCATTTGAAATGTTGTAATGAAAAAGATAAAGGAATTAAAATTTTAACATGTTGGGCTAAAAAGACCCCCCCCCCCTCTCTCCTCCTCACTTGTATGGTGTATCATATAAGCCAGGGGTTGGCAACATGTGAGTCATTGAGGTGTTCTCTGTGGGCCATTGAGGTGCTTTCTTTAGGCATCAGCAATTTCATATTGTCATACATTAGATATAGTCTAATGATATACATGTGGACCATATGCAAAATGTTAAAGAAAATTACAGAAAGAAGTTGTTGATTGCTTATCTAAGCCAATGGTGTATATTGACAAATATATACTAAACTTCTATGTGAAAATTACCTGTGAGAGACTATTAACCTGTCTAAGAAAAGATTAGTTTTTTTATCTAAATGATACAGAAATGGGAGTTGAATTGTCAGCTCTAAGAATGAATAATTGTGAATATTATATAAATCTTGAAACAATATGAGCTCAGACAATTAAATATTTGGCTGTCTTCCAAAATAAGACATGAATGATTCAATCAAAATTCTTTAAATCTTGGTCTGATTCATAACTAACATACCTTCCCCATATCTGGCCCTTTTAGTTCAACTTTCTTCCACCACACCCTATCTGTGATTAAATAAAAATTCTCCTTTAAAAAAATTAAAAAAATCCTACATATTACATATGGAAATGTTTAAAGCCATAGGAAGAATATTCTGATATTTCCAGACTGTTAACTTCATCTACAGGATTGTGGTGAGTTGGGTATAGGCATGGCTGTGTCATTAAGAAGTCCACATCAGAACTATGTGATTTGGGGTTCAATATCAAATCATACTATTGGTAGACTGAAACTGTAAAGAAGCACATTGTGAATGTGCGTGTGTGAGTCACTGTATGTCTCCAGACCAACAGTTTAAAAAAAAAAAAAGAATTAAGGATGATGTTTGTTTATGTCCCTTATAAACAATACATCCCACAGTTTAGGAGTTTGACAAATATATACTGTACTTAAAATAAAAAAAAGTATGGGTTGGCATCCAGAAGACAATCCAATTATAGAAAAACGGACTAAAAAAGGTCTTGTCAAACCCATGCCAGCATGAAAAAGTTTAACACCACCACTTGTCTTTTGAGCCCCTTTAGTAGAGTTCCTTTTGTTGCACTCTCCAATCAGTATCAGGTCCTGAAAATAGAACCTTCCCTCCCTGACTAAACAATAATAACAAATAAAAAAGATAGTCCATTGCTATCATTTATTATCTGACTCAATTTTACTCCAGCTATCTTTTGCCCCGATAACATTTCATTCCTACAACTTATGAGAACAATGTGTTAAATGCCTTATGTTACGATAGATATCATTACAGCACAGTTTTAGGTCAGCAAGCATTCATTGCTAAAACAAACAGCAAATGGATCTCTGTCTATTTCCTCGATGAGTATTCTACTTGCTCAATCAATTGAAATACCTACTTATTATATTATAGTGTAAGTGACTGAGTATACCACAGACCCTTGCACCCATAATGTAATCCTCAAACAGAAGCAATATGACAGTGTGTGACAAAACTATGCAAAATGTAAAGGGATAAAGGATCGATCGACTTTCATCAAATCGGACCGAGGAAACAATGTTTTCATCGGTCTTTCCAGTTGCTAGTACTATCTATCGGTCGCAACTCCAGGTAGAAGGAGCAACATGAAATAAAGTGTCTTGCTCAAGGACATAACGTATCGCCCGTTCCAGGAATCAAACTCACAACCTCAAGATTGTGAATCCAATTCTCTAACCACTCAGCCACACGCCTTCACAAAGGGATTAACGCAAGGGATAAACACAGGGAAACAATACAGTACCATGAATATATATATTAGTTTAACGCTTGATATTGGAGGAAAAGAGTCTTCATGTTTTGGATGTTAGTCCTTCATCAGAAAATAAAATGAGAGATAAAAGAAGAAAGATGGATGAGAAGAAGAAACAGAAAACAATTCTTTGGGAGAGAAAGAACATATCTTTAGTCAGCCATTATCTCGTTTTTGTTGTTTTGTATATATATATATATAGGACACGTTGTTTAATGTGGTTATTCTTAAATCAAGATAATAGACTGAGATTTGAGAGAAATTTTGCTTGTTTCTAGCAGATCCAGTGGTCACACAGGTGCTTTCCTTTGTTCACTCGTAAATTCGATTAGCCCCAGATCACCAATGATTGAACAGGCCTACGATGAAAAGCATTATAGCTGTGACTAAACTGTCTTCTCTATCCAATAAATCCTTTAGGGTGGCAGGATGTGATTTGAAGAGGACTTGGCTGCTATTTCCAAATACCAAAACCTGTGTGCGCGCGCGCGTGCGTGCGTGCGTGCGTGCGTGTGTGCGCGCGCATCCGTCCGTGCTGGGCTTCTTCACAGTTTGAGACTGTAGTAAAAGATATTTTACCTTAGATGCCATGCAGTTAGATTGAAGCCAAAATGAACTTCTTAACCACATAGCCTTTCCTGTACCTATGCTAAGTATTGCAAATAAAATCATGGCACCAGAAGATGATGCTAACTGTTACACCAAGTGTAGATAAACTACAAAAATGGATGTTAAATATCTAATATACAATCCTTACTGAGCTAAACATACAAATGTGGATGCAAGCATGGCTGAATTGTTAAGAAGTTCACTTTACAATATTTTGGTACCGAGTTTGGTCCCACTGTGTGGCATCTTGGAGAAATGTCATATATCATAGACTCAGATCAACCCAAGTCTTGTGAGTGGAATTGGGTGGATGGAAACTGTTTGGAAGCCTATCAGATTGATTGAACCTGTAATTCAAAGGGCTAGTATTGTCACACCGTATCACACTGAATTTCACTGAGAATTATATTAAGGAAGGGTCCATGTGTCTATTTTATTTCACACATACAGAAAACAGCTTCTTACTTCTCTAAATACCAAAACAAAAATAAACAGGAAAATTTGCTTTGCAGTATTTGGAAGTTAAATGAATAGCTGAAGTTTTATTTGTTCCACAGTAGGGGGTTTTGAAATAGCTGATGCCTACATATTTCTTACTTTAATTTATTTTATTTTATCATTCATATATACATACATACCATCACACACACACACACGCACGCGCACGGTGGCTGCCAACTCGTTTTCGAGTACAGCCGCTACTTTATATCCATGTAGGAGAACCCCCACCGATGCGCTGAACGAGTGTGACTTTTAGTCCAGCCAGCGACTTGAAAACTCTGGTACAAACACTACACTTGTGACAATTATTGACACATAGTGCTGGGCCCATGGTACCATGTGACGACAAGTGCAGAGAGATCTCCAGATATAAAGCAATGCCTGTGCCGTGAAGCTTTTATAGTGAGCAAGGCACTGCACAAAGCCAGTCCCACTCTCTTAACCAAGATGATATTTACCAAAAAGAAGAACAAGTCAACATCATTGGATACCATCAGAGTTGCAGGTGTTATATCAGAGTTTTCCTTCTCCTAGAATTCTGCCTTGACAAAGGCGTCATCTCTCCCAGTGATTTTGGATGGCCATTGACTCTTAAGAGCTCCTTTGCCCTTTGACAGGTTTTGTTTTTAGTCCTGCAGGATGTTCAAAGTCACCCTCCTCACCAAGAAACCTTGGTGGGGTTGCCAGTTTAGTCGCCAACGACCCGACCATGAGACATACATACATACATAGATACATACATATATATATATATATATATATATATATTGGGTTCTTGTATATTTTCAATAGTCATTGATGTGCTGCAATCAGTAGTAAGAAAAAGAAAAAAAATGTCTAATTCCTCTCTTATTTTTTATTTATTTATAGTTTATTTTTTGTCATTCTTTACTTCATTCATCTTTATTTTTTTTGTTATTTTTTTCTCAAGACTTTTTACAATAAAAGATAGACTAAAGAAATAAATAGTAAAAGAAGTTATCCATAAATATTTCAGTTTCCAAGAGAGAGAGAGGGAAAACAAGAGATCAAATGACAATGTTTATGTGAAAATCTTGTTTAGTAAGATCTAATTCGGTTTACAGCTGAAAACCATAGGGAGCTAAAAGGTTTTTTGTTAATATTTATATGTTACTTTTTTAATACAAAAAACAAGTGAAGTAGTTATTCTGTGAAACTCAACAAGGCTCTTTTTTTAGTTATCACTTTATTTATTTTCTTTTGTCTGTTTTTTTTTTTGTTTTCCTATTATTTAGCTGGAATTAGGGTAAAGGAAGTTTAGCAAAGAGAAGAAAACTAAAATAGAATTTTTACAGATTTTATTTTTTTAATTTTTTACAGAATCTATTCTTGAACCTCAGGCTTCCATGTTAAACTGTCTTCTGCTTGTTTGTCAGTAGATAAAAACTGACCTAGACAGTAGTATAATAGACTTCCAGTTCCTGTCACTCTTGCAGAAATGGACCGCCATCAGTTTCCAAGATGACTATTTTAGTTGTTCAGTCAACAGAACAACCTGCTCATGAAATTAACATGCAAGTGGTTTGACAGCTCGCAAACACATGTACCCTTAATGTAATTCCCAGAGAGATTCAGTGTGTCACAATGTATGACAAGGCTAGCCCTTTGAATTACAGACGCAGTCTGCTCAAAAGGCTTCTAAATGGTTTCTTTCTCGTCAATTTTATTTACAAGGCAATGGTAAATGACCCGAGGCAATGGTAAATGACACTTACACAAGATACCATGTAGTAGGATCAAACTGAGCACATTGTGAAGGGAACTCCTTATCATTCAGCAAAGACCTACAATTCTCACTAATTCAGTCTCAGTCAGCAAAATCTGAAAGTGGTTCATATAGAGCCCTAGGGGTTAACAATGGCTTAGGGGTACACAGAGGGTAAATTTACTCATTTGCATTTATAACAGAACAAAATCACTGGATCATGTAGACTATCTGACAAATATCATACAACTAGCAGAATGCTAAACATAAAAATTTCTGAATGTATTATTATTTCTCCATTTAATATTGAAGTAAAAAGCTCAAATTTTGACACCTTTCTTAAAGAAAAATTTATTGAAATGACTTACAATCTTGAAACAATGTCTATATTCACATTTAAAGGAATTAAGTATTACTGGATGAACAAAACAACTGTAGCAAAATATTATCCCAAGATTTGTGCAACTGTTGAGTTCATTTTACTGGCTTTTCCAAGTTTGTATATAATGGAATTTGGGTTTATTCATGTGCATTATTTACTATTCAAGAACGCAGTGATTTGCAGCTCAAACTAACTAACTTGCAACCTAATACTTGTGATATTCTTCGTCTCCACCAAACCCATCCTTTCCATTAACAAATAATTGTTTCTACTTTAGGCACAAGGCCAGCAATTACCCAGTGCATTTATTTTATCGACCTCGTAAGGATGAACAGCAAAGTCAACCTCGGCGGGATTTGAACTCAGATTATAAAGGGACGTAACTATGCTGGAAAGCATGGCGTCCGACCCTCTACCGATACTGCCAATCCACCGCCCTCAAATAATTCAACCATTAAAGATGTGTTTGTATTTATAGTTTACTGATTTTTTTTCTTGCTTAAGTTATATTAAACACTGGTGAATTAGCTATGTTTTGTAATTATATATTTGATAAATTTGTTTTGGAGTGAACCATTATCATCAAAGTCTGAGAAGATGCTTAACAGCATCAGATGAAATACCCTGTAGTATTTATTCACAGAGACAGGGCTTACCTTCTGAGTTCAACCCTGAAAGAATAAAAGGCAAAGCTGACCTTAGAGGAATTCAATAAAATAAAGTACCAATCTAGGGCAAATGCTGGTTACCCTTATTAACACTAACCACTTTACAACATGAACTCAGTGCATTATTTGTACCACCATCGTACCAGTAATGCACTGGCCTTGTGCCTAACGTAGAAACAATTATTTGCACCACCATCACTAGAGAGGTTGTCTGACCAGACTTAAGAATCCTCTCTGCCCTGTTACTGTTTTTATTCAGAATAACTGCAGAGAGAGAGAGAGAGAGAGAGAGAGCGAGAGAGCGAGAGAGCGAGAGAGCGATGGATGGATATATAAAGAAATGAGATACAAGGATTAGTTAATTATAATTAAAATTTTTTTAAACTTATGTAATTTCAAGCTAATTTCCAGATGAGAAAAGAAATAATAAAAACTAGAGATTCCCTCAATTTTATTTAGGAGTATGAACAGAAAATTACTTGAGTGAGGTGGAATAATAGAGTGGTGTGGAAGGCACTATTTCATATATATGTGTATGCCATGTCATAATGACATGTGTATGTATTAACCTATAACTTCTGATAGTGTCATAGGGGCACTGCAGTGAGATACAGTGTGTCTTGGGTATTTTAAACCTGGCAGAGCTCATCCCTTCTCGAGGTCTGAATACAGTCTGATTTCTTACGGGGGGGGGGGGGGGGGGAGAAAGGAAATGAGAAAGAGGTATAGGAGGAAGAATCAACCCCAAAGTTGAACTGGTACTTTTTATCAACCTCGAAATAATGGTAGGTACAGTTGATCATAGCAGGTTTTAATAACATTAACACAGCACAGGACATGTAAGAATTAATGTGTGCATGTTTATTGGTATGTAGACATGTTTATACTATTAGATAACGTGAATGCTTTTAATTTTATTTAGTTTCTCCTAAACTTGTATATAAGGTGAAGAAGTATAGTAAGATAGAATGCTTTAACTCTTTAGCATTTAAACTGGCCATATCTGGCTAGAAGTCTCTCACCTCTTTCTGTTCAAACCAACCATAACCAGCTGCTCATACTGACATTAAGGTATTGTTCTCAAAATATAAATAATATAAAAATCTCATTAATTCGATATTATGTGAGATAATTAATTATATGAGGTAAAACCTTTACCATGAAAATATAGTAAATATAGTAATGTAAATGCTAAAGGGTTAAGGTATTTGTTTCAGCTCTCAAATCCCCAAAACGTCAATGTTGCCTTTCATCCATTCGAGGTCAATATATAACGTACCAGTTTAATACTGGGACTTACTGATTTTCTCTATCTATATCCATTTATAACTATATCCGTACCTATACTCCAGTTTGATCATTATTATTAAGGGCTTTTCTTATTTCCTTATTAGCTCTTTATGCTTAGTTTGGAACAGTAGCATTCTTAAAACCATGTTTGTATAAATGTTTTAAAGATTTCACAGTTCCATCTTCTGTATTAGAATGGTCATACTAGTGGCATATTGATCAAGGGCTTAGCAGTAGTCATAAAGGATCAGTAGAGTGGTATTGAATTGTGGGCATCCCATTTAAAATATTTCAACAGTTGAACCATGGCAGTTATAAGTGAAAACAACCATGAGTGTCATATATTATTCAACACCCTATTTCAAACTGTATTATATCCATATAGCCCGTTTCAGTTCTCATGATATATGTTTGTAAATAATGTGTATTATGAGTAATTGGAACAAAATACTGACACTTCAGGTTAATACAATATTGGATCTTAAATTTGTAATGGCCATCCATTTGCTAAGGTTATCAGTGATGTAAGGAAGTTACTAATTAATATACAGAATTGCAATTCACTAGAATGAATTACAATAAAAAACATATGGGGAAAAGAATATATATGTGTATAGCTAGAAGGGTAAACAGACGTTAAATGGTAATTATGATTTTATGTGTGTATGTGTGTATAAAAGGTAAACAGAAATAACAACACAAATGGTACAGTATATGCAAGGAATATATTAGTTTAACGCTTGAAATAGCAGTAAGAGAGGGGGGGGGAGCTAACAGCTGAAGTATATGATAAAGTTATATCTGTATAAATACAGAGTGTGTAACCGAGACTGCACCAACTTGTACAAATATACACATATATCTAATATGTAAACATGCCAGAAAATACAAAATTCCCTGTAAATTGAAAAAGCTATAAATATCTTTAATTGATTTTCAGATTTAACTGGGTCTTCATCAGAAAACATTATATGCAAATTAGTGCATCCAATTCAGAACAATACTAATAGCAAATGGCTATATATACCCATCAAATATATGTTTCCTTGTGGTTTAACATTCATTTTCCATGCCTGCATGATTTATGAGATAAATCAGGTCAAGTGCCCATGTCTTGCTCATATTGATCTGTATTATGACTTGGTTTCTCCAGCTGGATGCCATTCCTAACATGAACCACATTTACAGTGTGGACTAGGTGCTTTTTACTCATGTCACCAGCATGACTACTATACAGGGTAGAGTGGAAGCCTGTTGTGTCACTGGCACAATCACCTTTCAGGGTGGCTTGACTGCTGCCTCTTGTCATGTTACTAATATGACCACCTTACAGGGTGGGCTAAATGCTTTTTTGGTTATGGCAGCAGTATTGTGAGAGAGCAGATATGGAGCATGTCCAGCTTTTCATGCTTGTATGCATGGGTTGAACATGGCAGTAAAGGAACATCAAGTGTGGAAGGTGGAAAGGGGAAGTATACAAGTAGGACATGGATGAGGTGAATGGGATATTTAGCTAGTGAAGGCAAGGTATTAAGACTGGAGACGGGTAGGGAAAAGATTGCTGCAAACTGGAGTCCTCTATGTGTTTGTTTCATCCTGAAATGTTTGTTTCATCCTGAAATGTTTGTTTCACCTTGCTCCTTTTTATATAGTTCTCATCCTCCTTGCGCATCACATAGCCATACCACCACAATCTCCTCTCCAGTACACTGCATGTGCCCCCTCTTATGCTCAGTTTCTCTCTCACTTCATTGACATTTCGGATGCACACTACTATTATACATCCATCAAAGTATGCAAGTTTCATTTCTTTCCAATCTTTGTAGATCCTCTGCATATTATACCTAGGTCTCACTTCCTTGCAGCATTCAATCTGTCTTTCATATTGAGGGAAAACTCTTTGTAGTTAACAGTGGTAGTCACTCCCTGAACTTTTTCCATTCCGTTCTCACCCAGGCTACAGTACTTTTAGAACTCCACCTCCCATGCTAATTTGTCACTCAGGTAAGAGAAGCTATCAACTACTTCTACGAATCCCTCAGAGCATATAATAGGGCTCGTTTCCTTTGAGCTCTTCCTGCTTACTGCTCCAGTGCATCTACCACATATAAAACCTATGTTCTTTGCTAGCCTGTCTGAGATCCTGTTACATCTCTTGTGTATCCATAGTTTGCTTTTGAGACATGGGTAGGTAGGAATTCTATATTGTGCATCCAATGAAAACTATGAATACACAAGAGATGCATACTGAGAGAGAAAAGGGACTACAAATAACATAGATGCACAGGAATAATTAGCAGTATGAGCACCTATGAAATGAGTTCTGTCAAATGCCCAGAAAGCTTCCTAGATGTAATTAACAGCTTCTATTACTTAGAAGACCTAATTAACAGTGGAGGTGAATATTCCAAGCCCATATGAACAAAGGAGCTATTATCTCTGGTGACAACAAGGGCAGATTGCATGATGTTAGTGTGCAAAAGCAATTTTTCATGGTAGTAAAACATGGGCATTGAAGGCAGAGGATGTGCAAAGGTTATAAAGAAACGAAACAAGCATGCTCCACTGGATATGTAATGCATTGAATGACAGCACAAATGAGCTGAATGAAAAAGTGGATTTAAAAGAAAGAAGACTGAGCTGGTACAGACATATGATGCATATGACAGATGGCAATTAAGTAAAGAAGCATCAAGAGTTCTAAGTGGAAGAAACATACCAAAGATAAAAACCAAAGAATACATGGGAAGAAATAATTAAACCTTTAACATTTACATTACTCTATATTTACTATTGCATTTTCACTATAAACACTTTATTTCACATAATAATAAGTATGAGCAGCCAGTTATGGCCAGTTTGAACAGGAGGTGAAAGAATTGTGGCAAGATACAGCCAGTTTAAATGCTAAAGGCTTAAAGCTAATCTCATGAGGCTGTACTTCACAAAAGAGAAGAATGAACTGCAACATGTGCCAAAATGCTATGCCAAAGGCTCAACCAACGCATGGAAAAACAAACAAAAATCATGATGTATATATATATGACACACCTGTACAATTTCCATCTACACAATTCTACTCATAGAATATTGGTCAAACTGCAGTTATGGTAGAAAACACTTCCCTAAGGTCTCATATCCCACAGTCAGATTGAGTCAAACCACTTGATTGCAAGGCAAGGCTTTTAACCACACAGTCATGTCTATGCTTATACCTCATAAAGAAATTGTATTTATCTCATAAAAATACACAAAATATACTAAAAACTATTCTAAACAAATAGTTATTTAATGCAGCAAGTATTAAAAAGCTAATGAGAAATAATTATACAGCAGTGGGGAGATAACATTAGTCAAGGAAACATTTTAATTACAAAAAATGAGCCAAACAAGCTGGTCTTCAATGCAACAACAAATGAAAAAAACATAATTTGTTTGACAACCATTAAACAAAATTATAGTCTTTATAATACAATATGTCCTCTTTAAAATGGTAGAGTGTGATTGTGGGAAATATAACTTGCACTTCTAACGGGTTAAACAACTATGTAGAGAGTCCCTCAGTTGTTCATTTTTAAAAAAGGAAATATAGTTTTGTTTGTTTTTTAACCACAGGTCAGCTCTGAGCAAGTAGAGCTATGGTCAAGACGATTTCAGCTGTGACCAAGCCATCTTTTAAAGGATATGTAGAACTACCTTATCTAATGTGTCCATTCCTTATTTAAGAAAGTAGGGTGGGATATGAGGGAGCTCTGGCTGCTATCTCTAGCAGGTTGAGTGACCACAATGATGCTATTGTTTATTCCTCAGTCAATCCTAATTAACCAGGCCAATGATCATGACAGTTCCAGTCATGACCATCACATTCTTTTAGGTGCATGTAAGCCTATATTATCTAAAGTCTGATTTTAGGAAAATTTGGCTGCTATTTCTAGCAGGTCATATAACTGCATAGAGGTTCCCTTACTGGATCATCAGTTATTCTAGAGGTTAAGAAGTTTTTACTAACTTCAAGACAATATTTACCTGAAAGCAGTAGATGAGACTATTCATGTGAAACAAATCCACAAGTGATGGCATGAAGATTAAACTGCTTTCTTTGTTTATTGGGAGATAAACTTAATCTGACACATAGTTTAATGCTGCCAACTGGCCCTTGGATGCCTTTAGTGGAGACCTCTATGTTGTAAACATTCAACTCAGGCCTTCAGTGAGAATACCTTCCTCTCATCAGTCATGGTGGCTCTGAAAAGTTTCATGATATCTACTGCCCTTCTCTCTCTGACTAACAGTAAAAAGAAAAGTTTCAAGAGTATCAATGATCTTCTCTTAACCCTTTAGAATTTAAATCGGCTGTATCCAGCCAGAATTCTCTCACCTCTTTCTGTTCAAACAGGCAGCTCATACTGATGTTAAAGTATTGTTCTCAAAATAAATAATATCAAAATCTCATAGATTCGATATAATGTGAGATAAAGCCTTTACCATGAAAATACAATACTATATAGAGAGTAATGTAAATGCTAAAGGGTTAGAGGTTAAGTAAATTTTTTAGGCATGAGGCATTTTTTCTTGCCATTGTAACTCCTTTTTACTAACATCAAAAGATTTTGTGTATAGTATCAACATAAATAACAAGTAGATTTTGATACAAAGTTGGAAACTCTAGCCCTTTAGCAGTTAAACCAGCCATATCGGGCCAGAATTCTCTCACCTCTTTCTGTTCAAACCAGTCATAACTGGCTGCTCTTACTTATGTTAAGGTATTGTTCTCAAAATAAATAATATCAAAATCTTGTAGATTTGATGTTATGTGAAATAATTATATGAAATAAAGTGTTTGACGTGAAAATACAATAGTAAATATAGAGTAATGTAAATGCTAAAGGGCTAGTGAAGAGAGACTGGTCCATGAAATTTCAGCTTCATGCATTATTTCACAAAAGCGCCAAAAACAGAGAAACTCTCAATGAAGAATTATTATAAATGATAAGTTAAAAAAGAACGATCGACTTTCGTCAAATCGGATCGAGGAAACACTGTTTCCATTGGTCTTTCCAATTGCTAATACTATCTATCGGTCACAACTCCAGGTAAAAGGAGCAACGTGAAATAAAGTGTCTTGCTCAAGGACATAACGCATTGCCTGGGCCAGGAACCGAACTAACAACCTCACAATTGGGAATCCAATTCTCTAGCCACTCAGCCACACGCCTTAATGATAAGTTAAAGCAACTAAATTTAAGTGGTTATGTGAATTCCCCTTCAGTAAATTTAGTTAGTCTGTCTTAAATTTAGAGCTTGTCTCAGTTTCATTGGCATGATACAACAGGGAGTACAAGATAGAATGCCAGTCCATTACAGGGTTAACAACCAGCTGCTGATACATATTTTTTCAGCTGATTCAGCTTAGTGGACTGAAGCAAAATGAAATGAAGTGTCTTGCTCAAGGACAATTCTTCACCCAGATGGAAATCACCTACACAGGAAGTAAATTTTCTGAATCAGAATTTGTATACATTCTTTTCAAATACAATTAAAAATAGTTGAGAAAAAATATTTTAAGTAGACCTATTTTTTTTATTAAAATACTAATTTGTTTTCTTTCCTCTGTGTTTACAATGACTGACTATTTGATCCTACGCCCAGTTTATGTTCATTTTGTGGTTAGGATATTTGGTTTGCAACCATGTGGTTATGAGTTCATTCCTGCTGCACAACACCTTGAACAAGTGTTTTTACTATAGCCTTGGGTTGACCAACGAATGCCTTGTCAATGGAATTTAGTAGACAGAAGTGTCATATATACATACATATACAAATATATAAACATACATACATATACACACATACATGATATATATATGCCCCCACCGCAAGGTGGTCGTGGAGGTGCCACGGCAAAAAAGCACCCAGCCCACACTGTAAAGTGGACGTGTAGGCGCCTCGAAAAAGCACCCAGCACTCACTGTAAATGAGGTTGGTGTTAGGAAGGGCATCCAGCTGTAGAAATCAAGCCAAATCAGTTCCTGTATGAGCAAGGCATGGTCAGCCGACCAGACACTGCCCACAACAAGACAACCCGTCTAACCCATGCTAACGTGGAAGAACGGACGTAAAACAGTGATGATGATGATGATCATTATCATCATCATCCTCATCAACATCGATTAACATCCATCTTCAACACTAGCAGGAGTTAGACAGGTCTTATTTTAAGGCAAGTTGTGTCGAGTGACCATGTCTCGCTCAAACAGGGGTGTTCCGGGCTGGTTTTCTATGGCTGGATGCCCTTCCTAACGCCAACCACATTTACATATATATATATATGTATGTATGTATGTATATGTCAAGTTGCTCTCAAGTGCTACTAGTAACATGTAACCCAGTGCAACCTGTCTCATGGTCGAGTCGTTGGTGACTAAACCTGCACCCCCACCAAGCTAGCTTGGTGAGGAGGGTGATATTTGGACTCCCTGCTGGACGAAATACAAGACCCGGCAAAGGGTGGAAGAACTCAGCAGAGTCAACGACCATCCAAATAGCATTTTTTTTGTTTTATTTTTACACCTGGGAGTGAAAGGCCCTTAGTTGTTGTCACAACACCTCTCTAAGAGAGGGAAACTCTGAAAAGAACCTGCGGCTTCGGAAGCATCCGATGATATTGACTAATTCTCCTTTTCTGGTAGTGTTTTCGATGCTCGGAGAGTGGGATTGGTCGAGTGCAAGGCCTTTACCCACTTAAAAAACCTTCAAAGCATAGGCATTGCTTGTTTAGGATATGTTACAGGCTTTGTGGCTGGCGGTAGCCTAAAAGTGCACCAAACTCTAATCTGACAAACGATTGCAACACTCTTAGAGTTTGCAGCCATCATATATGTATATATTTATATATATATATATTTATATATATATATATATATATTTATATATATATATATATATTTATATATATATATTTCTTTCTTTTCAATGGCTGACAATACTTTACTGGCGCCACTCAAATAAGGTAGTTATTTAACCCATAAATGTATAGCAGTAATTTGAACTCTTTGCAAAATAGGCCAATGTGACCAACTTGCTGACCCTGTGGCACATAGATATTCAGTTTTTCTTTGTCTCAACCCGACGCCAGTTAGTCTGGAGAACAGGAATTTTTTGGTATAACACTTTCAGGGGACCAAAGCTGCTCACAGACAATCAATCAGAGTTTCTACTGACAAGCTAAGATGTAGTGGTCAGCTGTCTCACACAGAGCCCTTTAGGTCTCTCTCTCTCTTTGCTTCTCTCTTACTCTTGGTCTCTCTCACTACCAAGCCAATAAAATCCCTCACATCCACAGATGTTTGGTAAATACATTTTTAATATTTTCACAAGCAAACACACATACATCATACCTGATACACAACATCACACAATTCAAATGAGGTTATTTGTACTTCACGTATTGTGATATAACTTTGACAAAAGTTATACTTAATATATTAGTAACATAGCAGCTTTGTGTTATTGTGGTCAATATATTTAATTTCCTATGTGATCAAGGTAAATCACTTATCCAAGAAATCATCATCATCATGTACACTTAGTCACTTGCACACTGTATCAGGCACACAAATCTTTTTTCGCCTACAATCTACACAACAGTGACCACACAACTAAGCAATCCAAGTGAGTACACACAACCAAATCAACTCCAAAACACACCACTATCTCATCTCAACATCCATCACACACAATACCTGCAACCACTATATATATATATATATATATATATATATTTTTTTTTTTTATATAATCGTTTTTACACGCTTGCATATATGTGTGTGTATGTACTGCATCTGTTTACGTTTCCGCCTGTGTTTATTTCCTGTAACTTAATGATTAGACAAAAAGAGGTTGATGAAATTAGTACCAGACTTTAAAAGACAGTATTGGGGTCAATATGATCGTTTAATTGAAAGTGGTGCCCGAGCATGGTCGCTGTTTAATAGCTGAAACTAATAAAAGAGTAATAATATTAAAAGACTGTTTTTAAATTTCCACTTCACTGGTTGTTACATTATAGTAGAGAGGTAGTCTCAAATTATTATATAAAACTAGGTGTAGATAAATTTACTTTGAAAACGTAACAACTAGGTAAAAACAAAACTGGAGACCTCTGACCTAAGCCATCTGGAAAAAGTATGCAATGAGTCATGCAAAATTTGAAAGGATATTCATTATTGACTTTCATATTTTAGTGAAAATATCACCTCACCCCAGTTCTGCACCTCAAACAAAACTATTATTATTATTACGTCAGCAGTATTATTCATCTGGATGCTTTCACTGCAAAACTGAAAGTAATTTCCACATGCCATCATCATCATCATCATTTTATGTTAAATGACGATGATGAAGGCATGTGGAATTGCTTTCAGTTGGCAACCATGCCAAATACAACCTATAAAATAGTACTACAAAGCACTATACACACCTTATAGTGTGATTATAATAATGATGATAAGGAAGAGGAGGGCAAGTAGAATTGTTTTCAGTTTTGCAGTAAAAGCATGCCATATTTTCTATTCTTTATTTGATGTTTTTATAAACATTCTGCATAAAGTGTGTATAGTGCTTTATAGCACTATTTTATAGATTGTATTTGGCATGGCAGCCAATTGGCAGAATCATTAGAGCTCAGGAGAAAATAAATGCCTTGTGGTATTTGTTCTGGCTCTGTACACTCTCAGTCCAAATGCCACTAAGGTCAACTTTGCCTTTCACCCTTTTGGGGGCCAATAAAATAATGTAACAGTCCAGGACAGTAGATTAGTAGAATTGTTAGTGTAGTAAACTTTTGGATCACAAGGCCATATTTTTTTTGCAGTCTATGATGTTTTTTTGGATCAAAAGAGATTGTGAAAGTCTAGATTTAGGAGTTATTTACATAGATTATTTACATAGCTGTATATTGTTGATGCATAGAAGGCTTACATATGGATAATGCTTCTAAACAGAATGTTAAGGAATGAAGAGTCGCATCTACACAGAAATATGTGTAAGTGTTCAAATCATATTTGCTTTCCATGTTGGAATAGTTTGGACAGGTCATCACAGTGTGAAGTTAGTTCTTATTTAGTTGTTGCCCTCCTAGATAGGTTAGGAAACCACATTCATGCTTACACATTCCAAGTTTTGGCATGTTTTCTACAAAAGGATGCTTTTCCTAACACTAGCCAAGGACGACCTACCTAACACCAACTGTGTGGTTAAAAGTAACAGTGAGTTGTTATTGTTATTCTCACCCACACACCCTCTTTCCCTGGTAAAACAGTTGGCCCTGATTCAGCAGACCCATGATTAAATTTGTTCCAGGCATAACCATCCTGTCTTACTTTTGAAAACAATGTACTCCAGACTGCCTTATATGTTTCTTTTATTAAGACAATAAGATAAGTTTTTTTTTTACTTTTTACTGTTAGTTAGGGAATGAAGGATAATAACTTTAACCCATTTCAGGTCCTCCTGATTAGTAGGGAAGGAAAGTAGAAGAAATCCTAAAACTGGAAACCTTGCCTGAATGCTTGGAACCAAGTCAACTATGGTGGTTTTAAACCATGCAATAGATTAAGCCACATCAGAATATTACATCAATATGCAAAGAGCCTGAACAAATAAAGCAAGGCCTTTTGTTCGCCACTCTAACAACTCTGCCCAGGAGTTCTGTTTTATTTTATCAACCTTGAAAGGAATAAAAGTTGATATCAGTGAGATTTCAACTCAATACCACAAAGTATTTTATCCTGACAATTTAACGCTGAAGGAGATTTAGCTGCTATTAATAACAGTTCTTTTGCTGGTTTATTAATGTTAAAATTGACAGATGTAAGAGACAACTGAAATTTGAGAAATACATGAGTTAGTAGAATGTTTTATCAGAGAGCACGCACACAACAAGAGTGGTCTGAAAAGAAACTTTTAATCCAAGAGCTGAGAGGCTTTCAATCCATCCATGGTTGGAGATTTTGCTAATAACAAGACCGCCAACACCAAAGTTTTTAAAGGCAAGGAACCACGTATGAAAGTAGGTCTCAGAGAGATCTAGGTCTCAGAGAGATCTAGCTCTGCAGAAACCATACTGATATTCACCAAAAAAAAAAAAGATCAGGTTAACGTTTATAACGTTTCCATAACCTTTGGAAGGGTGAACTATAAGATGGTGACTGGCAGAGTCAGACACGGTTACTTTTCTTTCAAATGAAACAAAAGTCAAGTGTGTACTTACATATACATGAAGTACATATGTGTATAATAAACCATACTATCACAATACATTCAGAACACACAATGTACACAGAGTAAATAAATCCATTTCTTAAAGTGTTGTAGTTGTTATTATGGATGGCAACGATAGAAAGCCAGATAAAATGGTCCACAGTAATTAAATCGGCGCCACTACATGCCGAGTTCAAATCTGACCGAGGACGCTTTTGTTTTTTGTTGTTGTTTTTTTATCATATAGTTTCGCCTGTTAAAGCTTTCATTTACTGGATACTTTCAATTGTGTTTATAGTGAAGTCAAACATCAACTGGGAAATTTTGTTCACCATGCCATCCAACTGCATGTGCTTGGGGTGAGCTTGAGAAAGGGATACGATAAATATCAGGTATGTAGTGAGTTGGTATATTCTTTTCAGACAAACCTGTGGTATAACTAATACTACTGCGAGAAATATAACCGCCTCATATTTATTTTCTTTTACTTTCCTATTTATAGAGATACAGGATTAAATTAGATTACATAGCACTTTCGATATAATAGTCTAAACATGAAAATGTACGCATGTGTAAAAACAGTGTATATAATTTACTCTATCGAATGAGGATGTATATAGTGTTTACTGAGTGTATATTGTATGTGTGTGTATATATATATATATATATATATATATACATACAGACACATTTGTACGGGTGTGTGTACTTTATAAGACTACATTTCTAACACAAAGGTCTGTGGAGCACTGTTTTTATACTGCATCACAAACATATATGGTGATCTTAATCAATTAACTAGACAAGTATAAAATAAAGTACTCAATATATTTAAAAACAGTATATACATTTATTTGAACATCCACATTACAGAGGTGATATTACCTTTCTATCTCTCTCATATATATCTACATACACACACACATTATGCGTGTGTATAATATAAAATAATTTTATAAAACTATATATAGACAAAAATCGGACTAGTGATATCGCCAATAGATCATCATGTAATGTATATAAGATATATATATAATATATATCAATAATTTCTATACTTTTCATTTATATATATATATATATATATATATATATATATATATATATATATGTATATATGTGTGTGTGTGTGTGTGTGTGTGTGTGTGTGTGTGTGTGTGTGTGTGTGTGTGTGTGTGTGTGTGTGTTATTCTACAAGATAATTACCGACAGATGAGACTACGTATCTGTAGTAGTGTACATATACCAATATAAATTAATTGTTTCTACTTTTTGGCACAAGGCCAGCAATTATCTCAGTGTATTACTGGTACTTTATTTTATCGACCCCAAATTAATGAAAGCGTATATCGTAAGAGTATATATAATATACTCATTCACAAGATATTGAATACGTTATACGTGCTTGTCAATTGATTGTATACATGCTTAGAATATATACCAGTATATGTAATCATCTTTATAAGGGTTCATATACATGAGATTATGTATGCATGGGTGGTATATATAGACTATACACATGGATTAAGATAAGCATGCCGATGCATGCATCATTAGCGAAGCAGTTAATGTGAGCAAGTTCTTTACACACTTAAAAGACGCTGTAATTATGAACTCCGTCATCGAAGACTGAAGAAAAAAGCAGAAATTGTGTTAATGTTGTCACGAGACGGACGAATGGAACTTGTTGAAAGAATAACAAAAGTACAACGACCGGGTGAAATAATAATTACGACGATAATAACTACCCCTTTTTAGACTAGACACAAAGCCAATAGCTGATTGAATCGATTCTTCATTTATCTGCTAGTGTTTCATGTATCGACCCATTGGTCGGAGTGAAAGATGAAGCCAACATTCCACTGTGTGTTGAACAATGTAATGTCTAAATAGATACTGTAAAACATATAGACCGGCTTACAATAATGATTTTTAATGTAATATGAAGAATTATATTTATTTAAGAATGGGGAAAATAAATGAGGTTTGCGACATCCATGCCTTTCTAGAGAAGAGATAACCGAAACGGAGACGCAGAATCAGCAACCCGACTGTTATAATAATAGGAGACGGTGCTGGTAGCGGGGACAGGGAAACGTAATAAAATGATCGTAATTACGACGCCAGTAAGGTTTATGAATGTGATGATAATGCGACGATGAACGTGTGAACGGTGCCCGGAGAGATGAGGAAACGAACACACTAATGACAAAAACAACAACACGAGTACGAGTTAGGTGGTAGTGATGGTAACTGTGATGATATTGACAACAATACACGGGTCTCAAAGCAAAGGGAGGTAACTCGCTATCATGCTTTAATCAAAGCCATCCGCCCCACGCGCTACGTTCACCCACCACAAGACCACTAGCGACAATCTATCGAGAATTACCACCACTCGTCGGATCGATGGTTAATTTGTCGGGATAACGGAGACGTTGGGGAGGAGAATGTTTATTCAATATATAGTGTGATAAAACATAGCTTACCTCAGTTTTAATTTCTCGAAGTAAATAATAAGTTACTCCGAACAGCCATATAATTCCGATGCCGAGCAGCAGGTGAAACCTCCTCCGCATCCTGGTTGTGACTCCGATAGTTGTATTAACCACCGCCTCCCCATGCGAACATCGGACCTGCCGCTCCGCTACAAGATTTCAAACTCCGCCTAGATTTGTAACGAAAGTAGCTAATCGGAGCAGACTATGCGTGTTTGTTTTATTTATTTACTTGTTTGTTTAAATATTTAACCAATCAAAATCGTCCCAGCTAAGAAAAGGGGGAGGATAAAAAAAAGAAAAAAAAATATTAAATAAAAGACATAAATATAATTAAAATAAATAAGTATATAAATAAATAACCTAATAAACAAAAAGATTTGGTCAGAAAGTGTGTGAGTGGAGGCGCACTTGCGCTCTGCAATACTTCCGTTATGGAAGTTCATCGATGTCGCTGAGAAACATCAACTGAGAATGTGGAAGGTGGTGGTGATGACTAGCCAGACTCGTGTTAATTATATCCACATTGGGTCTCCATACCGTTTTTCCACCCTTACTTTCCTATTTCTCTTTATATCTCTTTTGATATACTGTCTGTGTGTGTTGGTATGTATGTAATGTGTGTGTATATATGTAAATATATATGTATAAATAAATAAACACATATATATACACATACACATCATCATATCATTTTTATACCCGTTTTAAAAACGATGATATATATATATGTGTGTGTGTGTATGTATGTATATATATATATATATATATATATAAGACTTTTGTACCTCTGTTGTCTCCTTGAACTATACACACGTATATATAAAACCATGTGTATATAGCACACACAAACACACCCCCGTATCCTACCTATCTTCTCCCAAACCCCCTTTCCTAATCTCACACTACTCCTACGTCCATCTGTTCTCCCCTTATCCGAACTTTCCAGAAGAAAGACTTCTGTCCGAAACGTTGGACCCTCCTCCACTTCCTCCAAGCGTGAACCTAATATAACTGAATTCCTCACAAAACTCACTTCCTACTCTCATTTTACTGGCAGCTCCTCTGTACATAGCTTGAATTCCTCTCATAAGCCATTCTCCTACACCTAATCTCCTTCAGGCCTTTTCTAGATCAACAAAAGCTAAATATAGTGGCTTATTTTTTGGTTAGGAATTTCTCTTGTAATTGCCTCACTAAGGAGAGGGCATCGGTAGTACTTTTCCCAGGCATGACACCAAACTGTATCTCATTTGATTTGACTCTTTCCCTAATTAGCTGCACTCTAACTCCTATCACTTTCATGGTCCATTAGTTTTAATCCTCTGTAGTTGCTGCATTCTAGAGCATCACATGGTCCATTAGTTTTAATCCTCTGTAGTTGCTGCATTCTAGAGCATCACCTTTGCCCTTGTAGCAATTTATGATTGTACTGCTGTATTACCTGGTTGACTATGCAAGTTACTAGTTTGACTCCTACTTCTGATGCTTTTAGTATCTCAGCAACTATTTCTGATGGTCCCACAGCTTTACCATTCTTCATCTCTTTGATTGCTTCTTTGACTCTAAAGCTATCAACTTCAATAGCTGGTTCTTCTGATAGGTATGTTGGAGGTAGTCTCTCTTCTTCCCATTCATTCTCTATGTTCATCATGCTCTCACAGTAACATTTCCAGGCCTCTTTCTTTTGGGCATCAGTGGTGCTAAGTGCACCAGTGTCATTTCTAACACATTTTTCCCCAACATATCTATTTACACAAACACACTGTCTTGCAATGCAGAACACTTCACATCTCTGATCCGCACATCTCAAGACATTGACAAACTTTCTTTTTTCAGCCACTTTCTGAGCTGTGTATATCTGTTGTTTAGCTTATCTCTTAGCTACCTAGTACTGGTCTCAGCTACCCCCATTTTTCCAGTCTTTCCATGCCTCTCTCTTGGCTTTAATGGTTCTATACACTGTGCTGTTCCACCACCAAGTTTCCTCAGTAGTTGTCATGTAGGAATTTCCAGTTGTCCTTTATGTTATATGTACCTAGCTTGTACCCTCATCTACTGCAGCCTGTAGGGTCTTTCTAAACCTATATTGAGCTTCCACACCCTTCATCACCATATTTTTCTGCTTATCTTGTTCTGTCTTGTTTAATTTGATGTCGCTAATAACTAATTTATGTTAGGTCGTGCATTCTTCCCCAAAGAATGCTTTAGTGTTTATTACAGTCAGTTTATCTCATTATCTTACGATTAACCCATTAGCAATCACATTACTCTATATATACTATTATATTTTCATGGTAAAGGCTTTACCTCACATAATATCGAATCTATGAGATTTTGAAAGTATTTATTTTGAGAACAATACCTTAACATCAGTTTGAGTGACCAGTTACAGCCAGTTTCAACAGAAAAAGAATTCTAGCTGGTTTTGGCCGGTTTGAATATTAAAGGATTAAGTAATCAATTTGGCCTGTGTGTTTACCTGACTGATATGAGATCAGGTGACTGGCTGGCTGGTTTCCTGAAATTTGTGTTGCAAATGGTTAGTTTATTTTTGTCACAGAATTCCAGAAGCCTCAATCCTTCTTCATTTCTTAAGCCATAGCCACAGAATCCATCCTCGTATTGCTCCACATGTCCATCAAAGTCGCCTGCCAGGATGATGAGGTTTCTTTCATCAATACCTGAAGTTGTCTGTAAAAGTTCCTCATAGAACCTGTTCTTTTGGCCTTTACTTAGTCCTGCTTGTGGAGCATGTGTAGATGTGCCACCATTCTATTTCCTACAGTTATTCTAAGCTTGATGATTCTATCACTTACTCTAACTACCTCTATTACCTTATCTATCCATTTCTCAGCTACTAACATGCTTACAGTGTTCACGCCTGTCCCCTGCAGTTGTTTTTGATCGGAGTCACTGCGCTTTCTCTCTCTCTCCCTCTTATATATATATATATATTAGGATTGGTGCTCTGAAATAGCAATGTATACATGAATGTATGTATAGTATATTTGGCAATATACCGTATGTTTAATTAAAAACATTTAGAAGACCATACGCTATCATTTTAAAGTAGTGACTATGTCACTTCTTTTCAACGAAAGAAGGGAGAGAAGCTGACAGTCTGTTTCATGCTGGTTGGCGTTCATCAGAGCCACGTACTCCCCTGCTTTCACCAAAAATTATAGAAGCTGGATTCTTATAGAATTCCAGTACTAATCAAGAGCTGATTATACAGAGCGATTGCTGGTCCAGCAAAAATTAGGTATTAGGATTGGTGCTCTGAAATAGCGATGTATACATGAATGTATGTATAGTATATTTGGCAATATACCGAATGTTTAATTAAAAACATTTAGAAGACCATACGCTATCAGTTTTATATATATATAATTCAGTTTTATATATATATAATTCAAGGGTAAGAAATTGTCTAGACAAGTTATCCACATATGCATGTTTATACAATAATATAGGTGCAATAACATACGAAGATCTAAGAGTAAAGTTGTTAGAAGATCGATTCTTACCATCCATATACATATATAAATCAACTTACTTAAATATGGTAAAATTCCGAAATTTCAATATTTCTTACAGCTGTTTCATGAGTGCAAGAGAAATGGAAGGAACCATAAGATGAAACACTCAATCATCAGTAGAAATTCATCTTCCTAAATGCATTAGAGATGACCAGTTACTATAGATTCAAAAGAGTATCTGAACGCACATGATGAGGAATGTACTAATAATTGTTTCTACTTTGGGCACAAGGCCAGCAATTATCCCAGTGTATTACTGGTACTTTATTTTATCGACCCTTTAAGGATGAAAGGCAAAGTTAACCTCGGCGGGATTTGAACTCAGCGCCATAACTCTTTGCTGCAAAGCATGGTGTCTGACCCTCTACCGATACTGCCAATCAACAATATGCGGGTACAAACAGGCCAACGTGAACGCTAGAAATAGCAGTGAGTTTGGTCTAAAATGAATCAGCTCGACTAAAATTTATTGTTAGGAGCAGAAGCACATATATTATAAGATTGATTAATATGTAAAATTATTAATCATATTGTCTGACAAATGTATAGGTTAACCAAAGTACTAAAAATAGTCACTATTAGAACCTAAAGTCAGCTTTACTGATATAAAATTTAAGAATTTCCATTCAGAGCAGTTACACAATAATTCAAGGGTAAAAAATTGTCTAGACAAATGTATCCACATATGTGTGTTTGTACAATAATATAAGAATATTTGTGTAACTCTTAAATTTTATATTTGTAGTGCTGACTTTAGGTTCTAGCAGTGACTATCTGTAACATTTTGATTAACCTATACTTTTGTCAGACAATGATTGATAATTTTATGTATTAATCAATATTTTAATATATATATATTTTTTGTTTTATTTTATAGATAATCTAATCCCTACTGTGGTAGTACAATGATCTGAATCTAGTGGGAAGAAAGAGTTATAATCTTCACAGTTCATTGCACTATTTTTCCACTTCTTTTTTATTAAAATATGATCAAGTTGACATTGGGCACCATTTGGATATTTAACCCTTTAGCATTTACATTACTCTATATATACTATTATATTTTCATGGTTAATGCTTTATCTCACATAATATTGAATCTATGAGATTTTGAAAGTATTTATTTTGAGAACAATACCTTAACATCAGTTTGAGTGACCAGTTACAGCCAGTTTCAACAGAAAAAGGGGAGAATTCTGGCCGGTTTGAACATTAAAGGGTTAAATATCCATGACTTTCTTGGTTTTTCTCATACTTATCTTCTATATCAGTCAGATTACATTCATTTAAAAGATCCAACAATAATTCCTTTTGCCTGATCTGCACAAATACAAATGAGAACATCAAAGAAAATTACACAGTTGAAATTAATAACAGATACCATGCTCTTCAAGACCAATCTCAAGACAACTCTGCCAACACAATGATTGAAAACATAATTGAAGTACATAAAAAGGCTGCAGAATGGCACATATCTCTGAAACCATGCAAAGCAAACAAGAAGGTCCCATGAGAATACCAAAAAGTAGTAAGGAAAAGGAAAGAATTAAAAAGTGCCTATTCTAAACACATGCTTCATCCAACTAAAACAAACAGCTTATATTTGAAGCTAAAAGGAATTTGGATAATGTTTATATCAAAGAACTGCTGCATAATTCCCACTTAAATTGAAAAACTATGCTTGCATGGAGTGTTATCAATAAAAGAAAGAAATCCAGTCAAAGTAAGATAAAAGCTGAATGCCTCGAGGAAAGAGTAAAGTTGTGGAAGGAGCATTTTGTTAAGTTATTGGGACAACCTCTCTTGATAGTTGAAGGAAATATTGACAAGGTATTTGACCCACTGCCTATTGATGTTGGTGATTTTACAATGCAGGAGTTGAAAAATGCAATCAAGTCAACACAAAACAACAAAGCTACAGGCTTGGATAATAAACCAGTAGAAGTATGGAAAGAGTTGCTTGAAATCTACCAACAGACTTTCAAAGGAAATGTACCAAAAATTTGAAGAAAAGGAGGAATAGTGCCTCTCATTTTATTGGTAGTTGCAGCTAAAATCTACAACAAACTCTAAACAGAATAAGACCAAATCTAGACCTGAAACTCAGAATAAATCAAAATAGTTTCAGACAGAATAGATCAACTGTTTCACAAATATTGACATTGTGACGGCTACTAGAAGGCATCAGATAAAAGAACCTGAAAGCTGTACTAACTTTCATTGACTCCATCCATAGAGGAAAGCTTATGTCAACTCTAGTTGTATATGGCAGACTTGATGCCATAGTTTGATATAAATGTACTCTATATAAACATGAAGGCTCAAGTTCTCTTTCCTAATCGTGATACAGAGTTTTTTCAAATCCTAGTAGGTGTAGTTCAAGTTGACACATTGGCACCATATCTTTTCATAATTGCTCTGGACTATTCCATGAGGGAAGCCAATATTAATGAACATGATCTTAGTTTTACATTGACACAAAAGAGAAGTAAGCAAAACCCACAAACTGTAATATGTGATACAAATTTGGCTAATGACATATTCAAGAACATCATAAACTCTAATTCTCTGCCAGAAAAATTGGTCTACACATAAATGTTATTAAGACAGAGTACATGTGACTAAACCAAAATGGAAATCTTGTCTCTCTGGATGGCAAAATATTAAATCAAGTTGATGATTTTCTATATTTTGGCAGCTGGGTGAGTTCATCAAAAAAGGACATTGACATTAGAATTTCCAAAGTTCGGGTTGCATTAAACAAATTGGAAAGAATATGGAAGTCAGATCTACCCAGAAAAATTAAAATATCATTTTTGTGAACATCTGTTGAGTCAGTGTTGTATGGATCGGGTACATGGATCCTGACACAGGTATTTGAGAAGAAACTAGATAGTGCATACACTAAAATGTTTAGGGTTGTACAAAACATAAACTGGCATTAACATATTACAAATGAAAGTTTATACAGAAACTTGCCAAAGATGAGAACTACAATTGCTCAAAGGTTACAATTCGCAGGACATTGCTGGAGAAGTAAGCAGGAAGTTATACACAAGCTACTAGTGAGGGAACCAACTCACGGAAGATGCATTAGAGGAAGACCTGCTCAAACGTTCATTGATTAACTCAGACAATACAAGTAAAGAGCAGTTGCCGAGAGCAATGAAAAATTGTGAATTCTGGAGAGACTTTGTCAGGAATATTTGACTGTGGTCGCGATGATGATGATGATATAATGTATGCATGAGAGTCAATGACCATCCAATAGTATGTACATGTGTATCTGTGTATATATATATACGCACATACACACACACATATATTATGCGCAGGGACATAGAAATACTCAGGCTGAGTGCGCAGTAAGCCCACTAGGAATGAGAGACCCTCTGATTCTCATTAGGATATCTCTCTAGGAGAGGGAAACTCTGATGTAAAACCTGTGGCTTAATAGTAACTGATGATATTGATCTGTTCTTCTTTTCAGATTAAAGCTGTTGTTGCTCAGTGGGTGGTGTTGGTCCAGTGCAAGGCCTTTAAAAAGCTTCATGCAGAGGCATCACTCAATATCAGGTAATCTTTGAAATGATATGAATGGCTGAATGTATCTTTAAAAGGTGACATGATGAAAATGAATGCTCAAAATTTTGAAATAAATGAAAATAAGGGTTCTGGAACAACATGTGGTGAAAGGGTCTGACTTGGCAGGTGTCCTGGGACATTGCAGCCCAGGCCTAATCATCATCCCAATACTGCAGTGAAACCTTTGAAGCCTTTAAATGTGAGTTGTTAGAATGTAAGGACACTGTTTGACACTACGTCATTGAAACATCCTGAGGAGAGATCAACCTTGTAGCCAAGGAGCTAAGTCACTACAACCTGGACATTCTTGCTCTGTCGGAAACTCATTTGCTGGGTGAAGGTCACATAATATAATACACTGTTGACTACACTTTCTTTTGGAAAAGTAGAGTGTAGAGGTTGGAGCGGCCTTTGCAATGAAATCAGAACTTATGCGCAGAGAAGAATTCCCATCGGGTATAAACGAGTTATTGGTGACAATAAGAATTCCACTGCAAAAAAGTAAATACCGTACTTCCTTGCATCGAAGACGCTACTTTTTTTTCCTAAAATAAGTCTCAAAAATCTACCATGTGTCCTGGGGGCCAAAGGTTTATTTTTTTCTTCAAATTTTTGGTTGTCAAAATTAGGGTGCGTCCTTGAGGACAAAGTGTCTTTGGCCCCGAGAAATACAGTATCTGCCTCTGAAGAAGAGAAATCATTTTTCTACCAAGCTTTAAAAGCTGTAGTAAGCAGTATTCCCATTGCAGATAAAGTTGTCATCTTTGGTGACCTTAATGCTAGGGTTGGTAATGACGACAAAACATGGAGTGTGATTGGCAAGCATGGTATTAGTCATTGTAACAGTAACAGACTACTTTTGTCACAAATGTGTGAGGAGATGGGGTTATGCATCACTAACACTATATTCCAGCAAAATGATAAGTTTAAAACCAACTGGATGCATCTAGGATTTAAACAATGGCACTTGTTGGATTATATTCTTATGTGTGGAAGTGTGATATTTGTGGCATTCGCTTGGTCAGGATCCTTCAGGTTCTGAGTGTTGTATGGACCATCACTTGATTCATGCACAACTTAAACTTGTGTGTAAAGCATGGCTGTGCCCAAGATTAAATGCCTCATGTTTGAGGAAAAGTATTCTGGAAGAGTACAAAAACACCTCTCACCATCTTGAGTGTTAAGACAACTGGTCATCTTTTAAAGAGACACTTTACAGTGTTGGTGTTGATATTCTTGGTTATGTAACGAAAAGCCATCAGGACTGGTTCAAGGAGAATAAGGAGATAGAAAAGATCTTGCAGGAGAAGATATGGTTGAGCCCTCTAAATGACAGACATAATGCTGTGAAAAAAGGAAAGGCTGGGAGGTAATTTGAAAGCAATCAAGGTGTGTAAAAGAGGGCTTCATCAGATGAAGGATGCATGGTGGAATAAGAAGGCCAATAAGATTCAGGCTACATCAGACTCCCATAACACAAAACAAATATACAATCTCTTGCATGAGGTTTATGGACCAGCTTCTTCCCTGATTGCACCTCTTCGCAATAAGGATGGAAATGAGCTTGTTTGTGATCTACGGGGTATCCTAAAAAGGTGGCAACAACATTTTGATGATCTTAATCTGCCTTCAAATGTTGATAAGGATTCTATAAACAGCCTTCCTGACAACCCTGTGAAGCATGCTTTGGCTAGTGCTCCTTCATTTGAGGTGGAGACAGCAGTGACTAAACCAAATTGTGGCAAATCTCCCAGAATTACTGCAGAACTTTTAAAATCTGGAGGTGAGAACCTACTGAAATTACTTCCTTTCATCATACGTAACATCTGGAACAATGACACTGTTCCCTCTGATTGGCGAAATGCTCTGATGTTTTTCTTGTATAAGTGTAAGGGGAGTAAAGATAACTGCGGTAACTATCAAAGCATATCTTTGCTCTCTGTGGTAGAGAAGGTTTTGTGTAGGATTTTGTTGGATTCGTTGCTTACACACATTGCTAGAGATGCTCTTTCGGAATCCCAATCTGTTTTTTTGTGAAGGACATAATATGGATGTCATGATCTTTTTTGCCAAACAATTTCAAAAGAAATGCTTAGAACAAGGTACAAATTGTACCAAGTTTTTGTTGATTTCACCAAGACTTTTGACATGAGACTTTGTACAGAACTTTGGAGAAGCTTGGGTGTCCTTAAAAATTTCTGAGTATTTTGAAAAAATTTCATGACAGCATGGCTACTCATTTAAATGTGGGTGGAAAGTTGTCTGAACGCAGCAATGGAGTGAAGCAGGGAGATATTCCTGCTCCTACACTGTTTGCTTTGTACTTAGCAATGGTATTTCAACTGGCTTTCAGGGAATGTAGGCAGGTGTTTATGTCCATCATGGGACAAGAAATGTCTTCAATATCAGATGTTTTAAGACAATGACAAACGTAGTTTTGATATTGGCGAGGGATTTGAATGCTAATGACTGAGACAGTGTGGCTCACACAGAAGAGGATATGTAACACCTGATGGATGCTATCGAGAAATATAAATGCAGATAAGCTATATAGACAGACGGTAAAGAAAAGTAATGAAAGAGAATGATATACACAGAAAGATAGATAACTAAGAAATAAATGGATTAAGTGAGAGAAACAAAGAAAAACAGATAAGACATAAAAGAAGAAAGATATTAAAAAAAAAACATATAAAGCGATAACGACTTCGATAAGAAACCACCGAGTAGAGAGAAATTAAGATAGACAGACTGGGTTAAAAGAAGAGCATAATACGGTGAAGGGGTGGGAAAACAGAGATTCGCATTGAAACGGAAAAGGGACGGATAAGTAAATTAATTTGAATAGCAATTTGGAGTAAGGATATAGTGTTGGAATGAAAGGAAACCCCACGCCGGATGAGCGTCTGGGCGACTGGAAGTTAGGGGTACATTATAATTCTATATGGTTTAGGAATGTTGTAAATCTGACATCCTTAAACCCCTCTCCCCCCAATAACATATGTCGTTAAGAAGTCATAACGGATATAAGAGGTCGGAATTCAGAGATCAAAACGGAAAGAAAGAATGAAAAGGCGGAGAATGGCAGAGAAGAGAAGAACGAGAAACAAAGAAAGAAAAAAATGTAAGTGAGAAATAGTGAGGTGATAATAAAAACAAATTTTAGAATAGGAGACAAAGGGTGAAAGTGCGTTGTGATCTGGAAGCAAGAGTGTGTGGAGAATCTAAAATAAAAAGGCTGAAGAAGAAAGACAAAAGAGATGCGAGAAAATACAGAGAAAAAGTTTGGTAGCGCAAACGTGAAAGAAAAAAAGAATGGATATACAGAGTGAAATAAACAAAACGATAGATAGAAGATAAAATAAAAAAGTTTCGGGTGAGAAAGTAATGAAGACAGGCGCTGATAGGAAGAAGAAAAGGGAACTTAAATGGGGAGGAAGAGTGTGAAATAGGTCGTGCTTTTTTTTTCTTTTCTTTTTTTGTACAGTTCTCACTGCTGAGTAAGCAATATTTACGCGCCGGTTCTAACTTAAGCAAGGAATATGCCAATAGATATTTACAGCATGTTTTGTTTATCTTAGACGAGTGGCTAATTAATACTGTTGAATGTATTTCAATATTATTCATATATTCTTTTTTTTTTCACCCCATTTTTATTTTATATGTCAAACTGAAAAAGCAATTGTAAAAACCGCCTTTATTTTTAGAAAAAATTCTATTACATTAATTTTTTTAATTCTTTTTTTTTTACCGACGCAAACTTTCACTGGTTTATTTGAGCACTAGTTTTGTTTTTGTGTGTGTGTGTAGGCTGGGAGATCTTTGTTAAAATAAAGCTTTGTTGCCGGGTTTTAAACAGCTACAACTGTATAGAATTATACACTAAATCTTTGAGGAAAATCGCGAATCTTCCTATTCTACGTATTGATTGAATTTGCAAAACGAACTATTTCATTCCTCGAAAAGTAACGTCCACAAAGTGTATGTGTTGTAGTTACTTAACCCCTTGTGTGAGCAGACGTTTCAGCTATTACAACGAAGACTTCTTTTAAAATATTTTATCTAATACTATATATGATAAAATTATATATCAATAAAAGATTTGAGGACATATTCAGTTGGTTCGGGTTTATTTAAAATTCGTTATATATATCAGTTAAGATAGCCAGAGTTCTTCAGACGGCAAAACCTATAAAACAATTAAACCCAGTAACTTCTTCAAGAAAAAATTTTCTTTTCTTGATATAGAGGACCAGCCGGGCACATAGCGTTGATTTTTCGGCGGCCGGCTTACATTTAAAACTATTGTTCGAGGCAAAGAAAAACGTAAGAAATCCCAAACAATATAAAATATTTGGTGGGTTGCCTTACAGACGAATCAGGTGATGCCCGTGAAGGTGCTTGGTTGTTCCAGCGCTTTGGTTTCGTCCTCATTCGCGGTAATGCTGCAAGTTGGCTTGCCGAAAAAGTATTAGAGGGAGACTCCGGCACCCCTTGTGGTGTGTGATTGATTGACACACTTGTTGAATTAATAATTTCCCATTTTGATTTTATATTTTTATGTGAAATATTCATTGTATATATTATTTGTGGGTATATTTTCATTCTGTAAGAATTATAAATAAATCAATGACTAATATAAGCATTTTTACATTTATAATCGAATAATTATATTCTTTTGAGCATTTAGTTTGGATATAATCATAACACGAACTTAGAAAATTCCTAAGGTTTACATTATCCAAACCCTCGAGGAAAATGCTTTAACTATTTGTCATAACCAGATATTCTGGTAGTTTATACCAAATTAAGATTATTTTATTCGTAATAAAGTATTTAAGTATATCTAACCTGGAGCGTTTAACAAAAATCTTTTCAGTATTAGTAATTTTTATAATCCATTGAATTATTAAAAATTATATTAAAAAAACAAACAAAAATGTAACTATGCCACTTTTTATTCAATCTTCATGAGACTTGTTTTAAAATACTTAAATATCTAACTATTTTTTTTAGTAAAACTACGTTCTATTTGCTTAACATTTCTAAATTATTTGTGCTAACACTCACTTTCATAACTTCATCCATTAGTTTTTCGCTTCTGTAGTTGCTCCTTTCTAGACCATGACCTTTCGCTTGTAGAAAGATAATACTACAAAGCCAGTCATTGTGTATGACTCCTTGGATAACCTGACTAATAACGAGTTCGACTCCTACTTCACCAGGTCATTTAAGTGACTGTCCACCAGCTTTTCCATCTCCTTGAATGCAGTTTTGAGCCTATAACTGTTAACTTCCATAACCATTCTCTGTTAAGTTTACACCCATTCTCTACATTTATCAACCTCTAGTAATAACATTTCCAGGTCTCTTTCTTTTGAGCATCATTAAGGTTAAGTGCTCCGATGTCATTCGGAACACTTTTCCTCAACGGCATCTTGATTCACACCGATACAATGCTTTGCAATGCAGAACATCTTCCGCCTCTGATCCCCATGTCGCAGAATGTTGGCAAACCTGTTTTCAGCTTCTTTATGTGTTATGTAAAAGCTGGTGTCTAACTTCTCTTTTAGCGATTTGATATTGTTCTTTGCTGTTACCATTTTTACAGTCTTTCTACACCTGTCTCTTAGCTTTAATGGCTCTGTCTACAATGCTGTTCCACAACTATATCACCCTTTGTCCGGTTGGCACCTTGCTCCAGCCACTAGTCTTGTCAGTGGCCTACAGTAGGTTGTCTTGTAAAAACTTCCAATAGTACTCTACGTCATATGAGTTCATCTCCTCCCTCTGATCATATGCATCACATAGCATATTCCGATACCAATATTTAACAGAAAGGTCCTTTAGTTTCCACACTCCCTCTTCTGAATATCCTGTGTTTTTATTTTGTCTAGTTCTTATGTTGTCACTAATAACTGGGTATTGCATTTCTCTCTTGGAAAAGACTTAGCATTCACAATCACATATCTATCTTGATTTCTAATGAGCATGAAATCTTATATTCACCTGAATGATAGGTGATCAAGTGGTAAGCCGGTTCTCTGAAGTTATTGTTACAAATGGTTATTTGCATCATTGAATTCCAGGAGCATTGGTTGCTCTTCATTTCTTGAACCATATTCATAACCACCAGGCACTCCAAAGTAACTACCTGGGTGCTGCCCAATATGTCCATTGAAGTCACCAGCCAGGATAATGAAATCACTGTTATAGAAAATTATTCTTTACCTAACCCAGTGCATAAGTGGAGATAACAGTTGTCATTCTTGTGGGAGGGGGGATTGCCGGAAGTGGGGGAACGCCTGACTGGAAGCAGAAGGACAGGGGCGACTCGAGGGATAAGGCCGTGAACAGCCCTCTTAGCTACAGGCCCAGCAAGGTGACGGATGTGTGAAGACAGATGCGAGTGGAAAGTACCCCACGTTGACGGTGGAACCTGCGATAGAGAGACGCGTCCGAATGCCTCCGGCTACAAGCTATTTCGGCGTTTAATGAATTTTCCTATCTTTCGGCATTCTTACACCCGGCACGGTAGCCTTTTAGTTTACCTTTTTTTTAAAAATCTTTTTTTGTTCTTTTTCGTGAGGTATCGTTGTTGATTTTTTTCAGATCTCGCAGGGGAGATGGCGGCGAAACTGAGATTGAATAGCGATGAGCATGAGCGAGCTCGTCGCACAGACCCGTGTAATAACATAGGACACGAGGTGGAGTGTTGCAGCGCTGGCAGCGACGGAAGCCCATGGCAGTCGACAGCGACCGACGTATAACGAAAGGAGACCAGCCGCTGTGAATAGTCGTCCGCGTGCGTTTGGAGGCCGGTGCTTCAGGTGCCAGGGCCCGCATATGGCAAGGGACTGCAGAGAGCCGAAGCCAGCCATAGTCTGCTATCGCTGCAAGCGACCAGGCTACATCGCTAATAATTGCGACCAGGCAAATGGTCTAAGGGGGACTATTGCACCGGTAGCCACCCCCGGAAGCGAGTAGAGGCGCCTTTGCAGTTGCTGCCCGTAGTGGAAGGGGTAGGGGTCCACCGCGAGCACTTGTGACCATGAAGGTGGTTAAAAAGTGGAGCGGGATGGGCAGTCGACGGCAGGGAGATTAGATGCTGAGGTACCAGCGAGTTGTCAATAGTGGTACGGGGAAAATTAGGCTTCGGCGATCGTTATTGACCAGGTGGTGAACGGAATCGATGTAGTAATGGGCATGAAAGCGATTGGCTGGGAGAATCCATGAAGAAAATATCATACAGGACAAGGATTTCAGGGCGGTGTTCGATGGGCAGTGGTGGGTAGTTGAGTGGTACTGGATGGGAGATCCACCAGCGCTGAAGAATAGAGTAAGGCTGCTATCAGCATACCCTGAAAGGAAATGCCAGAAGCGAGTTTGATGGAGAGGTACAGAGATGGATCGAGGAGGGTATACTTATTCCTTGGAAGGAGGAAGAGAAGTGTGGAGAGTTTCCGCTGATGGCAGTGGTGCAGCCCACGAAGAACAAGGTTAGGCCGGTGCTGGACTTTCGTGAGCTGAACGAACACATGTCATGCCACACAAGTGGTGAGGACAGTGGCCATGATGCAGGAAATCGTGGAGAAGGTAAAAGCGGATAACCCAGCTGGTACGTCCCCAAATCGGAGAGCAGGACCGTATGGTGTGATGCCAGCAGCATAGCACTAGGGGTCACTCTGGAGATAGGGGGTGTCGAGGTTGAGGACGCAGTTTGGCTCTGGAAGGAGGACTACAACCACATGGCCGAACTGAATGCTGTGCTGAGAGGGGTGAATCTCGCCCTGAGATGGGGGCTGCACACTATAGAAATTCGAACTGACTCGGCCACTGTACTTGGATGGGTGAGATCAGTGCTTACCAGTGAGAGGAGGGTGCGAACGAGAGGGGCAGCAGAAATGTTGATAAAGCACCGCCTGGGAACTCTGGAAGAGCTGTCTACTGAGTTTGGCCTGGAGTTGAGTGTAGCTTTTGTACCCTCAGAAAAACAGGGCAGACGTATTAACCAGGATGAAGAAAGTCTGCCTGGAAATGCCAGGGGACGCAGAGGAGGGGATAGCGGCAGTGTGTCGGCTGAGTGATTTGGAGTTGAGGGGACTGCACACCATGCACCACATGGGAGTAAATAGGACCCTGTTCCTAGCCAGAAGAATCGACTCTGACGTTAACAGACAGTGTCCAGAGAGTGGTCGGAGGTTGCGACAGATGCCAGTCTATTGACCCTGACCCGGGTGTGCACGAGACAGGAAGCATCCCGGTGGAGCACAACTGGAAGCGATTAATGGTGGACGTGACACACTACCGACAAGGAACGTATCTTTTGATGGTCGATTGTGGGTCGGGACGGATGGCGATATGGAGGGAAATGAAAACAGGGACTGCGGAGGAAATCGTGTGAACGCTGAGAGAGATGTTTCGCTTGGAGGCACTGAGGGAAATGCCTAACAAGTGGAAGGTGAACCGCTTCTTCAGAGCGGCATACAGGCCGAGCAGAAATGGGATTGTGGAGAAACACCATCGCATGATCAAGGCTATGGCGGAAAGGGGGCATATTTCGCCAATGGAGGCAGTGTTCTGGTACAACATGTCTCCTCGGGTGGGACAGGGCAATATATAGATATGAATGGCGACACCCATGCACAGTACCACAGCAGCCAGTGGAGAGAGAGAGCCCATCCGTACGAGTGGGTGAAGAGGTATGGGTCAGGCCCCCGAATGCGCATTGCACATCTCAATGGGGAAAGTACCCCAAACAGTGCAGAGATCGCAACGGAGTCGCTGCCAATCTAGGTAGATGGCGCAGTGTGATGGGGGGATTGATCCTTGAGATCGGGTGCCGTGTGGGGCTGCGGTGAGATAGAGGGGGGTGTAGAGCTGCTGTGGGAGGGGGATGCCTGACCGGAAGCAGGAGGATGGGGGCGACTTGAGGGAGCAGGCCATGAACAGCCCTCTCTTAGCTACAGGCCCTGCAAGGTGACGGACATGTGAAGACAGCCACGAGTGAAAAGTTCTCCACATGGACGGTGGTACCAGCGATAGAGAGACACAAGGTAAGTCCGAATGCCTCCGGCTACAATTCTATAACGTATGACTATTCTGAATTTGATAATTTTATCTTAATTACCTTAACTCTACTTTTCAGCTGGTAAAATGTCCACTTCACGTAGCCCATCATCATTTCCTACTGAAAAGAGCTTTTAACTGTGTTCTTTGCCTGTAAGGAGTCTGGCTGATGCTATCCTCTTGTATGCAACACACAGCCACTAGTCTCTTCTAAACATCTACCTCATCTACCTTTCAGCAAGCCAATGTTAAGATTGTTAGCCCTGAAATGTGTTACATTACAGTAATGGGGTGTCCATTGGTTAATGGGTTGACTTTTGGTACCAGTTTCTTATATCCAAAAGTAAATGTGTGATTACTTGATGACAGTCAGACTTTTGCACAAAGTTATGTTAGCCACCTCACTACCATGCACAACATTATCATGGTTAGTGTTAGACCTTTATACACAGTTAGCATTTATATTATGAGTTGAGCTGGTCATATTGGCTTGGTTTTTATGGCTGGATGCCTTTCCAGTCACCAGTCACCTTACAATGTGGACTGGGTGTATTCTATTGTGCCACCAACACTAGTGAGGTTGTCTACCAGGACCTAAGAGCCTCCTCTACCCAGAGTAGATTGTTCTCCTAGATAGGTTGCATTTGCTATAATTTACAAAGTCCACATCTACCCTGTGCAGTTTTATTTATTCAGAATAACTATCCTCCAAGAGAGGCTTACAGCGTCAATGTTCTACATCAGGTTGCACATGCACATTTATACACACTGGTTATAATTGTGGTACATACCCATATCTACATAGAAATACACTAATTGTACAATTATAATTAATCAATTAATTATCTATAATAAATCTATATGGAGGCACATGGCTTAGTGGTTAGAGCATTGACCTTGCAATCAAAAGGTTGTGAATTCAATTCTCAGACAGGGTGATGTGTTGTTTCCTTGAGCAAGACACTTTATTTCACATTGCTCCAGTTTACTCAGCTGTAGAAATGAGATGATAGGGACTGGGGTCCATATCATTCCACTGTAAAGTAGTCGTGCAGGTGCCATGGCAAAAAAGCACCCAGCACTCACTGTAAATGAGGTTGGTGTTAGGAAGGGCATCGAGCTGTAGAAATCAAGCCAGAATCAGTTCCCGTCCCACCCTTGCAAGCAGGGAAAAAGCGGACGTAAAATGAAATGATGATGATGAATTCTATAGACAAATTCAAGTCTATTTTCGATTGGGGATTGGATAAATAATTGTTTCTACTTGGGCACAAGGCCAGACATTTGGTGGGAGAGGAAAGTCCATTAAATCAACCCCAGTGCATTACTGGTGTTTTATTTTATCAACCCCCGTAAGGATGAAAAGCAAAGCTAACTTCAGTAGGATTTGAACTCAGAACATAAAGGGATTGGCTAAATAATTGTTTATATTTTTGGCACAAGGTCAGCAATTACCCCCATTGCATTACTGGTGTTTTATTTGATCAACCCCTGTAAGGATGAAAGGCAAAGTTAACTTCAGTGGAATTTGAACTCAGACCGTAAAGGGACGTAACTCTATGCTGCAAAGAATGGCGTCCGACCCTCTACCGATACTGCAAATCCACCGACTGGCTAAATAATAGAAAGCTATTGTAGATTCTTGTTTATACTTCAAATAAATTTTTTCATGTTAATACAGCAGTGGCTAACTTTCAAAGTGTTCGTTTTACTTTTACATTCCTCCTTTCTAACACCATTCATAGCTAAGTGTAGTTCAAACAGATTTCATGGGAGATCCCTTATTTTCTTTTAACCAGAAAATGAACTTGTACACCTCTTAACTCTTTTATTTTTATTGAGGTTTATATTTTCATTTTACTTTCTTTGTACTCCTATTTATTCCTTTTCATTTGCTGACATGCAACCAGCTGGAATCTTTATCTGCTTTTATTCTTACTTCTAATAAACACTACCTTTTTCCATAAACATCTTCCTTATTCCTTTCTATCTGGATACATCACATAATAAATGCTTTCTCCATACTGATTATGTCTGTTTACATATAGTCAACCTTAATCTTATTTGCTTTCACACTACCTTTCTCCATAAAGCTTATTGTATCCACTGACACAGCAACATATCTGCTTCTTTTATCACCTCTCTATATTTCTCTTTCTCCCTCTACTTGCTATTTTTATCTTTTCCATGTGCATCACCTTGCTTCTTACTCAATTTCTTTTACATTTTATTACCGTCTATTTTAATCCAAGCCTATTTTTTCTTATTTTAAATGTGAGAATCTCAGTATTTACAAGCCAAGTCTTGACCAAATATTAAATATGGAGTTCAATTGTGTCAAAAATCAGAAACATGACAGAGTAACAATTGTGAAAAATCTCCATCAACCCTGGAAAGATTGAAGACAAAGTTGACCTTGGTGGGTTTTAAACTCAGAATGTTCTAAGAGTTCATTCTGAGTTCAAATTCTGCCATGGTCAACTTTGCCTTTTATCCATCAGGGATCAATAAAATAAAGTACTAATCAAGTACTGGGGTCAATTTAACCAACTTATAAATTGCTGGACTTGTGCTTAAATAAAAAATAAAAAAAACATTACTAAAGCACTGGATTGGCAGTCAAACAAAATACTGTATTGAATCATGACCCTTTTCACTCTGGGTTCAAATCCTGTTGTGGTCAACTTCCGGGGTCAATAAAATAAAGTGTCAGTCAAGTACTGATGTTGATTTAATCAACTTAGCTCCTCCCCCAAATTTGTTGACCTTGTACCTAAATGAGAAACAACCTCCTCATCATCATGATCATTTTATGTCCGTTTTCCATGCTGGCATGGGTTGGACAAGTTAGGATGAAGTTTCTCAACAGTAAAACAAGGATACCCAATCATGACTAAAAATTACAAATAAATTATTTGTTGTTTATCCTGGTTTTTTGAATAGGTACATTGTATACGTGAGTGCCACAAGAGATGATTGAAAGGGTTGGTGTCAGGAAGGGTATCCAACTGTAAAACATTGCCTCAGAACATCCTGTCCAACCCATGTCAGCATGCAAAGTGGATGTTGATTTGTAGTTCAGAAGATTGAAAACAACTGCAGATTATTGCTCTCAGAAAACTAGTTTAACACAGTCAAGGTTCTTTTATTCTTATTCTTTTACTGGTTTTAATTATTGGACTGCAGGCATACTGAAGAATTTCAAGAATATTAGTGAATTATATCAACCTCATCATTTGTTTCAGTCTGTTTTTTTTTTTTTAATCTCCATTCATGGAACTGCTACAGTTATGAAATAAACATAACGTAAGCACAGTCACACACACACACATACTTCAGGCATCTGCAGACATTCTACTTACCCAATTTCACTAATGAATTATTTGATAACCTGCTATAATAGATGCCACACAGTTAGTATCAAACACAGAACTTCTTCATTGCAAAGTGAACTTTTGAAGCCATATCTGTGCCTAGACAATCATAATTTTGAAAGGTAAACCAAATATAAAGCCTTACATCTTTAACAAGACCTCCATTAGCTATTTCTGTGTTTGCATTCATTGAATCAGAGCTGACTAGATTATAATCATCAACATTTTTTCTATGCTTGCATTCATTATCAGCATGTGGCATTCTTTTCACCCAACAACCATTATACATTTAATCTAATGGCCATCACTTGCAATCAAGTATGATTTGGTAGCATGTTCTCATTAATGGTTTTAGGTGCCCATAGAGTCATGAGCAGACTCTTCAACCCTCAATCCAGCAGAATATCCAGGATGTGGCAGCTGGAGAAAGAAAGGGTTGCACCTACACTGGGTGGGTACTTTTTTATTGGTCCTGAAAGGATGGAAGGCAAAGTAGATATTGGTGAGATTTGAATGCAGAGCACTAAAATAACATAACATCATGCATCCTTTTAACCCTTTAGCATTTGCATTACTCTATATATACTATTGTATTTTCATGGTAAAGGCTTTATCTTACATAATTCTCACATAAAATTGAATTTATGAGATTTCAATATTATTTATTTTAAGAACAATACTTTAACATTAGTATGAGTAGCCAGTTGCGGCTGGTTTGAACAGAAAGAGATGAGAGAATTCTGGCCGGATATGACCGGTCTAAATGCTTAAACACTTTAACCCTTTTGTTATCAAACTGTCCATAGTTCTAGGATACACAGCTGTTTATTTTAAAGTATTTTTATTTATGATCCTTTTGTGGGCCTTCAAGACTGGTAAAATGGCTGAAGGAAAGTAAACTCAAACCAGAACCCTGGCCCAAACACTTGCAACAGAGTAGACTCTGCTATATGTACAAATGGCCTAGTTGGTAGTGTTAAACCAGTTGGATTAAGCTTAAAATGCAATAAGGCCACAACAAGATATGACCTCAGTATGTAAACAGTTGGAACAAATACTGCAAACTATATATTACAACACTAACAATTCCTTTAATCTCCTGTCTTGGATTTAAATTTTATGTTACTGACCTCAAAAGGATGAAGGGCAAAGCGACATCAGCAAGATTTGAACTTAGAGTGCAAATAGCCAGAAGAAATACTTCAAAGCATTTTATCCTATGCCCTAATAACTGCCAATTCACTGCTGTTAAACATTGCTTTTGTAACAAAACAGCGACACTATCAAAGCTAGAGAATTGTATTCATATACATCAAAGTCAACTATATCAATACTTTTAAAGGCATCCAGCTATAAAAAGCAAGCCAAAACAAAGTGTACGAGGAGGACCCAGTTATCTGACTGGTCTGGCTGCTACACATAACCGTCTAACTCACGCAAGCATGGAAAATAGATGTTAAATGGTAATGATGATGAAATATTCTAACTAAAAGAAAACAAATACAAATGTGAAAGAATCATTTTAGCCATTTAAAAACACACAAAAACTGTTAACTTTACTTTATATTCATCAGTAGAACTGTGTATGTGACCAGGTCGCAGACTGTGTGACCAAACGTTTGACACCAGAAAAGAAATGATAAATATAAAGTAAATATATTATGTATGTTTTTAAATGGCTAAAATGACTCTTCCACACAATAATTGTTTTACTTTCAACACATAGCCTCAGATCAAGTCATTTACCAGAAAAGTACAACTCTGAAATACAGTTCAAATTATTTAAAAAAAAAAAACAATTTTAATTACTGTTTCATAAAACTTTAAATATTACAAAAGGTTTGCACAAATGAAAACATTTTGTAAAGAAAAATATATATTTAATACATGGAAATTATCAATAACATACTGTACAGGCAGAAATAATAAAAGAATACAAATAATTTACATATATGTACATTGTTTTGATTTTGGTAAAGCAGTAGAAGAGCAAATTGCTCAGCTGAAAAAATATTTCACAAACTCAGTAATAAAGTGTCCAGGTATATTAAAAACTGTCTTCCCAATTAAGTTCAATATCTGATCCTTGGCTCAATTGACTTTCCTCGGAGTTCCGTTCTATTTCTCCCATGTCTGTATTATAGAGTAACAGCTCGTCATCAGTGATATGGGAATTCCCTAAAATGAAACTAGTAAATCTAGAATAAGAAAAAAAAAATGTTTGTTATATATATTAATTTATATATATATATATATATATACACATACATATGGAAGAGGAAGACCTAGAAAAACATGGGATGATGTAGTGAAGGCCAACCGCATTTAGCTGAACATCACAATAGAGATGACTCAGGAATGAGAAAACTGGTGATATTCCATAATACAGGGAGCTCACCTTCCCATGTAAGTGGAATGAAACATCACAAGGAAGATGGCTAATCACCTATCTACCTCCCTCTATCCTAAACCTGAAGAAGCAGAGAAGTGGTACAACACTCAGGTTTCATCTCCCACATGCCAGCGGAACAACTCTTAGGTTCTCACCTGCTAGTATTCCTGACTTCTTCACTCAAACCATGATACCTTCTTTGTGTCTTCGTCATTTTCCCAACTAGGAAAGCCAGGCTCATTACAAAATGACAGAAAGCCCCCACCCACTTGATCCAATGCCACTCCTATGATCCCTCCACTACCATCAGCATATATATTTGCTCGCTTTTTGGACCCACAATATGTTAGCCATCACCCACATGCATCAGACTGCCTCCATTACATGACTCCCACTGGCAGTGTGATGTCTGTACTCCAGCCTGAATCTCCACAAATGCCTCCCCAACAAGATCAAGGACACTTAGTACTGTAATGAAGTAGTGTTGGTTCCACAACAAAAAGCACCCAGTCCACTCTGTAATGTGGTAGTGCTGGTGCCACAATGAAAAGCACCTAGTCCACCCTGTAAGGTGATAGATAGTGCTGGAGTCACAATAAAATGCTCCCAGTAAACATTGTAAAGTAGATTGCATGAGGAAAGGCATCCAGCCATAGAAACCAAGTCAAAACAAAGCATACTAGCAGGATTTAATCACCTGATTGCTCTGGCCTCAAAAGTTTATGTGTGATCCACATCAGTTTAGATGTGGATCACATGTAAACTCAAATATCTGAGGAGATGTTAAAGAAGAGTCAGGCTTCGGTCACCTTGATCACACACGAGCTGATTGATATTGTAACAATTGTAATATGCAAATAAAGTTTCTACACAAGCTGCAAATCTGACTTCAATTAATTTCAGTATATCTACACTCTGAAACATACAGCCAAAAGAACAAAGGTCAAAATTGACCTCAGTGGGATTTGAATTTAGGGCACACAGAGCCAGAACAAATACCACCAAGCATTCTATCTGACATTCTAACAACTATACCAGTCTACCACTTGAAAATTCAAATACAGTGATACCTCACAGTATGAGTTTAATTCGAGTAAATCATTATAGGATTTACTCGTTTTACAAATCAATTTTCCCCATTGAAATTAATATAAATAGTCCGTTCCAGCCCCACATACCCACCAAAAAATAATTTTTTACAGGTTTTAAAACAGAAAAGGTGAAGTTACAATGACAATTATAAAAACATAATAAAAGAAAATGCAAAAAAAAAAAGGCATGGGTCAAACCAAGGTAAATGACACTTATGCAAGATGCCACACAGTAGGATTGAACCTAGAACCTAATGATTGTGAAGCAAACTTCGTAACCATTCAGCTATGCTGCATCCACAGCATAATATCAGAGCTGTGATCTCTATTTGGAGAAGTAGTGGCTCTACCTGAAGCATGGGTTAACAAAGGATGCGTTCAGGCCTTAGGTAGAGGGGTCTGTTCAAAAAATATATTGGTCTTCATTTCATGCTGCAAAAAACTGGCGATGGGCCTGCGACCAATCTTGGAAGGCATGGGATGAACGCACAAAGTTTGTGTATCCCGAGACCCCAAAAAGGGTTCTGAAGGGAGAAAACCTTCATAATTGGAATCTGGAACATCACAACCCTTACAGGTAAGGAGCAGGAACTAGTGGAGAAGGCTAGATGCTACTGGCTAGATATGGTCAGAGTTTCCTCAACAAAGTTCTGTGGCTCTGGTACTATAGATTTGGATGGAGGATGGAAACTTCACTATTCAGGTGTGGCACCAGAAATGACTGCACAGAGAGGAGAGGGGATACTCACAAGCCCTAGCTGAGACATCCATAAATATACAGAGTATAAGGGGACATAGATCAATAATTGATTTTGTTATTGTCTCTGATCTCTTCGATTCTGTGCTGGATGTTCATGTTATGAGAGGGACTGAGCTGCCAACTGATCACCATCTAGTTATCTGCAACTTGAGACTACCTAAAGCCAAAGAAGCCCACATGACTGGCAGGTCCAGATCGACCTACAGGATAAAGTGGGATGCATTGGTGAATAAGGAAGTCAGGATCAGGTATGCAGCAGATACTATTACATCCAAATTGAAAGAACACCCTGAGCAAACTGAGGATATTGAAACTGAGTGGAGATTGTTCAGATCAGTAATTTCTGCTTCAGCTGTTAAATGCTGTAAACAAATGAGGCTTGGTGTGGTGTCAGATGGCAGGAGGACCCCTGGATTCAATCAAAAGGTCAAAGATGCCATTCGAACAGAGAAGGAGGTCTGGCTTGGAAATAAGTCGTCCTTCTTGCACTTGCCATACATGCAGAATCACAGCAGAGAAGGCATCCAAAGTTAAGACATAGGAAGACTGTAGGGTTAAGCTGGAATCCAACTTAAGATCAGCAAATAAAGTGTTCTGGCAGAACATCTACAGAATTTATAAAGAAAAATTCAATTATTAAATTATTTTATCTAGCATATTATTTGGTGTTGAATAAAGGAAAGGAGCTGATCCATTGCTGATACCATCTACCACTTACAACTCTTGACAGAAGCACCACTGCAAGATTTGGACTGGGAGTGTATAGAGCCTGAATAGATACTGTAATGCATCCTATCCAGCTCTTAACAATTCCACAAATCCACCATCCCTATTTATTTATTGGCTTTAAAAGGATGAAAGGCAAAGTTGACCTTTGTAGGATTTAAACTCTGAGTATAGAGAGCTGGAACTAATATAAAGGCATTTAATCTAACCCTCTAAGAACTCTGCCAGTTCATCATATAAATAAAATTCCAGATAAAATAGATATTGACTCTTTTGTTACCATATTTCTAATGAAAGACACTGCATATAACTTGCAAATAATTTTGAAAATATCAAGAATTTGCAAAGATTTAGTAATACAACTTACTTCCTAATTATTAAGATGTTTGCTACATAAATGTTCTTAATTTTTTAGATAAGTACACATACTTTAAAACAAGCAGTTTTGTATTGTAATACCAGGAAAAGCTTGAGCTAGTTTGGTATCTAAAAGGTTAAATATGTACCAGACCACTAACATATTTGTGGCCTGGTACCAATAACGTGGGATATTAATGTAATTGAACCTTTTGATACCAAACTGCTAGAATCCACTCCTGGTTCTATGACGAAAAACAAGTTTTAAAGGGTTCATATTCAAATATAAGTCTTCATCATTTTTTTGTAAAAACATTTAGTTATGTTCTAAACACCAACATAATAACAATAAAGTTAGTTGTATTACCAAATCCCTCCAATTTTTTTATTTATTATTCTTAAAATTAATTGAAAATCATAGACAATATATCTCATTAGAAATGTGTTAATGAAAGGGTTAAATGCTTCATGCAAAATTAACCCTTTAGCATTCACATTAATTTGTCAAATATCATGTTTATCTATTCACATTATTTTCAGTTAATCATACTCAAGAGGGTTATCAATCATATTTGATTGTAATTTTCTTAATTTTCTATGTGCAGACTTGAAATTTTGTCAATAGATGTTTAAATATCAATAATTTACAATTATATATTTTTACCTGAATTTTTTTTTTGTTAAATTTGACTTTTATGGGCAGGTGAATTTAATTAACAGGTGTAAAAGTAATGACTTAATGGATAAACACAAAAAATTAAACTTTATCTGCCTTACCTGTAAGATGTGTTACAAAAAATATCCAACACAGACCTAGATGTTGACTTCCAACAATTTTATCACTTTTCCGAACAGGTGAATTAATTTAAAATGCAGGTATAAGTACAAGGTTTTATTTAGTCTTTCTCTACATTCCATGCAAATATTTTCATTGAAAAAATGGATAATACCTTTCACCAGTCAAAATAATATTGGCAATGTACTGAGTAGATCTATATAACAGAATGTGCCCAATATATAAGTTCATTAACAGGTGTGACAGGTGAATGCAGGTGTTTTTGTATATAATGTGTTCCAATATATTTTTTTAAATATTTTTTTCAATATTGTCAGGCAATATTTCTATCGGGAAATTGGCCAAAACACCCTTTACACTTTGCAAAAAGAACACATAAATGAGGTTTCAATTTGATAACCTTTATCTGTATTTTAAATACTTTGTTTTTGGCATAATACTTGATATATAAGGGTCACTAAACCATATAATCAGTGCTCCAGTCATTCCAACGTTAAAAAAACACGTGCTGTTACAAGCTGTTTCATTATATTAAGTGTTAATTTTCACTGTAAAGGCCTATCTCGCAGTAACTTCGAATTGATGAGATTTTGATGACGGTATTGTTTATTTTTAGAACGATATTTTAGTGTTGGTGTTGTTGGCCAGATTGGGCTTATATTAAGTGTTAATTTTCACTGTAAAGGCCTATCTCGCAGTAACTTCGAATTGATGAGATTTTGATGACGGTATTGTTTATTTTTAGAACGATATTTTAGTGTTGGTGTTGTTGGCCAGATTGGGCTGGTTTGAACAAATAAAGGGGAAATAATTTCGACCGGTTTGGGCCATATTGAAAGCTAAAGGGTAGCACAGACCTTTTAGGTGAACTGACTTTATTCAGTACTTCCCAAGGAACACAATCAGGACTGTGGCAATACTCTCTAAGATGTTCCAAAGCAATTTTTGTTTCCACTGCCCCTTGAGTAATATATTCTTCCTCTGTTAAAAACCTGTGTTGTGGTGGGAAAAATTTATACCTAAAAAAAGAAAATAATCAAAAGACAAGATTAAACACATAATCACAATCGTTTTTTTGCTTTCTGTTCCTTGCTAGCATTGGTTGGAGACTTCTTGAGGCATTTTTTCTACAACTGGTTGCTTTTCCTAATGCCAACCCATACTTTATCATTTTTAAGTATGGTATATATTGCTGATGTTAGTTAAGGTGCTAAACTATGGGACATAGTAATTATGAAGGCCTTTGATAGGGTACCCCGATCTGTCATCTGGTGGTCCCTAAGGAAGCTAGGTGTTGAGGAATGGCTTGTGAGGACAGTGCAAACTTTGTACAGAGGTACTCTCAGTAAAGTCAGGGTAGGAATGGAGTTTAGTGAGGAATTCCAGATACAAGTAGGAGTACATCAGGGCTCGGTCCTCAGCCCGCTCTTGTTCATTATAGTCCTCCAAGCCATAACAGAGGAGTTTAAGACTGGCTGTCCATGGGAACTTCTCTATGCTGACGATCTGGTTCTTATAGCAGAATCAGTAGAGGAGCTAGAGAAGAAATTCTGGCTATGGAAACAGCAGTTGGAAGCAAGAGAACTGAGAGTGAACCTAGCTAAGACAAAAGTGTTGATGAGTAGAAAAGAGGACAAAACCCTGATTCCGTCAGGGAAATGGCCATGTTCGATATGCAGAAAAGGAACTGGCATAAATTCTATAAAATGCACACAATGCAGATCCTGGGTACACAAGAGATGTAGCGGGATAGCAGGCAAACTAACAGGTAGGGAGAAATATGTATGCAGTAGATGTACAGGGAAATTAGACAGTAGAAGTCGCATTGATAGACACATTTTTCAAATGCAGGAGGGCGCTATAGAAGTGGTGGATAGCTTCCGGTACCTAGGAGATCAGATTAGCATGGGAGGAGGGTGTTCCGAGGCCATAGTATCTAGAATAAGGACGGGTTGGAAGAAGTTTAGGGAGCTGCTTCCTCTGTTGACGAAGAAGGGTTTCTCCCTGCGTACGAAAGGCCGGTTGTATGATGCCTGTGTGAGGAGCGCGATGCTGCATGGTAGTGAGACATGAGCAGCAACTGCAGAGGATATGCGACGGCTGGAGAGAAATGAGGCAAGCATACTCCGTTGGATGTGCAGTGTAAATGTGCGTGAACGACCCAGCATAAATGTGTTGAGAGGGATAGAATGTAGTGTACGGGAGAGGAGACTGAGGTGGTATGGACATGTGATGCGCATGGAGGATGACCGATGGGTGAAGAAGTGCCAGGAAATGCCAGTTGAAGGAAGACGTGGTAGAGGTAGACCACGAAAAACATGGGCGGAGGTGGTGAGAACAGACCTCAGATCATTGAAGCTCACGGTGGAGAGATGCTGTGCTGAATAAGACCCGTCCCACCCTTGCAAGCAGGGAAAAGCGGACGTAAAATGATGATGATGATAAAGAAACATTACTGTTTGCTTTTTAAGCAGTGTAAATATCGAGATACCTGTAGCAACAGAGTCTCTCCCTCTCTCTCTTTCACACACACACATATATACAAAAATATATATTTTATCATAGCTGTGAAGCTATACCATTCTTTTATTCTTTGACTTGCTTCAGAGATTAAATTGTGACTATGCTGGGGCACCACCTTGAAGAAATTTAGTTCATCATATTGACCCCAATACTTATTTTTTCAAGTCTGGTTCTTATTTTATTGATTTCTTTTCCTTCAAACAAGGACAACACTTTATAGTTAAACACAATTTCACATGTGCATCAGAAAACCTGATCAGGTTGTCGAGAGCACTACATAGGACAGACCAAAAACAGCCTCCGACAACGTATGACTGTCTACAGATCCGGGAATATAGAAAGATAGCACTGAGTGAACACATTACAACTTGCGCATCTAATGAATAACCCAATTTTAGAATTTTTCCTATCTACAAATTTAAAGACAACGCTTCTTACATCCAGTGCATTAGCAAGGAATCACAATTTATCGCCACATACGAACACCTTCTAAATGCTTCCACTTCAGACTAAACTAAAGCTAGCACACTTTAAAATTAACCCTATAGCAATGTATCCTTCTCCAAGATTCCAGCAACCTCTGACAACTATATAATGAAGACCAAGCAACCGTATAGAAACACCCACATCAGCTAGTCCTGGAGGGCTTCCAAGTAGATAATCGGATAAATGGAAGCATTCAGGTGTCAAACTAAATGCTTTACATTCCCCTGAATCTGGAAGTTTCTGCTGAAGATAGAATGGGCATTCCAATGGTTCTGAACCCCTTTTTGTGGCAAAATTTTCTCCATTCCCCTAAATCTGAAATTTCTGCTAGGGATGGAATTAGTATTTCAATAACTGTGAATCTTCTTTGTGGCAAAAACACAAGGTCAATGTTGATGTTTTTGTCTAAGAAAAAATACCAAGATAGATATTTAACACCCCCCCCCAGTTAACTCTAAGGTCACCCAGCCTTTCAAACCAATCCCAGCTGGAACTTGTGCCCACTCCTCAAAGCAGCCAGCCAACACTTCTCCTTCCTCCCCTCCTACTACCTGTCACAACCAAGCTATAAGCAGAGTAGGATGGACAGAGAAATTACCTATCTTCTCTGAATGAACCTGTATGTGAAAATTAATTTTTCTTCCCCTTTTTATTTTCATTTTCTTCATTATTATTATTACTATAAGGGCGGTGGATTGGCAGTATTGGTAGAGGGTCGGATGCCATGTTTTGACGCATAGAGTTACGGCCCTTGCCATTCTGAGTTCAAATCCCGCCGAGGTAAACTTTGCCTTTCATCCTTACGGGGTCGATAAAATAAAGTACCAGTAATGTACTGGGTAATTGCTGGCCTTGTGCCAAAAGTAGAAACAATTATTATTATCACTATTTGTACAAATATGCAACTTAACAATATTCTGCATATCCGCAATTGACAATGCATTTAATGCTGAAAGCGGTATTGTAAATAAATTAATATTTTGATATCTCACTGAAAAAAATCTCTTCAACATTTTCTACTGAAAGAATCTTTTTCTATTCTACTATTTGTTTTTATATATATCAACTCGTGTGTTACTTTTCTACATTTGATAATTTTATATATATATATAATGTAAGGTTTCAACCAAGAATGCAAATAAATATTACATAGGAGCCACTCCTAACATTTAAAAAAATGAATTTTATGAACACATAAGCTCGTTTAGAAATGAGATTAAGAAACACTATGTCAGATGCAGAATTCATCTGGGCTTTACACAATTCAAAGGAAAAGTATGATTTAAGCTGGTCCATTAAAGTAGGGTGAGTGGGAATTTGATTCCCATCAAAGGTTTAGAGATATGTTTGATTTATAACCCTCTCCTTAACTGGAGATAGGGAAATTATTATATTATGCTTGTAAATATTCTCTAGTCTGGTTTGTGATCCAACTTAGTAAAGCTTATCTCATAATTCAGACAGCAGATTCTTTCTAACTCTTAATGCTTTGTTTACTAATATTGGCGTTAGTATTAAACAGACAATTTTTCAGAATATAGGGATAAAATACAACTCTCTGATATAGAACTTTACTAGAGCAACACCTTAGGAATAAGAGAAAAAATGTATCCACTGCACCTAGAATAAATTGGCATAATAAGTTAACTCCTCACATCATTAAGTGTTTTTTGGCAGTAGTAGTTTGGTACAAGACTGACCTCAACCTATACAATTCTCCCCGCTACTGCCCTAACACCACATTTCTCCATTGAACTTAGTTATTTTTTCTAATTCTTTTTAAACTTCTTGTCAACTCTAATTTTTTAGACACAAGAATCTAAATAACTTTCTTTTGTCCAAGACTTTCTTGTCTCCTGATAAAGAAGTGGTGGAGATAATAAATAATTTGACATTAAGACCTGTAGATAGCTCCTCTTTCAAATGTAGATAGTTAAAAAATACCAGGATGATAGCTAAGCAGTTTGCATACTAATTTCTTGTCCCTACCTCTTCTATTCATACTTTTCTTTTGTACCTCTCACACTACGTATACTTATCTTCTTATATTCTTTTTTGGATATTTGTATGCTTATTTGTTATCATGCCTCAGTTATTCAGTTGTTCAAGGTTGAATTTAGGATTACCCTTGAATTGGGGATTACCTAGACATTCAAAAGTCTTTCCAATTAGAATTGAGTAATCAATTTTCTAGTTTGTAAGAACCAGAAAAACTGTATCAAGACATCATCAAACAACTCAAGATGCAATAGTGAAAAATCTTTTTTCTAATGATCTCACACACTCTAAATGGATGTCCCAGGAAACCGAAGCAGCTATTAAAAACAAACACAAAATCAGTGTAGATATAGTAGCAATATCAACAATACTGGGTAGTCAAAGCTGAATCTAAAAAGCTGGTTAAGAAAGGCAACTTAACCCTTTAGTATTTAAACTGGCTGTATCCAGCCAGAATTCTCTCACCTCTTTCTGTTCGAACCGGCTGTAACTGGCCACTCATACTGATGTTAAGGTATTATTCTCAAATTAAATAATATCAAAATCTCATAGATTCGATATTATGTGAGATAAAGCCTTTACCACGAAAATTCAATAGCATATATAGAGTAATGTAAATGCTAAAGAGTTAAAGCAGATAGAGTAGCATGTCAAATTCCTTAGCATTCTACCACCTCATAAGCAGTATTATGCTGCTCTGAAAAAGTTAAAAGCGAAAACAAAGAATATAAACTGGAGTATAAAAGACCATGATGCCAATTTATTGACCAGCAAAGATATCTTAGATTGCTGGTTCAAATTTTACAAAGAACTCTACTTTGATGACTCTCTTGAAACTTCTATTGTTGATGCAAGATATGATCCCATTCCACTTATTCTAAAATTAGAAATGGAATATAAAATCAAAAACTTGAAAATCAGTAAAAATCCAGGATTAGATAACATCTACTCAGAATAGCTGAAAGTAGGTGGAGGAACCTTAGTGAATGCTTTATTACAATCAAATACTAATCACTAGCTCAATACCTCAAGCTTTTAAAGAAGTGCTTATTGTGGATATAGCAGATAGCCAACTGGATTGTGACAATTACCATCCAATCAGCTTCATAAGTCATATTTATAAACTGTTTATTAGCATTGCTTCATGTGTTAAAGATAATCTCTTTGCTTATTTTCCTACATCTCAAGTAACATATAAACCTGGTAAAGGTACTGTTGAATAAATAATTGCTTTGAAAAATCAATTGAATTTAACAATCCAGTGTATACAGCTTTCACCAAAGCTTTTGATAATGTAAAGTGGCTACTGTACTTTCGGAAAACAAAAGCAGAATGCAACTTGGGTTTCTCTATCAATGGCCAGCTACAGTCAAATCTGAGGTGTGCCAATGACATAGCTGCTGTAAACAGTTCTAGTCAAGATCTGCAAAAGTATCTTAATACTCTAGCTAGACATACAGCAGAAATTGGGCTTTTTGTAAAAGTCTTAAAAACTACATGTATGTCAACAGATAAGAATAATCAACCTCTACACCTTACAATATATGATTAACACATACAAGTTTCAGAATTTGTCCATCTAGGTTATAAACTGTCAAGCACAAATGATGGTTCTGTTGTCATAGAATAAACTTAGGCTGGGCAGCTTTTAAGAAAAATAAGGAACATTTAACCTCAAAATGGATCCCACTTTATATCAAACCTAAAATCAACAATTCATATATCCTAGCTGTCATCCTTTATGGTCTTGAATGTGTGAACTGGACCTCAGGTGTGATTAGTAAAATCGAGACCTTTGAAGACCATATTATGAGGTTCAATACAAACCACTCAACCATATAAAAATTGTGGATTTACTAGAAGCTGCTAAACTAATTCCCATAATGTACATCATCAAAAGCAAAGTCCTGAAGCTTGGTCATGTAAAACATTCACAAAAAAAAAAGTCTTCCTAAAATCTCTATGGAAAGTATGGTTCAAGATGAAAGAAATCGAGGTAGGCCACCAAGACAGAGACGAGACAGTGTCTATAAATGGTTTGGTCTAAATTTATATGAACTAAACAAAGCAATGCAAAATAGGAAACTTTGGAAAGAAATATGTCTGTTAGTGCACAATCTGTTGCAGACAAAGACAGCAAATAATGATTGTTCTCATGAGTTTGCCAGCAAATCATGTATTTCCTTGCTTTATTGTCCTTTTCTCATTATTGCTCTCTGGAATATATGATTTTATTATTTTCCTATTGTGTATTTTTATTTTTATTATATTCTCTTATTTTACAATTTCGATAACTCTTTTGAAAAACCCAGAGAGCAAGCATAATCACAGAAACAAGGATAGGAGCAATAAGGTTATGTCACTTAATCTCTGTACACACATATACACACATACATATTTACTTGTTTACATATATTTTAACTATCCTTTCAAGTGGAAGTTGGGTTTTTGCTATTTTAGTATTTACATATGGTTTCTTTGAGCAAATATTTTTACAGCTGGCTACTTTTTCGACAATCACAACTCAACTGGTAACACCTATCAAACAGCACAGCTTTCACTCCCATATGGTCTAGTAGAACAAGTGGTTATGTGGTCACTTCAACATCTCTTCTGTGTCATGGTATTGATTTCAGTCAATGGAATCTGGCAATGTTGAGCCATCAACTTCAAATGTATATTTTATCATATCAAGTTTAATACAGTATTTATTTTATTAACTTCAGGAGGTTGCAAGACAGAGTCAATCTAGTGGAATTGATTGAAACATAAAGTGACAACCAACTACCAAAAGTATTTTTGTCCAATACTCTACCAATTTTACTGGTATTTGCTATCCTCATAATGAAATCCAAACTTTACTTTCTATGCTTTTACTCTTTTGCTGGTTTCAGGAATTTTCAGTAGATTTCCTGTAGCACAACAGAAGTAACAGTAGCAACTATTGCTACCAGTTAGCTACACTGTTGAAAAACAAGTGACAAACAAGTGAAGAAGCTCAAAGCTATTTTTCTTCCTTTCTATCTATTCTTATTTTTTACAGCTTAAACAGGGATGGAAGGAAAATGCTCATGACTCTTTTCAGGGCCCTTGAGAAAAGTGTAAGTGGAAAAGTATTTTCAAACCAGAGACCCAGCACAAATGCTTGCAATAGAGTGGACTATTGCAATGACAGCAAACAGGCAAAAGATTGCGTTAAAATGGGCAACCGATTAAATTTACCACCCAAGTAGGTTACAGTGGGATTTGAACTAAGAACATGTTTATAACTGTTAATAGAATTGTGTTCATTCTTTAATAACACATGTCTAATAACACATGTCTAAAAGGAAAAAGCTGTTCCTCATATATATGACTATGTATATATATAATCATCATCATCGTCATTTAACGTCCATCTTCCATGCTAGCATGGGTTATATATATATATTCCTTCTATGACCCAATCGAGTTGGACGAAGGTCACCACTTGTGGAAACAGGAAATGAAGAAGCAAAAATTAGACTAATTGACACACTTTTCAGTTGGTATGTAAATGTATGACAGTGTTACAACCATCAAAGACAATCACAAGCAATGTAAATGACTAATTCTGACTACCAAATCTTATGGGTATATGTAGCTTAGTGGTTAATGCACCAAGGTATCAACTAGTAAGCATAGGTTTGATACCCTCAATGACTACACCCAAATTATTTATATATATGTCATTTCCATTTGCATATATTCCTAGGTTTAGTCTCTCCTGTTACTACCTGCCATTACTGTTCATTTTTATTACTCTTTCCAACACTGTCACCATTTCACCACTTCCAATTACTCCCTTTTCTCCTATCATACTCTCATTCCCTTCACCCATTTACACTGGTGTTTCTCTCATTGCTCTCTCTTTTCTATGCACTCTTGGCAACAACACCTTGAATGAATGGAGGTAATGTTCAGTAGTGAGTATTATTTAGTCTTGTGAGATTCAAGGCAACATTATCCGTGAGTGGATGTAATGTTAAAATACACCCAATGCACTCTATAAAATGGTTGGTAAATGAGAGGAGATAACATAGGGTCGAAAAGATCCTCTAGTCTTACTGAGGACATGACAATCTCTCTACTGTTGGTGTCAAAATGTACCCAGTACACTCTGTAAAGCATCAATCCATAGAAATCATGGCACAAATGTAACATATGAGTGATATGTGGTCCTCTGATTTGTCTAGGTGGGAAATAATGAATAAGAACCAACTCAAACTATGACTTGTTCAACCTATGCCAGCTGTTAAACATGTTTTCTTCATTTCATCTTAGATATATCACATACAGACAATCATTCTAAAGGTATTTTCCCTGCTAAAACATGGACTAGCCATGCAGTCTCCTTGCCAAACTTCTTCATTTTGCCCTTTCACTTTCATCTCCTCCTTACCAATCCCTTGGCGTTCATTTCTATCTTTAATCACATCTTTCTTATTCCATCTACATTAATTTCCATCATTCCTCTCACTCAGTTACTTTCATCCTTCATCAATACATGACCCAGCTATCACATTCCATTTCTCTTCACAACATTTATCATTGGGTCTATTTCTATCATCCTCTCACTCAGTCACTTTCATTCTTCAATACACGAGCCAGCTATTACATTTAATTTCTCATCACTGGTTCTATTTCCATAATCCACAGCAAATCATATATGTCCTATCTATTAAAAAAACAAGCACACAAAGATTACATTAATCCTTTATCATTTAAACCGGCTATAACTATCCACTCATATATATGTTAAGGTTTTAACAGGATGGTTTTTAGAGTAGATGTATCACCACGAAGAATTGAGGTTAGGCTGTAAGTCTCAGGTTCTGTTGCTGCTGTGATAATACCTCTGGAAGGAATCCTTCCATATCACATTTAAAGGCATTGCTGTGGTAACAGCATCACAAGACTATACAATGTTTTTATGTTAGTTATATCGACAACGAGTAACATGATAATAATGTCAACAAGAAGAATGTTCGTGAGATGAAATGTATGTTTATTTGTTGTAGTGAGAAAGAGACAAAGTTAATCACTAAGTAAATGCTTGTTGAATTGGATAGTTAAGGTTAACAATATAAAGGTTATAAAAGGAATGTGGCATTGTGCCAGGCCCAAGGAAGGCCGGCAGGCCAAAGTGCAAATCTCACCGTTACATTGTTTGTGTTGGTCCTTCGGCGTTCAAGCAGCAAGAGAATAAGTGATCTTTACATTAGCATGGTCAGGATGCAAGAGACAGATTTCTCAAATCAACGCGGCAATTTTTCCCTCAGGGTGCGTAGGGATACATTCTCTTCTACTGGTGCTGATTGGCTGAGCTAAGCCAAATCACGCACAGAGAATGTATGTGAGCCCGCGGAATGTAGGTCACTACAAGGTGTTGTTCTCAAAATAAATATCAAAATCTCGTAAATTTGATATAATTGTTTCTACTTTAGGCACAAGGCCAGCAATTATCCAGTACATTACTGGTACTTTATTTTATCAACCCCGTAAGGATGAAAGGCAAAGTTAACCTCGGCGGGATTTGAACTCAGACTGTAAAGGGACGTAACTATGCTAGAAAGCATGGCATCCAACCCTCTACCGATACTGCCAATTCACCGCCCGTAAATTTGATATAATGTGAGATAATTATGTGAGGTAAAAGCCTTTACCGGGAAAATATAATAGTATATATAGAGTAATGTAAATGCAAAAGGGTTAGACAAAATTTTACAAAAAAAATCTTTGAAAAGAAAAATAAACCAAGAAAAAATGCTTTACTTACTTTAGACGTTTATATAAACTGTCTATACATTTTGGTCGATTATGAACTACAAGGATGGCAATGATAACAGCAGCAGAAACTTCCGCAAGTTGAGTTCCATTAAATACTAAAAACAAACCAATAGCTTGTAGAATCCAACATAAAATCTTTTTAGACCGATGGTCAGTGACTGGGCCAAATCGATAGGATAAAAAAAATGAGAGCACACCAGTAACTGTTAGGTAGACTAGAAGTGAAATCCAATATTCTTTGGTTAACATGAAAATATTTTGGTAAAACCAATGAACTGTATAAAGTAATCCAGATAATCCAGAGATAATGAAAGCAGCTGTAACAACTTTCTGAAATAGAAAGTAAAACATAAGTATTATACATTGGGGATAGGTGTATATGTAATAAAGAGGCATGGTTGTGGTTAAGGAGTTCGCTTTGCAACCATTTAGCTTCAAGTTCATTCTCACAGCATGACACCCTGGGCAAATGTCTTTTATAGCAAAAATTGATACATGGAAAACTTTAGAAGCCTGCCATATATATGTATTAGCGAGTATAGTTGTCAGAAATAATAAAACACTGTTCATAACTTGGTTAAAACAATATGATAATAAAACATTGTTTATAATTTGAATGTAGCACTTTTGCCCTTCACAAGAAGTATCATGGGAATTATCCTTTTGATATGTTCAGTGAAAGATGAAAGCGCTAGACTTAAATTATAAGCATGTTTTATTATTATATTTTTTATCCAAGTATTAAATTACTTCTTCTGACAATTATTCTTTATTTTGTACACTACCAAAAATACTAAAAAACTCATTAAAATAGTTGGTGTTAGGAAGGGCTTCATGTTTTATTATTATATTTTTTATCCAAGTATTAAACAATATTTTATTACTTATTTTGACAATTATTCTTTATTTTGTACACTACCAAAAATACTAAAAAACTCATTAAAATAGTTGGTGTTAGGAAGGGCTTCCAGCTGTAAAAACTATGCCAAAAAGATTGAGAGGTGCCGTCAATCATGACACGGCAACCTCTCTAGTGCTGGTGCCCTGAAAAATGCATCTAATACACCTTGTTGTAAGATGGTTGGTGATAGGAAAGGCATCTAACAGTAGAAATCATGCCAAAAAAAAAGGGATGAAAGGACACTTCGGTTGAGTCAAGGGCATGACAACCTCTTTAGTGTTGCTGACAATAAAATGCATCCAGTAGATTCAGTAAAGTGGTTAGTGATAGAAAGGGTTTCTAGCTGTAGAAAACTCGCCTAATGAGAGGATTCTTCAGCTGTGTCAAAGACTTCTCTCATTCTGGTGCCATGATAAAATGCACTCAGTGCACTCTGTAGAGAGTGTGAATGCATGTAATCAAGATGGGGGTCCCCAACCCATCTGAGAGATCTGTCCTACCCTTGCTAGCAGAAAAAATAGATGTTAAATCATGATACATATATACATATACATGTGTATGTCCCCGTGTCTGCGTTTACGTTCCATAACTTAGTGGTTTGATGATAGGAGATCAATTAAAATTAATAACCGGTGCACTCTGCTAGAGAGCGAGAACATATATGAGATGCGGCTCCTGTTCCATCTGAGGGATTAAGTACTGACCTGGTCTGATCAACCCATCCAACCCATGCTAGCAGGGATAATTGGCAGTAAACGATGACGATGTGTGTGTGTGTATGTGTGCATGTCTATTTCTGTGTACCTTAACACTGACAATGTAAAAACAAGTGGTAACATTTATTTCTATCCAGCAGCTTTGTAGTATGACAAACATCAGTGTTATCCACTGCACTAAAAAATAGAAAATGTTGTCATTAGAAAAGGTATCTGAATGTAAAACATTACCTAAAAAAAAAGTCTTATCTAATCCCATGCATAGAACATCAGACAGGTTGGGTGATGATGAAGATAAATATATGATCATCTTTGTAAATATTATGGTGTTAATGATTTACTACCAGTAGCTCTTACCTTTGAAATCATCCGACTAACAAGGAACAATATAATCATTACAGAAAATATTACACCAAGGAGAGTTCCCATCAAGTAATGGAATGAAGAATTTCTGTCAAAATGGAAGATTTCAGAATATAATTGGTTTAAATTAAAAAAATATAAACATAGACTTGAATATATCTATGATATGTGGCTGTGTGGTTAAGAAGTGCTTTAAAGTTCAGTTTCAGTGTCTAACACCATGGTCAAGTGTCTCTTACTATTTAGCTTCAGGCTGACCAATGCCTTATGAGTGAATTTGGTAGATGGAAAACTGAGGAGGCCCATCGTATATATATATAACAATATATATATATATATAAAACCATCTTTATTTTATATAGAATGACTTTTACAGGACTAAAACTATTTCATTTGAATAAAATCATCATTTCTAAATAAAATAAAGATGCCTATACTCTACCAACGTATCATGTACCTTTTTAAACTATGGTCACTTCTCAATACCCATTGGGAATCAACCCATAATTATATATATACATATATATAAGATAGATATTATGACTTACAGTCAAGCTTAACTCTTTAGCATTTAAACTGGCCAGAATTCTCTCACCTCTTTCTGTTCAAACTGGCTGCTGATACTAATGTTAAGGTATTGTTCCCAAAATAAATAATATAAAAATCTCATCGATTCGATATTATGTGAGGTAAAGCCTTTACCATGAAAATATAATAGTAAATGTAGAGTAATGTAAATGCTAAAGAGTGAACTAATTTTACTTGTGACCATAATGCTCTTTGTTAAAGGTATATATGTTAGTAAATTCCATTTATTTTTCAGTCCAAAAATCTGGCATCTTGTTAAGTGAAAGGATGTCAATATGAAATATAGGAGCAGTAAGGTTAGTGTGCATAAATTTTGACCAACAGACTACAAGTTAAAACCTGGCCATAGTCATTGTATTAAACCAGAGGTTTCCAAACTGTTGTGACACTTTAGTTGTCACCAATAATCTGTAGGTGTATCACAAAATTAAGTCAAATCGGATAAATCGGATTAATTTTTATGGATATTTGGCCGATAAGTATTTTTGAGATCTTACAGTTAAATATGCAACTCATGACACATGATTTAATATTTAATTGTTTATTTATTAATTTTGTGTCACTTACAAAACTTAATGTATCCTAAGAAAGTTTAATTTTAAATGAATTGATAAGTTTATGAAAAAATTTATCCAAATTTGAAAATTACCTGCATTTATAATGTAAAGCTGCCTATAATGCATATAATGAATATAAAATAGTCAAATATATTACTCTTGAAGTCACCCGTCCTCCTCATTTCCATCTCCAAGAGTAATTTACCTGGCTTATTCAACTATTTTATAGGTTATTATATGAATTGTGGCAATTTTTCATAATAAAAGTAAATAAATAACAGATTTAAAATTTAACAATGTGTGCTGCAAATGTGAAATGAAGAAAGTTTTGTATTAAACCTTTGATCAAGATACACATTATTTTGTATGTCTTAGTCAGCCTAACCAGAAAACAGTGGTTAATCATAAACTCAACTTAGTTTACCCATCATGGAGTCTTTTTAGAGGCAATGTTTTATGGCCAGATACTCATCTTAGTGCTGGTGACTAAAAGAGTTGGTACCAGAAATGGCATCCAGTGATTAAACCTGGCCTCATAAAGGATTTCATGATGAATATTAAGCCAGTCAGGCTAACTCCTGCTTTAGCAGGGAAAATGGCATTGAAAAAGTTTGTTAACAGTAAATTCAATGCTTGCTCCTTTGTAGGAAATATACAAAAATTACATGTTAAATGGCCAAAATATGAAAGCACATAGCCTAGTGGCTAGGGTGTTGGACTCATAATGATAAGGTCATGAGTTTTGAATCTTGGACAAGGTGGTAAATGGTGTTCTTGAGCAAGGCAATTCATTTCATGTTGCTCTAGAAAGGGAGTTTTTTTAATGATAAAACACCCAAGAAATTCCCTATGAGATGCCAACTTTATAGGAGGCCAGCTAAACTTACATTTATATGAGTTCCAACAACAAATGCTCCCCCCCCCCCCCCCTCCCAACCAAAAGGAAAAAAGGTAGTGATAAAAATCAGTTCTACATACTGGCTCCAGTTCTTTGCATTGAGAAACAGCAGGATTCCAAGACAAAATATAATGACCAGCCATAATTCAATTCCTATGAAAAAAAAAAGGTTATAGGAACAGTTCAATATATAAGACATTTTTTCAAATGAGAAAACAAAAAATATGTCCATACACTTCTACACAAGATGTGGGAAAAGAAAACAATTTCTTTAAGGATTAGTAATTGCTTCTAATAGTTTTCCCTTGGCTCCAGAACCCTGAATTCCAGAAATGCCCAATCATCATCATCATATGGGTGTCCCAAAAATGTATACACCATTCTAATAAATATTGCCTGTACAGATAATCAAAGTATGTATACATTTTTGGGGGGCACCCTGTATATGTGTGTGTGTATATATATATGTTTCCAAGTGGAGTGAAAACATATATGTCGGGTCACTCGAGTGCTACTGGTAACATGTAACCCAGTACAACCTGTTGTATGGTCGGGTCGTCGGCGACTAAACCGGCAACCCCACCAAGTTTACTTGGTGAGGAGGGAGACTTTGGACACCCTGCAGGACAAAAAACAAAACCTGACAAAGGTCAGAAGAACTCATAAGAGTCAACAGCCATCCAAAAGTGTGTAAATATGTATATACACATGTACTGTGCGGTTAAACCACTGGCAGTGAAGGACACCCTAGACTTTGTCAGGGCATTCTTCTAGAAGGCAACTCAGGCAACTGGGATAACTCTGATATAAAACCTACGGCTCAGTAGTTACCGATGATGTTGATTTTTTCTTCTTTTCGGGTTATAGCTACTGTCGCTCAGAGAGTGGAATTGGCTCAGTGCACAGTCTTTCCTCACTTTAAAAAAATATCTTCACGCACAGGCATTGTACGATAGAATTAATTAATAATTATTAATAATGGTATATCGTGCAATGGCCATACTCGATAACAAGGTGGCAGCCATCATATATATATATATATATCCAAAACAGGAATGTGTACAGGACAAAGACAATGAAAAAAAAAACCCTGGAACAACAGACAGTCTCTTCTCATCAGTCAACCTCAGGAAATCACTCTAGTATCAGAGCATCAAATGTGTATGTATGTATATATATATATGTGTGTGTGTGTGTATGTATATATAATCATCACTGTTTAACATCTATTTTCTATGCAATTATGGGTTAGATGAGTTGTTCCGTTGTGAGAAAAGTCAGATCAGATGACCATACAGAACTGTTTCTGGTTTCGTTTCTATGACTTGATGCCCTTCCTAATGCCAACCAAATTTACAGCATGGACTGGGCACCAAAATGACCAACTGACAGGTTGGACTGAGTACTTTTTTCATTGTGTAACCAGTATGACCATTTTACAGGGTGGACTGGATGCATACATACATATAAACATCATCGTTTAACGTCCATTTTTCCACTTCCATGGGTTAGACAGGTAGTCAAATTATAAGGCAAGTCATGTCCGGTGACTTTGTCTTGCTCATACGTATCTGTATTTTGGCTTAGTTTCTATGACTGGATGCCCTTCCTAATGCCAACCACCTTACAGTGTGGACTGAGTGCTTTTTATCGTGGCACCAAAACGACCATCTAACAGGGATGACTAGGGGCTTTTTGTTATGTCACCAGCACAACCACCTTACAGGGTAGACTAGGTGCGCTTTTTTTCTCATGTCGCCGACACGACCATTTTACTGGGTGAACTGGGTGCTTTTCTTTTCATGTCACATCATCATCATACCTGTTTAATGTTCATTTTCCATGCTAGCATGGATTTGACGGTTGTCCTATTTGAAGCAAGTGAAGGTCAGATGACCATGTCTTGTTCATACAGAATCGATTTTGGCTTGGTTCATATGGCTGGATGCCCTTCCTAACACCAACCACATTTACAGTGAGCATTTACACTGGGTGCATTTTGTATTGTGGGTTGGGTGCTTTTTGTCATGACACCTACACGACCACTTTACAGTGTGGGCTGGCTGCTTTTTGTCGTATCACCAACATGACCACCTTACAGGATGGACTGGGTGCTTTTGTTGTGGCACAGGATCAACATATAGGATGGACTTAATGCTTTATGTCCTGTCAATGGCATTGTGGGAGATCAGACGTAGAGCATGTCCAACTTTTATGCTTGTAGGCCTGTGTTGTGCAGGAGAGGTGTATCAAGGGTGAGGTTGGGGGTGGGGAGGAGCAAGTAAGCAAGTTCAACGTGGTTGAGGTGCATGGGATATGTAGCTGGTAAGGACAGGGTATTAAGATGAGGAGGGGTGAAGAGAAGATTGGTGCAGACTAATGTCCTCTATATGTTTGTTTCCTTCTATGGACATGGGAAGGGGGCAAGGCAGGTCTTCTGTAGTACAACATAATACCAGGGATCTTCATCCTGCATCATCTCCTTTGTGAGGTTTAATTGCGCAAAGTCAGCTTTTATTACTTCATCCAAAGCTTTCCTAGGTCTTCCTCTTCCATAGTTTCCCTCAACATTGAATGCCCTGCACCTTTTTATACAGCTGTCCTCCACCATATACATCATATTTCCATATCAATGCAGTTTCTAATTCATCGATAATACTAACTAATTTGATATATTCAGCAGAACATGCTAGCCTCATTTTACCAGCATTGAAAAATAGATGCTAAATGATGATAATGATACCATTCCCTGCATTCAATGTCCACATCTCACTATCATGCAGCATTGATCTTCATTTGTAGGCATCATGATTCTGCAGAGACATAGTGACAGTCACTGAGGAAGGAGAGAACAAATGAATGGATGGAAGCTGAAGATAGAGTCAAAGTAAAACATACTTGTACATTAAATTCTTCACTGAACTTGCTGCCAACCCCAAACTTACAGCAACCTCATACAGTGGCTTACACAGCTCTCACATACCATTCATATATATTATTTTCGGAAGGGTCTATCTTACTACAGAACCTGTAACTGTGACAAAGCCCTTCTCTTGATTAAGAATAGCAAAAGTTAGGGCATTAGTTCTTTGGTAAAAATTTCTCTTGTAGCTGTCTCAGTAAGTTTAATTTAAAATATATATATATATAAAATTTAAGCCACAATCACACTTCATATACTGTATATATATATATATTAAATTTAAGCCCAAATCACACTTTATATATATTAAATTTAAGCCCAAATCACACTTTATATATATTAAATTTAAGCCCAAATCACACTTTATATATATTAAATTTAAGCCCAAACCACACTATATATTTAAAGCAAAAAAAAAATAATAAAGAAATCTAAGGAACTGTCAACACTCTAATTAAGGTGGGCTTGTTTTTTCCATCAGCCAAAAAGCAAAGTTAGAAATTTTCAGGTGTTCACACATACCTTTTATTCTCAGTTGTATAGAAAAATTAGATGCAGTAGTGATGGCAACACATGTAGAATTAAAAGGCTGCAAAGAGATTTCTTTGCTTTGGAACAATTTGTTTCGTATCATATTGAGATCAAATGTAGAAACACTTGCTTCAGTTTCCATAGCATTTGCACCAAAGGTAACTGTATAGTCCTCATTGATGTTCAATTTTAACTAAAAATAAAAGTAAAGGACTCATTAGTTAAGGTAATCATCATCATTTTACGTCCGCTTTTCCCTGCTTGCAAGGGTGGGACGGGAACTGATTCTGGTTTGATTTCTACAGCTGAATGCTCTTCCTAACACCAACCTCATTTACAGTGAGTGCTGGGTGCTTTTTTTTCCGTGGCGCCTACATGTCCACTTTACAGTGTGGGCTGGGTGCATTTGCAGTGGAATGATAGGGAACCCAGTCCTATCATCTCATTTCTACAGCTGAGTAAACTGGAGCAATGTGAAATAAAGTGTCTTGCTCAAGGAAACAACACATCGCCTGCCCGGTCTGAGAATTGAACTCACAACCTTTCGATTGCAAGGCCAATACTCTAACCACTAAGCCATGTGCCTCCATGTTTTGAATATTTGTAACCTTTATACAATCTAAATCAAAAGGAGATAATGTGTAGGCAGGGTTGTGTAGTTAAGAGGTTTGCTTCACAACCACATAGTTTTGGGTTCAACCCCACTGCACGGCACCTGAGACAACTGCCTTCAATATATTTGACCAATACCCTATGAAAGAAACTTTGTCTGGTAGAAACTGTGCAGGAGCTCTTTGTCTATATATTCATATGCACACACACAAGTTTGTGTGTTTCCCTGCTTACTTGTTCCATAACTTAGTAGTTCAACAAATGGAGATCGATAAAACAAGTACCAGATTAGAAAAGGATACAAAAAAGAACAGGGATTGATCTGATCAACTAAATTCCTTAAAGGTAGTGCCCAAGCATAGCTACAGTAATTAGACTGTAGCCAGTAAAAGAATTAGTTGAACACTGTAGCATTAACTCTTAACATCCTATAATGATTTATCAGAAAACATCTAAAAACAGGTTTGTTAATTCAAATGTTTAGTGTCTTTACTAGTGGACAGATCATTGTGAAAATTTGCAATAAACTGAAGACTTTAATTTTTTATATGAAGTCGTAGTTCCATTCTGTATATTTCAAGAATGTCTAACTAGTGTAGTATAAGGATGTTGAGAGTTAACTCTTAACACCCTGTACCACACCAAACTGTATTAGCAAAACATTCTTGAAAAGTACAAAAGCATGATTGCATCACATTAAACATTAAAGTCTTTACTCTAATATGGAAAATGTTCACAATGATGTAGTGATGATGTTATAAACATTTGAATTAACAAATGCTTTTGTAGATATTTTCTGCTAAAGGTCATTACAGTAGTGATGTTTGTTTATGCTCTTCATAAACAATATCCCACAGTTTAGCAGTTTGACAAACATCAGCAATATACTCAAATTTTATAATATGAAGGACATCCAGCCATACAACAGCTTCAAAAATTCTCATCCATCCTATGCCAGCATAGAAAACTGGATATAAGGAAAACAACTATGATGATGTTCATCGTCTAACGTCCATTTCCATGCTAGCATGGGTAGAACGGGCTGTCCTTTTGTAAGAGATCAAGTTGGAGGACTGTCTTTCACTCACACAGAACTGATTTTGGCTTGGTTTCTATGGATGGATGCCCTTCTTAATACCAACCACATTTACAATGTGTACTGGGCGCTTTTTGTCGTGACACCTACACGATCACTTTACAGTGTGGGCTGGGCGCTTGTAATATACTGGCTATACCAAATTCTCTGCACACATCATGACTATCTTGTGTTTTCAAACACAAAGCAACTAGCCATTTATTATCCAAAGTGTTTTTTTCTTAAGATGGCCCGGTATGATTTGAAGTAAGTTGGGCTGCCATTTAAAGTATGAACAACTTCATAAAAACTCAAAATTCTGTACATTATCTAGGTTGTGAGTTCTAATTTGCCAAAATCTACTTTTCATTTCATGCATGTCTTGTAAGACCATGAATCTGTACCTGGAAAATTCCTCTCCAAAGTCCGCAGGAAATTTTTTGGGGAAGGACCAATACTTCCCCCCCTTGATAAGGGAAAAGCAAAGGCTGATCAGGATGCAATAACAATTCCACTAATGCACAGCCCTGAACAGGTACTTTATTGACCCTAAAAGTACGAAAGGCATTGTTGATCTCGCTGGAATTTGAATTTAGTGTGCAAACAGATAGAACAAATACCACAGGGCATTTATTCTAATATCATAACAACTCTGCCACCTTTTCCATGTGTACAAGCTCAATAAAATAACTCTCAAATTACACCATGTAACAAAAAAATTTTTTTCTCTGTTCCTGGCTTGTAATCACTTTTTTTGTGTTGTTTAGGTCCCAAATAAATAAAAAAAGTGCTATTAAACAGTTAAAAGTTTGGGTTTGTATAAATACTAAGCTATTCACTAGAATTATTTGTATGCTGGATTTTACGTTGTATGTAAGTTTAATTTGCTGATGTTAAATGATTTTTTTTTATATATGTTTCAGGTTAAATTAAAATTATAAAATAAAGAATAATACCTAAAGAAAATTATAAAAGTGCAATAAAGTATAAAATTGTTAAAAAGTGGATTAAAGAGATTTATTGATACTGGGGTACCAGAAAAAGTTCCTCACTTCCCAAACCAAAAAGAAGTCAATGACTTGGTCAGGGATATGGGTCTGACCAAGTCCAATGTAGAGCTATTCGTCTCCAGGATGAAGCAGTGGAACTTGGTCAAGGAGGAAGTGCAGGTGACTAGTCAGAGAAGTCGACACGAACCTTTCTCAGGCTTTTACACTCTTAGGGATGGCCTCTGCTTCTGCCATGACGGGCTTGGACTGTTTGACGTTATTGGGGTGTCGTTTGTGCCCAAGGAGTGGCGGCTATTTATAGACAGCTCCACCACATGTTTGAAGGCTGTCCTCCTCCACAATGGAAACAAGTTCCCGACACTGCCCCTAGCTCATTCAGTCTGCCTGAAGGAAGATTACTACAGTGTGAAAGTCCTCTTGGAAGCTCTGCAATACAAACAGTACAATTGGGAAATCATTGGAACCTTCAAGATGGTGGCTTTCCTGCTTGGACGCCAAGGAGGCTTTATCAAATTCCAATGCTTCCTCTGCCTTTGGGACAGCAGAGCCACCTCTGACCACTACAAAAGAAAGAACTGGGAGCAGCGAACAGAATTTGTAGTTGGGACCTGGAACGTCATGTGGGAGCTACTGGTTGATCCCAGGATTGTGCTCATGCCACCACTGCACATTAAGTTGGGGTTGATGAAGCAGTTTGTGAAGGCTCTCAACCAAGAATCAGCCGCTTTTAAGTACCTTCTTGAGTTCATCCCCAAGTTATCTGAGGCCAAAATCAAAGGTGAAATTTTTGTTGGACCACAGATAAAGAAGGTGTTTGAGTCTACCGAGTTCTCCAATAAGCTCAATAGGATTGAGAGAACAGCATGGAACTGTTTCAAGGCAGTTGTTAAGAGCTTCCTGAGCAACTACAGAGCTGAAAACTACCAGCAACTGGTGCAGGATCTGATAAAGGCTTTTGGCGCCATGGGATGCAGGATGTTGCTTAAACTCCATATGCTGGACGCTCACCTGGAAAAATTCAAGGACAATATGGGCGCCTACTCAGAAGAACAAGGCGAACGATTCCACCAAGATGTGAAAGAGATAGAGTGGAGGTACCAGGGCCACTACAATGAAAAAATGATGGGGGACTATATCTGTAGGCTAGTGTGGGAATGCGACCTGGACTACAACCGCAAATCCAGTCATTTCTGACATGTATAAGTTGCTTTATAAGTGTTATTTGTTTTTACTTGTTTGCTTTTGATAAGCTTGTGTAATAAAATAAATATATACTCTGTTGATTTAATTATATGAACTGATAAATTTTTTTTAAATGTGTTTTTTGTTGAAAAATATGAAAATTTCGAAATATCAAACTCCTGACCACAAACCCAAACTTCTGATTAAATAATAGTGTTTTTTTAATAATAATGGGATATAATAAACCAGTAATTGACACTTAGAACCGGGGAACAAAAAATGTTACACAGTGTTATCAGATGACAATACAGAGAAGACAGTAAAGAAAAACAACTTACAACGGGTGATAACCAGAGTTTATATATATTTCGCTTCTCTCCTGGATAACAAAATATCCAAGTTTTCTCTTGTGACAAATTCTCCACATTTTGGATGGAAATAAAAGGCTTTGTGGGATCTATTACAGAACCTAGAAAACAATGAGTAAAAGTTGATAATTTAACCTTTGGTATTTCCATATAATTTTTAAAATTATCAAGAATTTGGAAGGATTTAATAACATAAAAGTCTGTCTTAAGCCAGAAGGCTTGTTAGGCCAGTACTTATCCTGGTTTTATGTCGTGAAGCAACTGAGAGTACAATACTTCCTCCTGGACATGACGCCAGTCTATCGCAGGGTTAAAGCCCCAGCTATTGCTGGTACTCATTTTCAGCTGAGTATACTGGAGCAACATCAAATGAAGTGTTTTGCTCACGAACACAACATGCAACCCGGCCCAGGAATTGAACCCACGACATTATGATTGTAAGTCCAACACCCTTACAACTAGGCCATGCGCCTCCAGTTTGATAATATAAAATTATGATGGAAGATTTATATATAGCCTTGAATGTAATTGGCTAGATGGTAACCGTGTATCAGCTAGTTAAATAGACTATATCTGTAATCCAAAGGTCCAACCTTGTCACACTGAGGAATACTTAGCTTCTTTGTATTCTAATTCAATGAAAAAGGGACATACACACTCCTTATGTTAGTGGCATGTTTAGTCTGGATAAGCTCTGCATCTTATTTACTCAGTCAGGGCTGATGCCTGCTCTAACCAGATTTTATATCCCTTCAATTCTTGAGCCAATCATTTTGTGCAGAGATCATGAGAAGAGGCCTGACAGACCCTTTGCCTTTGCATTAGATGTAGGTGTCATTTGTTCACACATTCTAGATACTATGGTGGAGGTGGTGATCACTGCATCCATACTGAACTGAATAAATTACTGAAACACTGTAATTTATCAGTAAATTACATTTTTCAATCTTTAGAATTTGAGGCATTCAGAGGACGTGGACCATCAAGTTTTTATCATTGTTGGTGGCTTGCTTTATTAAAGTGTCAGGTGATGTTCATGAAGCTTTAAAATCACACACAGAAATGCTGGCAGTGCTTTGGGTTGTCTCAAACATTTTTCAAGAGTAACATCAGCATTCCCTGTTGCAGGGTGCAGGTCTTTATTTCTTTTCTTTCAGGCTCATTTTTTAAAATTGATTTGTTTCTTTTGTAAATCATACTCATTATAAAAAAATGTATTATTTTTTTCCGATACCCTGTGGTGGAACCTGTGATTTGATTCACCAATCTGTCAACATGTGGCAAGATGCCAGGAAACACGGAGCAATGTTAGGCCATCACTAAACAGCACACAAAAAGAGGAAAATATTGAGGAAGTGTGAAGGTTAGTTATACAAGACCCTCAAGCTATTATGAGGATGATATCTGAAGCTGTTGGTATTAATATTGGCACAGTGGAGACCACTTTGAAGCTTTGGAGCTCTACAAAGTTGGTGCCAAATTTGTGCAAAAGATTCTGACGATCAGAGGCAGTTTCATATGGAATAATGCATTGATATTCTCGATATGATAGGGGCTGATTCTGGTTTCCCAAATAAACTAGTGACATGCATGCAACAAGTGTTGAGTATTCACCTATGACCCTGAGAGCAAATGTTAGAGCCCAATGAAAAGCAAAAATGAGCAGGTTGCAAGAGAAGGCCATGATCAATCCTTTCTTCAACTCCCAGGCATCAATTTATATTGAATGAGTGTTTGAGGGCCAAACTATCAATAAGGAGCATTACCTTGAAGTTCTGAAAAGGTTCAGAAGGCGGATGGGAAAGAAGAGGTTCCACCAGGACATTGCCCCATACCGCAAGTCAATGCTGGTGACCGCCTGGATGGCCAACAATGGACTGAAAGTCTTACAACACACAACCTACAGCCCTGACCTGGCATCTTGTGACTTTCTCCTGTACCTACACATAAAATATAGCTTCAGGGGAATCAGATTTGAGTGAGCATAAGAGGCATCAGCGAATTTCCTGATGGGACTGCAGAAGGACTAGGAGTGGGGAAGAGGCTTGCGTATGTGTGTAGATGTGGGAGGTCATTATTTGAAAATTTTGTAAGCTTATGAAAATAAATATAGTCTCTCCTGAAATTTTCTCATTACTTCTTGAACATACCTCGTACTTTTCAGCTATCACGTATATGTGTTTTGCATAAGGCTCTGCAGGAATATATGTAATATTTAGCAATATTCAGTCAAAGCGATGACAAACTACATTTTTTCACGCTCAGAGTTGCTGAAGCATGGAAGAAACTATCTGCATTAGCTGTTAGGACACTGCATCCTTCAAAACTTCCAAAAATCCGCTAACACTACACATGGTATTCATCCTCATCATCGTTTAACCGCCATCTTCCATGGGTTAGACAGTTTTGTTCCATTTGATGCGGGATTGGTTGGGAGACCGTGTCACGCTTGTACGGAAGTGTCTCTGGCAGGTTTTCTACGGCTGGATGCTCTTCCTAACACCAACCACTTTTACAGTGTGGACTGCGAGCCTTTTTACCGTGTCTCCTACACAACCACTTTACAGTGTAGACTGGGTGCTTTTTGTTGTCACTGACACAGTGGACGGAAATAGCAGGATGGGGTAGGGTGTGTGGGGTGTATATTGGGTTAATAGGTGCCTACTGACTGTAGGTTTGTGTGCAAGGGAAAGTGGGTCTTCTATAAAACTGAATAGCGCCAAAGATCTCGATCCAGTGACGTTGCCTTAGAGAGGTGTAAGTGAGCAAGGTCAGTTTTTATCACCTCGTCCCAGGTTTTTCTTGGTCTACCCATTTCTTAGCTTCCATCAATTTTCATTACTCTGCACTTTTTTTATACAGCTGTCGTCCTTCATACTCATCACATGGGCATACCAACGCACTCACCTCTCCAGAACACAACATTTGATACCTATGCTTAGTCTCTCTCTCAATTCGTTTATCCTTCGCCGTTCGCTCACATTACTATTACACATCCATCGGAGCATGCAAGCTTCATTTCTTTCTAATCTACACAAGTCTTCAGCAAATCACGCCCAGGTGTCACCACCATGTAATAACGCCGTTCGAATACAAGCATCATACAATCTGCCTTTCACTTTTAGAGAGAGAAAAAAAAAAAGAAAACCTTGTGGTCTACAGCGGTATTAGCTCTCTGAACTTTTTCCATCCCGTTCTAACTCTGGCTACTATTCTTTCAGAGCACCCTCCTCCACTGTGATTTTGTCACCCAGGTAACAGAAAGTGTCTATTTCTTTATGCGTGTGTGTGTGTATCATGACTCATATACTGTTCATTTTCCTGACCTTTATAACATTGCACAACAATTTTCATTATCATTATTATTATTTAATGAACCGTTTCCATTTATTGATTGTTTCATCAAATCCGAAATTAAAACGCTATTATCATTTTTTTTAATTGCTGGACGAGCTTTATTTTAGTGTCGTTATGAATACATCTAAGAAAATTTGGGGAATACTTTTTCGACAAATACACTTTATACTTAGAATAAAGTCTAATACGTAATAGTCAATCAAGTTCCCGTAACTTTTGCATCCAGCCGTTGGAGTGACACTCATCGTGGCTTTGTCACGATGGACAGTCAAACGTCAAGAGTAATACTCCAACGACTGGCTGCATCCATTACTGTGTTTTTGTAAAAAAGTATTCTCGAAATTCCTACTCTCAGAATCGGCTATATGAAGGGCCCAAGAGAAGACGGTTTAATTTAAGGCTCCAACAATCCTTACACCACCATACCATCTACAAGATAAGACGTATTAGATGCTATACATCGTTTGTTTGCCGATTCAAATATTCTATAAGATTCTACGTATTTTTCTAATACAGAAACAAGCTTGTAAGTATACTTACATGTAAAGTGAAAACAAAATATATTTATACACCTCAAATACTAATGAAATAACATTCATATGCACTACAGTTATAAATCATCACTAAAATCAGTTTCTGGTTTTTGTTTGAAGTGACAGAAAAGTGTTATGAGAACAAACAATAAAAATGAGTAGACTCATTATTATTGTTGCCGAAACGCATAATAAAACTTACAATCTTTCACTTTATCACAAAGATGCTGTGAAGAATAGCTGTTAGAAGATGGTATCAAATGAAGAATAAGAAATAAAATAATCACATCCATAATTCAAGATATAAAAAATTAATATTTTCAGTGGATAACATTACAAAATATTCCCCGCCAACATCCAGGTAACTCACTCGCCGCCATATTGAACAATTTGAATTTTTAAAAAAGTTAAGGGAAATAACTCCCGTTAGCAAACTGCATAAAATTATATATCTTTCTATTATCATCTTTATTAGATGGGTAACAATAGAGCTGATTGACCGGTTAGAGCAAATTAAATATTCAAAAAGCACTAGGATATATATAAAGAGTATTTTTTTTCTTTAATCAGACAGAATGAATATTTTTTATAATTGTTACTTCAACTAAATACTTAATAATAATAATAATAATGAAATTATTGTGTAAAGTGCTCAGGTGCGCTACAACTCGTCAAAGGTGTATGTATAGTACATAGAATAATACAAAAATGTCAGGGAAGTACATGTGTGTATGTGTTAGCTGTAGTGTTAGCGGATCTCGGGAAGCATGGTGCCTTAAAGGATGCAGTGTCTCGACAGCCAACAACTGATGCAGGTAGTTTGTTCCATGCTTCAGCAACTCTGAGCGTGAAAAAATGTTTCCGAAAGTCATGGGAACTGTGGTGTTTTCTTACTTTGTGGGCATGTCCACGTGTGTTAGACACATGGAAATCAAAAAGGTACTCAGGGTTGTTGTTGGCAACATGGTTAACAATTTTGTGGGTGTTTACCAAGTCAGTTGCCAGGCGTCGGAGCTTCAATGTATCCATGCCCAGGGAAGCAAGGCGCTCAGAGTATGGTAGATGCCTGATGGAGGGTATTCGCTTGGTTGCACATCTCTGAACAGTTTCCAGGAGGTCAATGTTCTGAGCAAGATAGGGGTTCCAGACTGGTGATGCAAATTCTAAGTGTGCTCGCACCATAGCCATGAACAGCCTTAAATAGATATCTGGAGAGCGGCTGACAAAGGTCTTGCTGAGTGGTGCTAACACCCTCTTGACAATTTTAGAGACGTGCTTCGTCCAACGCAAATCGCTGCTGACCGTAATGCCCAGGTCATGTTCACAAGAAGACTTCTTGATATTAGTGCTGTGGAGGGAGTATGTGGACGCTGGGTTTTTACTCCCAAAATGCATGGTGGTGCACTTGTCCACAGCTAGCTTGAGTTGCCAGTCTGAGATCCATTGTTGCATTGTATCCAGGTCAGACTGCAAGCAAGATCTATAGTGTTCAGGATCTGTCCTTTTTATCTCAAGGTACAGCTTGATGTCGTCTGCGTACTTTAGTACTGTGGCATTCTTTAAGTTGGCATCTATGTCATTAATATATGCCACAAACAAAAGGGGACCAAGAACAGATCCCTGTGGTACACCAGATGACATCTCATATGGTGAGGAATGCTGTCCCAGAACCGTGACTACCTCTCTTCGACTGAGAATGAAGGACTTGACACCCATTGCAGAGAGTTTTGCCATAAGTCTTTTGTGTGGCACAGAATTGAAGGCTTTCGCAAAGTCAAGGTAAACAACATCCACCCATGAGCCGCCATCAGTGATCCGGGTGATGTCCTCAAGAAACTCTATAAGTTGATCACAGCAGCTGGAGTTGGGGATAAATCCAAATTGCGAGGGCCGGATAAGACTGTGAGAGCTCCAGAAGTTCCAAAGTGTTTCTCTGACACAGGATTCCATCAGTTTGGCGATGCAACTAGTAAGACTGACTGGACGATAGTTCACAGGTGATGTGCGGTCACCCTTTTTGAAAAGAGGAATGACACTGGCAGTTTTCCACTGTTCTGGAGTAGCACTGTTGTTCAGACAGAATTGGAAGAAGCGTGATAACTGGTGCAGAAGGGAGTACCCACCATGTTTAAGAAGCAGGTACGTAACACCATCAAGACCAGGAGAGGCATGGTTGCGTTTATTTTTTAGGTGACGTCGCAGCATTGCAGGTGTAAATTCCATGGTTGTAATAGAGTCCGGTGTCATAGGTAGTGGAGATGGTACACTCTGGCACAAGGCCAGCAATTTGAAGTCGATTAAATCGACTCCAGTGCATTACTGGTACTTTATTAACGACCCGGTAAAGATGAAAGGCAAAGCGGGATTTGAACTCTGATCGTAAATATATAATAATTGTTTCTACTTTTGGCACCAGGCCAGCAATTATCCCAGTGTATTACTGGTACTTTATTTTATCGACCCCGTAAGGATCAAAGGCAAAGTTATAATAATAATAATAATAATGCTTTCTTTATTAACCACAAAGGTTTACATAAAGTAGACATTAAGGACAATACAGGACAGTACAAATGGGCATTTCTGCGTGTAAAAAAAACAAAAACAGGATGTAACAAAAAAATAACAATGAAAAATTCCCCAATATGGGGGAAACTTCTGAGGGACATTCGTGGAGAAAGCCCATTAAAAAACCACAGTGACCCTGACCACCAGGGCAAGTGCCCTCTCCCAGTTTTCCACCTTTAATATACAGACACATACTCAGTTGGGCCATTCTTGCCTCTCTCACCCATCTTTCAACAAAATGCTGGGAAGAGAGCACTTCCCTCTCTACCCTGATTTTCATTTTCAAATGAAATTTGAAAAAGTTAATCAGGGCATCACCGAAGAGGTAAGTGCTCGTCTTCAGCCCTTTCAAACGTGTCCACCTTACTATCTCTTTCGCCATGGCCACCAGACAGATAAAAACTGCCTGCCCTTCCCGGCTAAAGGAAGAGGGCGGGGCAATCCTCACGATGGACTCAGCTGATAGCTGGATCCGTCCTACATGGGACAGCAGGTGTTCGATATAAACCCACAATTCAGCAATGCTCGGACACTGGACGATAATAATAATAAGCTTGTTCTCATATTTTGATGGGCAGTTAGAACATATTAATTTTCTGTCAAAATTTCTTGTATGAAAAGAGATATAATAATACAATGCTAACAGAACGAAAGCACAAACAAATATAATATAAAGGAAAGGGAAAGGGAAAACGGAAAAAAAAAACGAAAGGAAAAGAAAGCGAAAAAAGACAAAAAAAAACACACATCTGGTACCATATACAACAAAAGGACAACCGAGCTGCTACCAGAGTAAAAGGTAACAGTATCGCAAGGAGCACTGGGAAACCTCTCTAAAGATTTTTGAAGCAAGCCAGCACGCTCATCATTGGGTGATGGTGAGGCTGGTGCGCCCTCTCTGTTAGTAGTCCAATTTCTCCAAATGTCTCGAACGCCACAGGCTGGAAAATGTAGTTGGCTGACAGATCACGTATTTTAAGATTTTGTTCTGTTTGGCTGTGGAAACTGTAGCTCTTGCCCTAACCACAGCATCCAGGATGTAGAAAGAAGCAAAAGAGTTTCTAACTATCCCAGACAAGGTATCTGCCTCTCGACCAGGGGCACAGGGTAAGGCTGTCAGGTCTTTTCCCATCACTTCTGGACATCCCAGATGGTTCCAAGATTGAGGGGATGTTTGCCCGGGTCAAAGATCTCTTGAGAATAAGGTTTTTTTATGAAGGTGGGGTGGTCATCGTTGTAGTGGAGTTCAACAGGCCAAGATTCAATTGATTCCCTATAAAATTCTTTTTCTATTCATAATAATAGTCTAGCTGGCATTTTTGTTGTGTGTATGTGTGCATTTGGGTGGCGTTCTATTATGTCAAAAGTTGTTTTCAGGGTTTGTGAAAATAGCTAGGGGTGGATATAGAATTTCTTTTGTTTTGTGGTGGGTGTGTGCATGAGGTTTCCTTGTGTCAAGAGATCAAGATTATTTCTAGGGTTTGCAGACAAAAGCAAGAAGGAAAGTAAAAATGAAAATACAAATATAGGTATAAACATGATTGAAAAGAGTCTGAGGGGGGGGGGTTACAAAGAATAGGTTTCTGAAGGATTTATAGAAAAAAAAAGAAAGGAAAAAAGGGTTTTAGTAGAGGTTTCCTTGGAGTTATGATTTATATATATTATATATATGTATATATATATACATATATATTATATACACATGTATGTATATATATATCATCATCATCGTTTAACATCTATCTTTCACGCTAGCATGGGTTTAGACAGGAATTGTCCCACTTGAGGCAAGATTGGTTGTCTTGCTCGTATAGGACTGTCTGGCAGGTTTTCTACGGCTGGATGCCCTTCCTAACACTAACCACGTTTACAGTGTGGACTGGGAGGTTTTTACCGTGTTACCTACATGGCCACATTACAGCGTGGACTGTGTGTTTTTTTTTTGTCGTGACACCTACATGGTCTCATTTATTTAGGACTGGATGTTGTGGTACCAACATAACTTTACAGAGAAAGGGGTAGGAGTAGGGGTAGTGGGATGGGGGTGTATTTTTGGTTAAGCGGTGCCTACTGACTGTAGGTTTCGCTTTGTACTTAGGCAAGGCGGGTCTTTTGTATTACTGTGTAGTGCCAAAGATCTCGGTCCAGTGACATTGTCTTGGAGAGGTGTAAGTGTGTAAGGTCGGAACTTATCAAATTGTTTCAGGTTTTTCTGGGTCTGCCTACTCCGTAGCTTCCATTAATTTTGATTGCCCTGCGCTTTTTTATACAGCTGTCATCTTTCATGCACATCACGTGACCATACCAACGTAGTCTTCTCTCGAGTAAACAGCATTTGATCCTTCTTATTCCTAATTTCTCACTTAGTTCATTTATGCTTTGCCGTTCACGTATATTACTATTATACATCCAATGGAGCATGCAAGCTTCGTTCCTCTCCAGTCTGCGCAGATCCTCTGCACACAATGCCCATGTCTCACTGCCATGTAACTTTGCTGTTCGTATGCAGGCATCATACAGTCTGCCTTTCATTTTTAGAGAGAAACCTTTAGCGGCCAATAGTGGTATAAGCTCTCTGAACTTTTTCCCGTTCTGAATCTGGCTATTGTACTTTCAGAGCACCCTCCACCATTGCTGATTTTGTCACCCAGATAACGAAAGGTGTCCACTATTTCTATAGAACCGTCTGGGCAATGGAAGGAGCTAGTATCCTGTGGGCACTTGCTACTTTATATATCTCTAGGGTGGGAAAAATTCCTGAGATCCATGGACGAGTTCTCTCCAGCGGTCTCTGTCTCTAATTATCGCTGCCATGTCCTGCATCTCCAACAGACCAGTGTCTGTCCTTAGGGCATCAACATACATTAACTTTGGTCTTCCTCTTCCAGTGTGTCCATGTAGGGGCTCCCACAGAAGCTCTGAGTGCAATGTCAACTCTGGATGTCGGTGAGCATGTCCAGCTAACCTCAGTCTCCTCTCTGTCACTTTTGAGCTGACTTTTGGGAGGCTCCCATACAGCTCTGAGTTTTTCATCCTCAGTGTATACTGATTAATGTTCAGAGCCATCCTCAGCATTTTCGTGTAGCACCCATCCACCATCTGAGTGAGTTTCTTGGTCAGTATCCTAGTCTCAGACCCATACTGCAGCACAGACTCCACTACAGCAATGAAGACGCGGATTTTCAGGTCTTTACAAAGTAAGGGAGGCAGAGGATTTGATGCAGGAGGTTGGGGCTGTGTCGGTGGGTGTGGGGATGGGAGTGGGTGGGACTAGAACAAGGTGTCTGGTGGGGAGTATTGGGAAGCCAGAGGAGATCACTAATGTAGGCGGGAAGCCGCTAGAATTGGTTGAGGACTTCCTGTATTTGGGAGCAAAGATTGGGAATATGGAAGATGATGTGGTTGAGAGGAAGAGCAAAGCCTGGGCAGCGTGCCACAGCTTGAGATCGGTGTGGAAGTCGGACTTTATATATATATATATATATATCAGGGAGCTACTACCACTGCTAGCTGTAAAAGGCTTTTCCCTCAAAATGAAAGGCAGACTGTATGATGTGTGCATATGAACAGCAATTTACATGGTAGTGAGACCTGGATGCTGTGTGCAGAAGACTTGCATAGATTGGAAAGAAATGAAGCTTGCATGCTCCAATGGATGTGTAATAGTAACTTACGTGAACGGCAAAGCTTAAATGAACTGAGAGAGAAACTAAGAAGAATTGGATGCAGTGTGCAGGAGAAGAGACTGTGTTGGTATGGACATGTGATGCATATGAAGGATGACAGCTGTATAAAAAGGTGCAGAGCACTCAAAGACGATGGAAGCCATAGAATAGGGAGACCCAGGAAGTCTTGGGAAGTGTGATAAAAGCTGACCTCATTCAATTGCACCTCTCAAAGATGAGGACGCAGGACCGAGATCTCTGGCATTATACAGGCTGAATCTAAAGCATATATATATATATAGTATTCATCACCGCACCCCACCCTCCCATACATCTTTCATGAGGAGTGGCTGTAGCATACATCCAGTGAAGCCTCCAGCCCACACTGCAAAGTGGTTCTGTAGGTGTCATGACAAAAAACACCCATCCCACACTGTAAAGTGGTCCTGTAGGTGTCATGACAAAAAGCAGCCATCCCACAGTGTAAAGTGGTCATATAGGTGGCATGACAAAAAACACCTAGCCCACACTGTAAATGTGGTTGACGTTAGGAAGAGCATCCAGCTGTAGAAACCAAGCCATAAACAGTTCTGTGTGAGCAAGACATGGTCATCTGATCCAACTTGCCTCAAACTGGACAACCTGTCTAACCTATGCTAGCGGGGAAAAAAAATGGACATTAAACAATGATGATGATGATATATATATACTTTGCTTTTGTATTTGTTTTGTGAGATTCTTGATGTAAATTTGTGTGTTGGAACATATTGTAATACTTAGAGTGGGCCATATTGCTAGTAAAAACACATGCTCTAATTGAGTCTCACCTAAGTTCTGATTTTGTTCTATTTAAAAAGAATGGAATAAATAGAACAAGATCAAAACAAAGAGGAGACAGAGAGGATACAGAATAGTCATTGAGAAGGTCATAGGATGTGTGACAAAAAAGCTTTTAAACATCTTAACAACTATCCAGTTACTAAACTAGCCCATAAATGGATTAGTTACTTAACTAATAATTGTTTCTACATTTGGCACAAGGCCAGCAATTACCCAGTGCATTACTGGTACTTTATTTTATCGACCCCGTAAGGATGAAAGGCAAAGTTGACCTTGACAGAAATTGAACTCAGACTGTAAAGGGCCGTAACTCTATGCTGCAAAGCATGGCGTCCGACCTTCTACCGATACTGCCAATCCACAACTAATAATAAACTCCCAAAGTATAACAATATATACATAATTAAGATTGGATTCCTGGTGGGGATTTGGGGATTAAAGAATGGCCATAAGCCAGAAATGCATCGCCAGTTATCTTCTACAGCTTCTGCTGGAATCCGCTAGCTGTCAGCTTCTAAAATTCATTGCTACCACACAAGCCCCACACCCACCTTGGTCACACCTACCAAACTCACAATGTTTTGCATTGACAAGTTTGTTATTCGGAGATAGTTTACAGCAACAATAACACCTATTTCGTGGGTCATCTCTGAATAAAATATTTTGTCTATTCTCTGTTTTTGTTTGCTGTAATTCTTTTATTAATTAATTAATTATGCAATCTGCACCTGATGTCACCAGGATCTTACGTAACCAGGCCATTGAAATATATATAGTATTTTTTACAACAAAAATCTTTAAAGGAACATTACCAGTCTGGCCTCCTGTTGTTTTAATCAAATTTATATATACATATATATATATATCATCTTCATTTTACGTTCGTTTTTCGATATGGGCATAAGCTAGACAGGTATTCATGGTTCCAGATGAGACAGGTTTGAGAGTTGTGTTTTGCTGATATCTTTAATTTTTGGCATGGTTTCTACTGCTGGATGCTTTCTTAACCACAAGCACTTTCCTGAGTGTACTGGTTGCATTTACTGTGACACCAGAATTTGGGAATCAAAAAAGAGAAGAGAGGAATATTCAGTCATCTCAAGGGCATGACAGCCTCTCTAGTATTGGTATCATGATAAAATGTACAAAGTAAACTCTGTAAAGTGATTGTGTGTAAGGAAGGGAATCTATTATTATCATCATCGTTGTTTTTATATCTGCTTTTGCATAGGTGAGACCAAGACTTTTTTATATTTAGTATGCTATACACCGATTAGCTTCATTGAATCACTGAGGCTAAATTGAAACATTTGAATAATAGTTAAACTGGTTTATTGAGTATTAAGCACAAATTGAAGGTAGTCAATTTAGGTAATTACCTGGAACATCACTACAGTGCACCACATAATGTTATCTATAACTGTTGCCACAGGGAAAAGAAACTTTAGTAAACTAAAGTTTATATAGACATATTTAGGGTCATCCATAACACAATTCTTTCCTAATATAAAAGGATATTGTAAAAAGTCATATGCAAATGTTTGCAGATCTAGTTTTAGGTAGGATAATCTGTTTTTCAGTATCTGTTTTGTTCATATTCTTTACTTGATAAGAAGACAGTTCATTACATCTAGAAATCAATGGCACACTTCAGACTTTGTTTCACCCATCTATCTAAGAACTCAGAATTTATTTGTAACAAAAATGTGGCATTATTGCCATGACTGTAGATAACCTCTTTCTCACTAGAAAAGGTCGAAACTATGATAGTATGATTGTATTGTCTTGTATATTGTAGTAGACATGTTATTTTTATGATATATTTGTAGGTTTTCTTCCTTGTGAAAATCTGTAAACACACTTTTTTAATTGCAGGCTGCCACACTGTTAACTTAACTGTGTATCTATGCGAAAAACCTCATTCACTATCAAAGTCAGTGAACTGGCAACATTGAGGTTCCGCAAGACAAGATCTTTGAATGAAATTTAATTAAAATTTATTGTGTTTATATGAATAAATACACTCTCTAAAAAAATTGTTTCATTTAATGCTTTATTAAAATTTTAATGGTGGAGATTGTCCATAAAATATAGATAATATTGGTTCTGCAATTATTTGAAAATCGTGTAGGTGCTCTGCAACAAAACATCTTAGAGAACCACATGTTAGAATATGAAAACAACATTGCAAGTGAAATGTGTCAACTATCTCAAAAAATCTCATTAATAAAAAATCTAAACACAATTTTATTTTTTAAAGAATATTTAATTCTGCCAAGATAGAGAAGGGAGACAACCAAAATTTTAAAAATTCAAGAGTGAAATCTGAAATCTGAGGTAATTGGTAAGGATCTGTGTCAGCAACAATGGTACAGTTACTATAAAGAGTGGTAAAAATCTGACATTTCATACTGATGCCATTCAATGGACATTTGTTGCAAATTTCTCCATTACTCATGGCAACTAAACATACTAATATTCATCAAACTTTTTTGGATTTATTATGAAGGATTCAAGCCCTAGTGACAGGGGAAGATCTTTGGTGTTAAATAAATATATAAAAATATTTTTCTTCCAACAGCAGCAAATATCAGTTGATGTTTCACTACATTTCTGAGTTTAAGATTTATCAATATTATAAGCTGATTTATTTGGATAAATGTTCTCATCTTTGTTGTTATAATCACATTTCAACAGTTGTACCCTTTCACCTTCTTCAGGTGCTTGTCTGGAAAATAGCATAATCAGTATAACTGTTAGGTGCTTTAGTCTACCCACAAGTAGTAAGTTCAATCTCTTTAGTATATCTACATATACTCCAGATCAGAGGTTCTCAAACCTTTTGAGCCACTTCCCCGTCATGGTCATGTCCCCACCCCTATTTCCAGAGAGATCTGTCTACAGGCAAATTGTAAATAATATATAATAAATAAAATCGTTAATTGATATATAATAATATAATATATACTATGTATAAATAAATATTTATATATTTTTTTATTTTACTATATTTATATATATATGTATCATTTGATATTTAATATACTATTATATCATTTCTACCCCCCCCCCCCCTCCACTGTTCCCATAGGCTCTAGCGCCCCCTGGACCTTCTCAATTGCCCCCCCCCCCCCCGGGGGGCGGTAGCATACATTTTGAGAACCTTTGCTCTAGATAAAGCAGAACAAGTGACATCACAAGTAACTATTTAATATAAGGATATTATGACAATAATCTATCTTCAAAGTTTGAAATCCTGAAAATATTAATGAATATTACAAGCAACTGGAGAAGGCTAGAGGGTACAACAGTCGAAGCATAATTGTAACAACGAAGATGAGGAAATTAGTCTGAATAAATCAGTTTATAATAGTTAATTGATATTTCTTTAATCTTATTCTTTTAGAGGTTTCTGCGTTTCTTGGAACAATTCATAGAGTTGACCAAGTTGTTCTGAAGTAAAGCAGTCCAAAAAGTCTGAAGACAAATTTTCTCCTATCACTCCAGTACGATTTTTCTGATTTATCTGTTTAGCTATTGTCACATAATATTTCTGAAAATTAAGAAAAAGAAATAATTATTAAAGTAATACTTTTTTTCCGCCTCTCTTTGGGTGTAATTATAATTACAATATTTTTTTTACTTGGGGTATTAAGTGTACAGCATCCACTTAACTATTTTTTATGAAACTGGTAAGAGTATACTACACTGAAGACCAAAACATATCCAGAATTGTCACTGCATATGCCAAATATTAGACTCGCTCTTTATTACATGCTCTCGTTTAACTTACAATTTAAATTTGGGAGTTATTTCCCTTATCTTCTTTAATCCAGAATTAATCCTTAAACAATTTCTTTCTTTTTACTTAGAGTTTAATTTTAAATAATTGTTTCTACTTTTTGGCACAAGGCCAGCAATTACACAGTACATTACTGGTACTTTATTTTATCGACCTCGTAAGGATGAAAGGCAAAGTTAACCTCGGCGGGATTTAAATAATGAAAATTCTTTTGCTCATTAAATTAAGTATGTAAGCCCTCACAGACACTATAGATCTATTAAGCTGGGAAAGGAAAACTAAATGTTTATTCTTAAACTAGAAGTAGGTGAATCAATGGCAGCGTGGTTAAAAAGTTAATTTTGAATTTCAGTTCCATTCCATTGTATGACACATTGGACAAGTGCCTTCAGCAATAGCCTCGTCAATGGGAGGGAAATCTGAGAGAGAGGAACTGCGTGGAAGCTTGTCAGAAGGACCATCCATGTTCTTCGGTTGTAGACATAATCCACCACCTAATTTAACACCACAAACTTGCCCTTGAGTACCTTTAACAAAGTCCGCTTTGTTGTAAACATCTTCGGTCCAAAGATAACTTTCTTTCGTTAATCAGTCTTGGGAGCTTTACCCTTCCTCCACTAAATTATTGAAGAAATAAGGGGATAGGAAGGTAGAGTCTTGGTACCTTATTAACACATAACCTGGTTCCCACAAAAAGATATTATTTAGCATTATTTTCACACCTTACTTGTAAATGACGTGAATAATGCGTGACTAGTGGGTTTTTTTTACGTTGAATCAGCTGGATCAATTGGAGAAGGTTACTTCAGGATCCGCTGGAAGGAGTGTTTGAGGACTCTGCTCTCACGACCCTCTCAGAAATAAGTGGACAAAGAAGATGATATAATATTCTACACCTAATCAGATACACCACTAAGTGATGAATAATTCATGTTCGAATAAAAAAAAAAAAATCAACGCCATAATAAGTACTAGTAATGTAGTGAAACAGATTATAAATATCAAAATACTATGGATATGTAAAATGGGCTTATTTATTCGTAAGGTGATGATTCACCTTACGTTGATATGTGCGTAACGGAGTATTTACAAGAAAGGAGAGAGGAAAAAGAAAAGGCCCTACCGTCCATTCATGCATAAATATATCTGCTTGCTTGCTGTCAGAAGTTTTGTTACTGCGAAACTCATCTTTAACATATTGGTCCCCAATTGCTCTGTAATGAAGGGGAAGGCCGTGATGGATTTTCAGAATCGCTTTATATAAAGCTCTTACGCGTTTGACATGCCCTGGATTATTTGCCATAGTAAGCGTATATTATTCCGTTAGAATAATTACAAATAGTTATGGAGCCAAATTAGATGCTAAAATACAGTTTCTAGTTTCGAAACTTATGTTGTTTCTGAAGTAAAATTCAAGCCGTAGTTAAACATTGATTTCATCCTTCCAGGGACATTGTAATAAGTACGAATAACGTACTGACATTGATTATATCTTCCTTACAAAACTTCCATTATGCCTAAATAAATAGATTAAAAAAACCATTTTGGCTGTTGTTATCATCAGTTAAATGACCACAATATCTTCGCTCTGTTTACAACCACATGTCACCAAGTACTTGAATGAGGGTTAAATTGATGTTACATTTATTTATTATGAAAACACACAAATCACGTGACTCAAAAATTGAAAGCACAGCTGCGCGTTTGTGAGCTAGCAGTTTTATTTTTACTTCTTTCATATTATTTTCCGCTGTTTATTTTGGTTTACTATAAACTAACTTAAAATATTTACTGAAAATAAATAAAATTATATATATATATATGTAAACATTTTTATATTTTAATACAAACAAGTAACAGCTTACACTTTTACTTTATATTTCATATTTATTTTTAATTCCAAAATAAAAAGTTTTCAATTATTTTTATTTATTTACAAAAAAAAAACAAAAAAAAACCATACAATTTGTATATCATCTAGTTTTCCCCCATAACTTGTAACACGTATCTTGGGGAAAGAAGAAAGTTATTTTGTTAATATAGTATATCTTAGAGGTTTTGCTAGCTCTGTATTGTTGGAGTTGAAGTAAGAGGCGAGTGACGTCATCATTACGGTAATGTCTTCTCGTAAATGATATTCTCTAGTCGGCATCGAATTAGTATCTTCACATATTTACTGAGATTGACGGACGAAAATGTCTGATCGAAAAGCGGAGTTAGAACGGAAGAAAGCTCGTCTGGAGCAGATGAGAAAGGAGAGACAGGAAAAAGAGCAACGCCGAAAGTTAAAAGATGTAAGCATTTGATTTGTCATTAATTATTTTTAGTCAAGTGCGAGATTCAGAGATCCATCTTAAATCTATTTTACTTCGTACTTAGGAAATTCATACAAGTCAAAGCATTTTAATTCTGTAAGAAATCAACAATTTCCATGTATATACTGTTAATGTAATTGTATTGATGTCCCACAAGCATCAGTATCGAGATTGCAGCCTTCCATTTTTTTTGTATTTTAAATAAATAAATGGATTGACATTGTCTTTTATTCATCAGTAATGAAGGAGAAAAGCCGATTTAATAAATACACTAAGTAAAATATAGTAGTGTTGAGTCAAAACACCTATACCTTCTTACTGCCTTAGAAAATCTGTGATCTGGATAGAAAAGAATTATGGCCGATCTTCTTTAAAGCTAACGCCTTCTTTATTATTTTTTAACGTAAACTTGACTCTCATTTTAACATACAAAAATATATTTAGTATTTATTTTGCTGTCCTATACATATATCTTTATAATATAAAATTTTGCATATAGTGCTATTTAAAAAAAAAGTTCCCTTCAACCAGTAATCAGCTGTTGGCGTCGGGGATTGCTTAGTAATGCATCAACATAATATATGTGACAGGCGATGTGGTTACGAGGCTGACTCAGTTCACGAAAAATCAGGATCTCCATCCCTTTAAATTCTAAGTAAGAATCCCTTCCGCAGTTTTTGTTTTTGTTTTTGGCAAGGCATAGATGTTACAACGCCTCTAAAATAAATAAAAAATAAATAAAGGACATTGCGCAGTAATATCTGTGAAAAATAAAGACAAATAACATAATTCACCAAGGAAAGTCACTATCATCTGTTTGAAAATGCGGCATAACTGCAGTTTCGAATCCCTACCCGGCTCTATTTCCTCATAATATTTTTAATTCATATTTTTAAAAGAAGTTTTGCGGATTTGTTTTCGATTAGGTTGATCTACTTATATATATATATATTTAAAAAAAACATATTTGCAATTCTTAGTTGTAGAAATGACATTACGTTCCTGTAGAAAATATATGACATCCTGATTGATATTATCAACACGATATTGGAAAGAAAATGACCCCCCCCCCCCCCGTTTACGTTTACCATAAACACACTGAAAGTATTTAGTAATGAAATCATTTTTTCGTTTCCAAATAATCAATAAATTTTCAGTTTCGCTTGTGGGGAGGGGAACATTAAACTGTAGTGATATCAAAAATTCTTTGGAACATATTCCAAATTAAGGTTATCTTTTCGCACATTTTGCTTATTGTACATTATTTGTAGTTTTTTTTGCCGTTGAAGTTATTTTTGAGCTTCTGACACCACCTTTTATTTTTCATCAGTCTGGGTTCAATTAAATAATCGATCAGTTATCAATTGATTGCCTCCACCCTACCTTTAACTAAAACGTCGTAGTCGCTCGTCATGCCAGAAACACCAGTCAAATCTCTAGCAAATTACACTGTATCGTCTTACAGAAGGGATAGACAAATTAGATAATTTTCTCGATACATTCATACAAAAAAAGAAAAGAAAAAGACAGCACGGTTTCCATTGGAACGCTTTGAACGTAGTTGAAGAGTCATGATAATTTTACAACACATATACCGTTATATGTACTTAAGTTTTAATTTGTGATAGTATTATGTTATAAATTATCAACAGAAAGGTGGAAAATGTGTTTATATTTCCGAATTTAGATTCAGCTCTGGATGGACGTTAATATTGATATTAATTACACGAGGTGAAAGGACTCAAACTTATTTTGTCACGAAACCCTTATACAATTTTCCAAAAATGATGGAACTCATTACTATATTTCATGGACAACCTTTATCCTAATTTTAATAAGACATTAAATGAAACACAGTTGTTTTAAAGAAAAATTTATTCATATAAAAAATTGTAATAAATATTTATTAGATTTTATTAAAAGTAGATTATTTCGTGAAATCCTGGGGCTCTTCAAAAGCCCACTTTAGGAAACCCTGTTTTAGGTCATCCCTGATTAAGCAGACCTATGATCAAGTGTATTCCACCCGTGCTCCAAGGTGGAACAAGTATATATGTATATATGAGTATGATTTTCATGCTGGATTTTATTTAGCAAAACTTCTTTCCAACTTGTTTCATTCTTTTGTTATCTTCTCAGTGATTTGAGATTGGCTCTCACCTCTTCTACCCAAGTTCTATTTAAATATATAAATATGTCAATCAAATATTTTCCACCTACAACAGAAATACTATTATGAGATAAAAAGAAAAATCAATATATGCTGTTTATGCAGTAACATTTGGTGCAGAATATATGGATTATACGTTACAGTATTTTCTAATTATCCGTAAAAAACTGGGCTGTACATGGTCAGTTAACTATAACTTCATTTCTTTCATGAATATGATTATTTAGGTGTCTAAGGAATTAATCAATATGTACACTGTCTCTGAATTTTTAAAAAGTATTTATTCAAAGAGAGAATCTCAATGCCCACAAACCTTTTCAGGTCCCCTGAGACTGTTGGAAAGGAGGATGGAATTTATTCTCAAACCTTACTGTTTCACTCATAATCTTTTGATTGGTAGAATCATTACATGGACAAAATGCAGTGCAGTATTTGTTCTGACTCTTTACATTATGACTTTAACTCTTTAGCATTGACATTACACTATATTTACTATTGTATTATTGTGGTAAAGGCTTTACCTCACATAATATCGAATCTATGAGATTTTGATATTATTTATTTTGAGAACAATACCTTAACATCAGTATGAGTGGCTAGTTACGGTCGATTTAAACAGAAAGAGATGAGAGAATTTTGGCTGGATATGGCCAGTTTAAATGCTAAAGGGTTAAATCTCATTAAGGTCAATTTTACCTTTCATTCTGCTGAGTTTGGTAAAATTAAGTACCAGTTAAGTACTGGGGTGGATTTAATTTATTCTATCTTAGAAACATTTTAAGGGCAGAGGTTCAGCTGAATTGCTAGAGTGTTGGTATTTGATTTGGCACTTTATTTTCTGTCTTCAAATCCTACTGAGGTGAACGTTGCCTTTCAGTCTTCTAGAGTTGATAAAATAAAATACCAGTCAGTTACTGGGGTCAGTATAATTGACTGTTCCCTATCATCAAATTTCTGACCTTGTACATAAATTAGAAACCATTATTCTCATTATTAATGTTATATTATATCATCTTCAATATTTAACTGGTATTTATTTAAACTAGAAATGATAAATTAATAATCAGTTGAAATATGGGGTTGATATGTTTGACTGTATCCTCCTACAAAATTTGTGGTCACATGTCAATGTGAGAAATCATTTTATGAATTTGAAAAACCATTATTTTGAAGTTAGAAATTATAATTACCACCACTGTTCTTTCACTGAAGTTAATGTTTGTAAATTTGTGTGAAATTCTTAGCAATAGAATTTACCAATTTCCTCCAAGCTTTGTGTATATCTGGTTTAGAGTAGGTACAGTGTCCCTGCATGTTGTAAGAAGCAGCTAATAGGGTTGATGCCAGGAAGGGCAGCCAACCATAAAATATTGCTTTAGAAAGAATCCCATAGGACCCATGATGCTAACACATGTTTTAGCAGGGAAAAATGACCCTAAAATGTTTGCTTGCTGCTGCTGCCCTTTAACAAGTTGGGCCATATAAAGTAAACATTTTTTTATTTTGCATGTCAGACAGTGTTGGATTTAGGACAAATGAGACCCTGTGCTAGTTAAGGTATGAGGCCCCTTACTTGGGCCCTGAAAGAGGTAAAAAAGTTTTTCAGCAGGCCAATGGAGCCCTGTGCTTAAGCACACCTAAGCACAATGATAGATCTGGCACTGATGTCAGGGGTGCTTTGAATATCTACCAGTTCTTCCTATCTTTTCTCCATACAGGCATGGATTACATTTATACATTATTGCTAGACCTACTAGAAATAGCAGCAAATTCTTCCTCACATCACATTCTGCCATCTTAGAAATGAAAGGACACATTGAAAAATGTAATTCTAGATGCTTGTGCTTGAATAAAAGAGGGGATGGTCGCTTTGATCATAAGTTTGCTCTATCAGGACAGATATGGAGGCTTTCTTTCTTTCCTTTTCTTTTTTTTTGTAACTGATTTGTCAGAAAGGGAATTGCAGTGCCCGTGACCCTTTTCAGGACCTTCAAGACTGGTGTGAGGGAGGTAGATGGAAAGGTGATCTTGGTTTAAATGCTTGCAATAGAATAAGTTCCACTAAAGACACTCTGGGCCTGGGTGGTTGTTTTAAACTGAGTGATGGATTAAGTCTACCATCTAAATAAACCACAGAAAGATGAAAAAGAGCCATAAGGCATCTTGTCCAATGCATTAACATTTCTGCCCGTCCACTGCCATGGACTGGTACTTTATTTTATTGCTCCTGAAAGGATGAAAGGCAAAGTTGACCTCAGGATTTAAAGAATCAAAATCTGCTCATGTCATTGTTGGTCATCTTCATCCTAATAAATTTAATATACACTCATTATCCATTATTATCCTAATCTCCTTTAATCCTACATTTGTTGTGACATTACATTCTGCAGCTAATCAGCATTACATAATTAGTTCTATCTCTTGTACCTACCTCCTCTATTCAAACTGTAATTTTGTTATTTTGAAAAGATAGGGTGAATAGGGCAAATAGCTTAGTGAGGCAATATTTTCAGTGAACTAAGTATGCAACCCAGTGTTTATTCCCAGTTGGAACTATTAACCTAAGTTACAACTTTATAAAAAAATCATGAGCTTCATACCTATGAATAAAAACATTGTCCTCCTCATCATCATCACCATCTTCATCATCATCAAGAAGACGAAGGACAGAAGGGCGTTGGATTGGCAGAATCATCAGAACATTGGACAAAATGTTGTGCAGTATTTAGTTACAGCTCATTATACATTTTGAGTTCAAACCCTGCTGAGTTCAACTTTGCCTTTCACCCTTTTACGGTTGATAAAATATAGCACCCTTCAGAAACTGCTGGCCTTGTGCCTAAATTAGAAACAATTATTATTAGGACATAGAACTGGCAGAATCATCAGAGCATCACTCACAAGCTTTGCAGTATTTATTCAAGCTCTTTACATTCTGAGTTCAAATCTTGCCAGGGTCAACTTTGTTTAATCAACTTTGACCTTTACCCAAGTTTGCTGACTTTGTGTCTAAGTGAGAAGTCTCTTGCTAGGGTTAACTTTGCCTTTCAACCTTATGGGGTTGATAAAATAAAGTACCCGTAATGCACTGGGGGTGATTTAATTGACTTTCTCCTCCCCTTCAAATTGCTGGCCTTGTGCCTAAAGTAGAAATCATTATTTATGTGTGTTTGTGTAAATGGTAAAAGAGGAGTTTTAAAGACAATGCCTGGATTTACTTAGTCTTTCATCCTTTTGTAGTTCTCCTTCAATCCTTAGCTGGCAATTGGATGAGGCTGTCCTTTCAACCTATATGCTATTGTGGGGGCTGCTGGATGATGGACTCTAATGATCATGTTCTTCCATGCTTTTCTATCCATGGCGCTGACCGTATCATGGTCGAAGTTGAGGTGCTGTGATTTCAGGACCTCCTCGATTTGTTTCACCTATGTCTTCTTCAGTGCACTGCGCTGGATTTTCCAGTACTTGGGTCGCTGTCATGACAAAATTGGTGTAGTAGTCTTCCCGTGCTCATTCTGCAGATGTGGCCAAACCATCGTAGCCTGCGTTGCCAGATTTGGTCTTCAATGGTCGGCTGCTGCTGGCATTGTTCTTGGATGTTGTTGTTTTAGGTTCAGTTGCATAGGGAGACACCAAGGATCAGTTAATGAGTACTTGTAATATTCTTGTATCAAATAGAGTGACTAAACATTTATAAAAGTGTTTAATCAAATCATTTTATTATTATTACTGATCGACAAAATGCCTTGTATTATTTAGTTACTGATTTTTGCATCCTGACTTCCAATTCCACTAAAGTTGATAATATAAAGTGCCCATGAAATACTGAAGGCAGTTTCATTGACTATAAATTTGAGGCCTTGTGCTAATATAAGAAATAATAATAATTATTATATGTGCTGTGATTGGTAGAATCATTAGAGCATTGGACAAAATGCTTTGTGGTATTTGTTTTGGGTTCAAATCTCGCTGAGGTTATTTTTACCTGTTCTCCTTCAGAATTTGATAAAATGAAATACCAGTTAAGTACCGAGGATGGTTTAATCGACTTCAAAAAAAAAAAAAAAAAAAAAGAAAAGAATACTTGTATTGTGCCTAAATCAAACATTGTGGCCAATAAATGAAATCATTATTATTATTATTATTATTATTATAACTAGCAGAAAAAACCACCCTTCGGGTGGTTTTCTGTTATCATGTGTAGTGTGCATATTGATATTATACGCAAGTATATATGCATGTAGATATGATACATCAAATAAAATCGTAATTGACAATATACACAAATTGAACGAAGACTGTGTTACACTCTCTTATGTAATCAGTAATGTAATTCATGATACATTAAAAAAAGACATTATATATAAACTGCATTAGGAGAAAATTAGCGACGGAAATATATGAATGTTTATTTAAGCGATCGCTAACTGGAAGTGTTGACATTTGAACATTTTAAAGAAGTGAACCTTAAAATAAGGAACAAAATTATTTATATTTAATCAAGAATAACGAAATTTAGTAGATAAATTATGTAATATTCATTCATTATTTATTCAAAGTAATCCAACTTATTTTACAAACGGGATAAAAAAATATATTCAGGATGCAGTCCCGCACTCCTTACTTTATTATAGTTTAGTTAATAATAATAATAAGGGCAATGGATTAGCAGTATCGGTGGAACATAAGACAACATGCTTTGCAGCATATAGTTATGGCCTATTACATTTTGAGTTTAAATCTCATTGAGGTTGTTTTACCTTTCATCCATATGGTGTCAATAAATAATAAAGTACCAGCAAAACACTATTGTCAATTTAATCAACTTTCTCCTTCCCTTCAAATTGCTGGCCTTGTGCCAAAACGTAGAAACAATTATTAGAGACAAAGTGTCATAATATGTAGAGCATTCAACAAAATACCTAGTATTTAATTACATTCTGCATTCAGATGCTGATCATCCTTCTCACCATTTTACATGTGCTTTTCCGTGTTTGCATGGGTTGGACAGGTCTTCTCCAGCACAGCTTCCCTCCACTTGTTTCATTCTTTCATCATTTCCTCTGTGAGGTTCAAAATTTTGAGATCAGCTCTTACCACTTTTGTTATCTATATGCATTTTGTGACCATACCAGCAAAACCTTCTCTCTTGTACACTGCAACTGATTCCTCTTATGCCCAGTTTATCCCTCAGCTCATCCGTGATACATCGTGGTTGAATTTACTTTTCTTCTTTCCAAGGTTTGAAAAAAAAAAGTACCAATCAAGTTAATAATTCCTCTTCATGCTGCAGGTCCTCAAACTTTAGCTGTTGTAACTAACATACTGAAGTGAAATATGAAAGCTGTTTTTCGATGAGGTATTACTTGGTGTGCCATAATGGTATCAGTTCGATTTTACTTGGTTTATTATCAATGTTTCCATATGTTGAGTCTACACTCAATAGGTACAGGCATGACTGTGTTGTTTTAGAGGTTCACTTTACAACTACGTGATTTCAAGTTTGATCCCACTACATGGCACCTTGCACATGTCTTCTACTATAGCTTCAGGCTAACCAATGCTGTGTGAGTGAACAGAAACTGTATGGAAGCCCATAATACACATATATGTATATATATGTATGTCTCTGCTTTGCAGTTGATGCTGCTTGTATAGGTTGTAATGTTTGTTTATGTCCTACATTATCAATATGTTCCACAGTTCAGAAGTATGATTTTGAAGATTAGTAGCTTACTTGAAAACAAGTAAGGGTTGGTGACAATAAAACTGCTGCAAAGATGTCTTGTTCAATTCATGTCAGGATGGAAAAGCAGACATAAAATGAAACAATATTTTGTTCATTAACTCTTAATGTCTTGTATTGCATGAAACTGCATTGGTAAAGGCATTCTTGAAAAATGTATAAAACAGCTGACTGCATCACATTAGAAATTAAAGTCTTTACTCTAATATTACAAATTTTCGCAATCATCTGTCAAGTAGTGAAGACACTATAAACATTTGAATAGACAGTCCTATTTTTAGATATTCTCTGCTGAATCATTACAGAATGTTAAGAGTTAATGTAAATAAAATAATTTGTTTAACCCTTTTGATACCAAACTGATTGAAACTGACCCCTATTCTATGATATATAGCTATTGATTTTAATGTATTTATATTTATCAAGAAACCTTTCATTAGAACATTATGTAAGAACCTTTGTAAGAAACGGCGGTGAATTGGCAGTATCGGTAGAGGGTCGGACACCATGCTTTGACGCATAGAGTTTCGGCCCTTGCTATTCTGAGTTCAAATCCCGCCGAGGTTAACTTTGCCTTTCATCCTTACGGGGTCGATAAAATAAAGTACCAGTATTGCACTGGCACTGGGGAATTGTTGGCCTTGTGCCAAAAGTAGAAACAATTATGTAAGGCACATGGCTTAGTGGTTAGAGCATTGGCTTTGCAATCAAAAGGTTGTGAGTTCAATTCTCAGACCGGGTGATGTGTTGTTTCCTTGAGCAAGACACTTTATTTCACATTGCTCCAGTTTACTCAGCTGTAGAAATGAGATGATAGGGACTGGGGTCCCTATCATTCCACTGTAGAGTGGTTGTGGAGGTGCCACGGCAAAAAAGCACGCAGCACTCACTGTAAATGAGGTTGGTGTTAGGAAGGGCATCCAACTGTAGAAATCAAGCCGGAATCAGTTCCCGTCCCACCCTTGCAAGCAGGGAAAAGCGGACGTAAAATGAAATGATGATGATGAAATGATGAAGAACCTTTATAAGTTATGTTTGAAAGACCATCTTAATAATCTGAAAATAAGTTATATTAATAAATCTCTCTAAATTCTTTATTATTGTCATAATGATTTGAAAGCCACAGGAAATATCTTTCATTAGACATATCGTAAGGAAAGGGTTGATATTTTATATTGATTTTTTTAATCTCTTTGTTTTTCAGAATGAAGATGTAAAAACAGGAAAACCCCCACAGGACCTGAGAGCTGAAACAGATGCATTACTTCAAGACTTGGGTATACCACCTAATGGTTAGTATCGTTTACAGGTTTTGGTTTTTTTTGAAGGAAAGGTTTTATTTTTTTTTAAATTAAAAATAAAACAGCAATAAAAATAAATATCTTCATTAGAATTTTGCTCTAGTTTACATATAATTTCTTAAGATTAAAGTCATTGTAGTCTTCAAAGTTCTGTAGAAGTACTCTTACATCATATTCAGTAGGAAGATGACTTATTCACTTGATTATAAAGATAATAGACTTAATTGAGGCTAAAAGAGTATGTGTGTGTATGTATATATATTGATGTACGAACCATTGTCATCATTTAATGTCCATTTTTTCACACTAGTATGAGTTAGATGAGTGGTCCCGTTGAGACAAGCCAGATCAGATGACTGTGTCTTGCTCATACAGGTCTGATTTGGGCTTGGTTTCTATGGCTGGATGCCCTTCCTAATGCTAACAGTGCATTATTTCTTTCTCCATTCTTATGTCTTTATCTGACTATTCATAATCAAGTTGCCTTGCAAAGGGAATATGCTTTACTGAGGAGACTTAATAAGATAGGAAATTGTTCATTGCTTTCACCAAGTTGTTGACTTAGAGATAAGCTTCACTCCCACTATATTGTTTTAAAAGACTTGGATCAGCCAAGGCTATAGGTGTCATCTCCCAGCTCACTTTCATAACCAAACACTTCTGAAGGGAGTTTGGTTTTGAAATTGTGAGGATAGTCTCTGTTAATTGGAGTTTTTTCCCCCCACTTGCTATATTCAGACAGCGATATGCTATTTATATGTGTACATTTTATACATATTTACACACACTCAGACACATATTGAGTTCATATCTGTTGATAAAAGAGAAGGAAAAAAAATCAATATTTCTAACAGTACACGAACAACATGGCCACAATATTTCAGCAAAACATGTATTTGCTATGCTTCATCAGAGACATATGTGAAGAGCTGATGATTCAGTTTATATAGTTAGAATAGAAGAGGAGGGTGAGAGAGGAAGAAAGGGAAGAATAATATACAAGCATTGGCTGATAAGTTCATAGGCTGACAAAGATACTATTATGAAATGTGACCAAATGAGGTTTATTTGTCAACATAGTCCCCCTTGTGGTCTGTTGCACTTCTTCCATTGGTGTTGCAGTGTTTGGATCCCATTTGTGAAGAAGCTTTGATCCTGTTGGTAAAAAAGTCATCAACAGCAGATATGTCACTCTCACTGCGATACTGGTTCCTAGCCAAGTGCTTTTTCATGTTGGAGAACAGATAATAGTCACATGGATCCAAATTAAGAGAATAGGGAGGGTGATCAACTAGTTCAAAGCCACAGGCATACACAGCAACCATTGAATCCAAAGACTTGTGTGCTGGAGCACTGTCCTGATGAAACAAGAACCCTTTCATCAGTTTCCCTGGGTGTTTGGTTTTGATAGCTTTTCGTAACTGCTTCAACAAGCTGCCATAGTAATCTCCATTGATGGTATGGCCCTTTTGAAGATGGTCAATAAACAATGCTTTTTGCATCTAAAAAAACTGAGGCCATCACCTTCACTGCATGTGAAATGACTATAACAGTCTTTGGAGCAGGTGAAGAGGGATTTTCCACTGCATGGATTGTATCTTTGTCTCTTGCACAAAGTGATAAGCCCAATATTCATCCTGGATTAGGAAACATTCAAGGAAACCAGCTGGATCTGCCTTAAACGATGTCAAATTGTCTCGTGATGTGATCAGCCTGGTGCGCTTTTGATCAGGTGTTAGAAGTCATGGTTCCCATCAAGCTTAAATTTTCATCATGTCAAGTTCATTGTGCAGAATATTCTCAACTTTCTCATGGGATATGCTAATAGTATTGGTTATTTGATTTATAGTCAATCGCCTGTCATCTATCACCATGTGGTGAACACGATCAATGCTTTCTTCAGTGGTGGCAGTTGTAGGATGTCTAGACATTGGGTCATCTTCAAGACTCTCCCTTCCCCTCCTAAATTCAACTGCCCACATTTGCACTGTTGATAAAGCTGGAGTGTCATTCCCTAATGTAGTAGCCATGTCAGCATGAATGTCCTTGGAGGCTAAAGCCTTTTTCTGCAGGTACTTGATAACACCACGGTGCCAAATTTTGTCCATTTTCAAGAGAAGTCGCTACTCGTTACTTTTGAAGTCTTCTTTGAACAGCAAAATGTCAGTTTACTTGGAAAGAAACAATGCAGTTATTAAGGAAAGTTGAAATTAATGCACGCAAGATTTCACAGCTCTAGCATTACTCCTTCATAGTCAGCCTATGAACTTATCAGCCCACCTTCATATATATCATCATCATCCTTTAACATCCCTTCTTCCATGCAGACATAGGTATGATGGGTCATCAGAGACTAAATAAATACTTTATTGAAACCAGTGACCTCTCAGACAGGCTGTGAGCCCACATCTCCTTTACATACATTACAACACTTTACAGAATGTAGTGGGTTCATTTTATTGTGGCATCAGCACTAGAGAGGTTATGTCTTTCACACAACTGAAGAGTTCTCTCAACTCTGTGTTTGGCAAGTTTCCCATGGCTGGGTACCCTTCTCAACACCAACCACCTTACAGAGTGTATTTAGTACATTGTATATTGGCACCAGCACTGGAGAGGTTGTCATACTCTTGACAGAACTGAATACACACATACAGACACACAAACATACACTGTAAGGTATACTAGTGCAATGACAAAAAGCACCCCGTCCATTTTGTAACGTGGTCGTGCTGATACCATGGCAAAAATGTATCAACCTGTAAAGTGGTAGTGGTAGTGCCACAAGAAAAGCTGTAACGTTGTTGGCATTAGGAAGGACACCCAGTCATAGAAAACCAAACCAAAAACAGATATTGTCATCTGACCTGATCTGCATCATAACATGACAACTTGTCTAACCTATGCAAGCATGGAAAATGGACGACGCATAATTGACAGAGTTGTTGGTGGTTTGGATTAGATGCCTTGCAGTATTAGTTCTAGCCTTGTGTGGTCTGAGTTGAAATCCTGCCATGGTTAACTCTTCCTTTCATCTTTTTTGTTTTAATAAATATAATACTAGTCCAGGTGGGTGGATTGATAGAATTGTTAGGTCAGTGTGTTCCGAGTACAAATCCTGCTACTTATCATCAGAAAAATGGTAGCATGATAGGAATGGAACCTCTATCATTAAAACTTTGAAGAAGCTTCCTATGTTTTACAACTTTATGGAAGGCCAGCTAAATTCATACAACCACTAAATTCATAACAACAACCTTAATGAAGAATCAGCCTCAGTTTAGTTCTTTTCTATTTATGTACCTCGTTTTATTTACATATTCACTGATGATATACTTATCAAAGATATTTCAAGTTTCTTCTTAACTCTTTGAGTGCCAGTGTTGTTTTTGGTACTTTACTACTTCAGAACAAGATTACACGTTAACTTGTGTCCCTCCACCAAAAAAAAAAAATTTTTTAAATAAAGTAAAATGAAATATTTTTATCAAATTTGCTTTATTTACTTTGTCCTGAACCTGAGCTTCACAAACTAATCTGAAATGTACCAATATATATTTAGTACACAAGAGAAGTAGTACCAGTTCGATTTTTGGCATTCAAAGGGTTAACTTTCCTTGTATTTATTGCAGCTTTGTCCTATTTTATTTTTCTTTATTATTGTATTTTATTTTTATTTCTGTTATCACTCCATGAAGTTTGGAACCGACTTGGTAACTAATTGTTTATCTCTACAGAACTTCTTGCGCATGCTGTTGGTCTCACCAGATATGACTTTTTTCTTGGCTCCACAATGCTTAGCCATTTTTAAAATTCTTTTTTTTTAATTTTTTTTTTTATTATTACTGAGAATGAAGTCAAAGTTTATATATATATATTTTTTTTCTTATAGCCCTTTATTCTTCTGATGCAATACATAAAAAAGTTTGCTAGAAAGTGGGCAGTGGAGTTTACCATGAACATGGTATAACGCTTCACTAGATGCTTTGTGGTAATCTACTTTGGTTAAATTCCTTATAATTTTAAGTTTAAAATTCCACTGAGCTTAGCCTTACCCTTTCATCCTTCCGTAATCTATGCACATAGCGAAAAGAATCTGAGTGAGTGTATGTGTGATACATATACAAAGTTTTTACATTGCTCACTTCATTCTTTTCACAGTAGAGACTTCTAATTAAAAAAAATCTTTAAATTTTCATGTATATGTGTATATATATATATATATATATATATACATACACTTGCATATATATAAGACACTAGTTCACACCAATTTTCTGCTCTACACTGCTCCCCACAGTCTTAATGCCCCACCAGCTAAATAGCCCATCCCTTGAACTTGCGTACTTGTTCCCACTCTCAACCCTCACTTCTCACCCCTGATACGACTCTCCTGCTAAATCACACATAAAAACAAAAAACCCTCACAAAATCTACCCCTGTATAGTGATCTGGTGCTACAACAACAAAGCACCCAGTCCACACTGTAACATGGTTGGTCTTAAGATGGGCATCTAGCCATAGAAACCAAACCAAAATACAGATTTGTATGAGTTAGACATGGCCACCTGACCTGAATTGTTTCATAACCCATGCAAATATGGAAAAATAGATGTTAAACAGTGGTGATGATGATGATATATATATATATATATATCCATTCATTTACGAACAGCAATGTTGCATGGCAGTGAGATCTGGGCATTGTGTGCAGAAGATATACGCAGACTAGAGAGGAACGAAGCTTGCATGCTCCGCTGGATGTGTAATAGTAACATACGTGAACGGCAAAGCATAAGCGAACTAAGGAAAAAATTAGAAATAAGAGGGATCAGATGTTGTTTACTCGAGAGAAGGCTACGTTGGTATGGTTACGTGATGCGCATGAAAGACGACAGCTGTATAACAAAGTGCAGGGCAATAAAGATAGACGGTAGCTACGGAGTAGGCAGACCCAGAAAAACCTGGGACGAGCTGATAAATTCTGACCTCACACACTTACACCTCTCCAAGACAATGTCACTGGACCGAGACCTTTGGCGGTACTCAGTAATAGAGAAGACCCGCCTTACCTAAATACAAAGTAAAACCTACTACAGCTAGTAGGCATCTCTAACTAAATACACCCCCGTCCCACCACACCGCCCCTTCAATGTAAAGTTATGTTGGTGCCACAACATCCAGGCCGAAACAAATGAGATCGTGTAGACACAGTCCACGCTGTAATGTGGCCATGTAGGCAACACGGTAAAAACCTCCCAGCCCCACATTGTAAATGTGGTTGGTGTTAGGAAGGGCATCCAGCTGTAGAAAACCCGCCAGACAGTCCCATGCGAGCAAGATAATCACTCTTGCCTCAAGTGGGAAAACCCCCGTCCAAACCCATGCAAGCGTGGAACACAGACGTTAAACGATGATGATGATGATGATGATTATGTCCACATTTCTGTGCTTATTTATATATTTAAAAATATATTGAATAATAAATATTTATACTAGAACACAGCATATATTTGAAGATATAATAGTACATTTAGCATAGATATATCAAATATACACCCCTATCCCACTACCTCAACTCCCCCATCAACACCACCCCTTTCTCTGTAAAGTTTTGTTGGTACCACAACATCCAGTCCTAAATAAATGAGGTTGTGTAGGTGTCACAACAAAAAAACACACAGTCCACGCTGTAATGTGGCCGTGTAGGTCACAGTAAAAACCTCCCAGTCCACACTGTAAATGTGGTTGGTGTTAGGAAGGGCATCCAACCGTAGAAAAGCTGCCAGACAGTCCTATACGAACGAGATGACCAATCTTGCCTCAAGTGGGATAATTTCCGTCTAAACCCATGCTAGCGTGGAAGATAGACAGTAAACGATGATGATGATGATAACTACTGTTTTTAGTTAGAAGCTTTTGCTGTGAAAAGTATGATGTGTGAGGTGTAAATAGTTTCAAGTATTCATTTTTACACAGATGAAACGCGATATAGGCCCTCATTTCTGATCAGGGCCTTTTGATTCAGCGTAATTGTTTCAATTGCCAGCAAATTGACAAATCCTTAATAAATATTTGAAAGAACTAGATTTTTCTTTCAAATTTGATAAGGATTTGTTCTATTTGCTGGCGATTGAAACAAACAAATAGTCAGAGATGATGAAACAAAATGTTTACACTTTTTACAAAGAAAGCTTTTAGTTACAAAATGGTAGCTATATCTACCATAAGATATTTATATATCTTAGCATAAGATATATCTTACCAAATCCTGCCGAGGTCAACTTTCTCATTCATGCTGATCAATAAATAAGTACCAGTTCAGTACTAGGGTCAATCTTTCATCTCTTTCTCTGCTCCTCTCCCATCTGGAAAAAATCAGCTATGTTCAGATTTGGAGAAGGATGGGATCTGTCAACTTCAAAAATGTTTTCTAGTACCTTTGTCCACTTTTTTCTCCTCCAGTGGTACTTTACATGATTTTCTCAACTAATATTTATAGTGATGAACTGTCACTATGGTCATTTTCATTGGGATGCACACATTTCAAATTTCAAACTTTTCAAATCCCTCCTAAGTCAACTGCTTTGTTTACAGTCATAAGTATGAGGTTAAAATTTTCAAAAAAGCTAGAACTGGGGGTCAGCAGCTCTTTAATGTAGTGGTAAATGCATTTGCCCAGCATCCAAGAGATGTCGAGTTCGGTTCTTCACAGCCACCTCTGTTCATTTTTCCCTCTCCAAGGGTACTTTACATAATTTTCTCAATGATCATTTATAGTTATTGACTATTATTATGGTCATCAGCATTGGAACACAGGCATTGCAAATTTTCCCAATGCTTCAGATGTCAGTTCACCTGGATAGAAACAATGCAGTTATTTAGCAGAAGAGTTGAAATTAATGTATAGAAGATTTCACAGCTTTAACATCACTCCTCTCCTTCATAGTCAGCCTATGAACGTTTCAACTGACCCTCGTATATAAGTATATGTGTGTGTATATGTATATCTCTCTCTATATATGTATATATACACATATATTTTGGGTTCATAGTTTCCAATGGATTCTTAATCACTGTCTTTGGATGCAACACTTAATCAGTGGGTAGAGAACATCTGGTTATTTGATAAATATTTATGAAGTTATTTTACATAATGATAGCTTTGTTAATTATTTTCCCCTGTGATATTTCTGGTTATTATTTTTAAAACTATGACTTCATTCCTTTCAAAACCTCTTAGATTTCCTAAATTATAAAATCCTTTATTTAGCTCTTGTTCCTTGGTGTTGGTTGGTTCTATTGATTGGCTAAATATGTGGTTTAACAGTAGAGAGAGAGAGAGTGTGTGTGATCTGAATCTGTACTAAGATTAAAGTTTTGAAAGAAGGTTTTACTGAATTTCACTGAAAACAGGATGGTTTTGGCAACAAATACTTTAGTGAATCTTTATAACTTTATTTGACCATACATTAAACACTCAACTGTTACAGCCTGAAATACATACATATTACCATAGCCTAATAGTTCCCAAACTTATTTTGTCATGGAACCCTTTGGAACACTCATTTTACCAAGACATTCCTCATCACCTTAATTTTAGAAAGATATTAAATGAAACAAAAAAATTGTTTTAGAGAGAATTTATTCTCTTTTACTTGTTCCATCCAGCCAACATTGCTGAGGCCTTACTTGGGTGCTGCCATATAAAAAAAATGTATTAAATTTTATTTAAAAACACTTTATCTTGCTGAAGCACAGGTTTTCGAGGAATCATGTTATTCCTTGGAACCTACTTTGGGAAACATTGCCTTAGCTTCTTGTCAAATATCGTAATGACTTATTGGGCAGATTATTACATATCCTTGAATTCTCTGATTATAGAATCAATGTCAATCAACTACTTGATAATGTCATTTGGCTGTTGCCTGTTATGAAGAGTTCTATAGAGTAATTGTTCAGACCTTATATTAATATGAGTATCTGCTACTTTGGTAGCCACAATTTCTTCAGCACTATTAGATTGAAGCTATTAACCTAATTTATTAACTTTTAACATACATGCTTATTATACAATAATTTTATATAGCATGGCTGGATAACTAAGAAGCTTGCTTCACAGTTATAAGGTCCTGGATTCAGTCCCACTATATGACATCTTGGATAAGTGTCTTTTACGTTAGCCTTGTAATTGAAATTGGTAGACAGAAGCTGTTTGGAAACTCATTGAATGGACTGTACCTGTAATTCAAAGGACCAGCTTTAACGGATACTGTCTTGTTGAATGTTCTTGAGAATTACATTAAAGTATAAGTGTCAAGGGAATACTAAGCCACTTACATGTTAATTTAATGAGTTGATTATTTTGTTGACTAGACAACTGGAACATTCATTGTTGAAATTGATGGAGGCCCATGTATTTTTATATCTGTATATCATCACCCTTTAACATCAATTTTCCATGCTTGTAAAAGTTAGATGGACAGTTCATGTTATAAGGCTAGACAGGTCAGGTGATCACATCTTGCTCATATGATCCATTTTTGGTTTGGTTTTCTATGGCTGGATGCCTTTCTAACACCTTACTAGTGTTTTTCGTCATAGTACTGGTATGACCACCTTACAGGGTAGACTGAGTGCCCTTTCATTATGGAACCAGCACTACCACCTAACAGGGTGGACTGGGTACTTAATATATATTATATGAGAGAGAGAGAGAGCCATTTCACCAATTCAGTATTTGTTTAAAATCTATTCCACAACATCAGTGAATATACTTGAGTTTGATTGATTAAAAATATGAACCACACTTGGGAACAAGCATTTAAAATGACATTTGATCAATGACACAGATCACCTTTACTGTAGTTTAATGTAACAAACTATGGCAATCACAGACGCTTGCAGCACTCAAAAGTTTAAAATAAACAATGCCTCTATTTTTAAAATATTTATTTATGAATATATATCTTGAGTTAGAAATTTATAAAAGAGACATTGCCTCTTACTATAATTGTTAGATTAGAATGAACTTCAGTGTCTATTTAACAGATATTTGCTTCATGGCTATTGGGATAAATCAGAGATTTCTTAACTGTGTGTTACAAGACTTTAGTGAAAAGGTCACCAAATGTTGATAGAGCTCGATTGAACTTTTTAGCTAAAAGCTGAGATTTGTATAAGAAATGAAAATACATAAAATAATACAATAAAACACTTGCTTATACAGGTTTCTGATTTGTATATAATTAGTCTTTATTGTCTATTAATTTATTTACTTGTTTATTTTTGTACATGCCTGGAATCAATGAGGGGGTCAAGGATTCCTTGAAGGGGTTGATGGTCTAGAAAGTTTGTGGATCTCTGCTTTAGTGTGCTGCAAAATTAAGTTAAATGTTTTTACGAATATTTGGCTGTGGAGTATATACTTGAAATCTGACAACTGTGCATACTATTAGACATGTGAAATAATGTTTATTTTTGATTAATTTCATGTTGGTAACAAAACTTGATTAACCCTTTTGTTACTATATTTTCTTATGAAATACATAGCCTTTGTGTTTCAATATTTTGAAAATAATGAAGAATTTGAAGGAATTTAGTAATAAAGCTTAACTTTCTTAAGCTGATATCTACAGCATAACTTAAAAGGTTTTTTATATGAAATTATTATGGAAGGTTTTAATTTAAATATACACACTTTAAAGCAAGCAGTTTTGTGTCATAAAATCAGTAGTTTACAGGTGGGCTGGAATCAAAAGGGTTCATGTTTATGAAAATTTTATTTGTAAGATGTTTGTTGCTCTGGGATGAATGGTAGTCAAACATTAAATGCCCTTGTGGTAAGTTTAGTTTAGAATTCTATTGCAGTTTTAATAATAATTAGTTTTGAAATATTTTCAATATCTTGGGGAAAGTTAAAGAGAAATATTTTGCTGAATTATTATTTTAAGGTGATGAATTGTCAGAGTTATCAGTGTTGGAAAAATACCTTATGGTATTTGTTCCAGCTATTTACATTCTATGTTGAAATCCTGCTGGAGTTAACTTTGTCTTTTGTCTTTCTGGGTCGACAAAATAAAGCAATTGATATAATTGACTAACTTCGCCTTTCAAATTTCTGACCTTGTGTCTATTTGAGAAACAATTATAATTTTGTTTTCATTAAAGGGGAAGTGTGGGATCAGACAGTTTTATTCATTATAAATTCCTTAATATCTTCTGTATATGTTGTAAGATAGTTTATTACAATTATATATATATATATATATATATATATATTCCTATTAAGCCACAAAGTGCAAATTGGTAGGGTCATTAGAGTGTAGGATAAATTGCTTTTGGGCATTTGTTCTGGCTTAAATACCACTAAGGTCAACTTTGTCTTTCATCCTTTCAGTGTTGATAAAATAAAATACCAGTCCAGATCAGTGGATAACAGAATTAATAAGAGCATCAGATGAAATGCTTTGCTGTATTTGTTCCAGCTCTTTGCTTTCTGATTTTAAATCCTGTTGTGGTAGAATTAA
>OZ024743.1:343519066-343551566 GCA_964016885.1 Eledone cirrhosa
AGCCGAAAGACCCAAGCCTGGCTGTCAGAGAACTTCGTTGACCACACTTCACCTGACATCTGACATCTGGCCTCCCATCAACCCCTCAATTCTCTGTGGGGCGCAGTGGAACGAGACACTAACAGATCTAGCTGCAATACGAAAGACGATCTGAAGGCCAGGATCACAAGTGCCTTTATGGGCCTAAGTCGGGGGACAGAGTCGAAGGCCTGTAGCCGGTTCCGAGGCCGTCATCAAAGCCAATGGTGGGTTTATCGAGCGAGATCGAAAGAACAAGTCATGAAGACAAACTGACCCAAGTTTGATAAATAAATCTTAAAAAATAAAACTACTGTGTTATTTTTTCCTAGACAGTAATCTTGCGAACAAATATCGTCTGCACCCTCTATATGTATATATATATATGTATATATATATATATATATATATGTATATATACGGGGTAACAGATTATTGTTATAGGTAGTCCACTTAGGTGTAGTCCAGTTACGGTACTCCGAGTAGTGGATGATATCAACGCTTGGCTAAGTTTGACTCAACAAGGCGTTTCCATAGTGATGTTGCAAGTACACAGTGATTTCTATGTTGTTAACACTTGGAGTAATGATAAATCAGGAAAGAAGAGTGACATGGTTTGCTATACAAAAAAGGTTTTTAATCTCATTGCTGACAATTGTTTCTCTGAACTGGTAGGTCAGAGCTTGCGAGATGAATTGACTGGTTACAACTATGTATTGGTGATCGAATGACGTGAAAACAAGCGGGTAGCGATCTCTAGACCTACCAGTTCAGAGAAACAATTGTCGGAGAGGAACGGTACGTGTCCTCTGCTGTTCGCGACTGTTTGTGACTAACAGGTATTCTGCAGAGCGCACGTGCGTGCGGAATAAGTGCAGTCAAGCAAAGGTCGAAACAGTTCTTTTAATTGTGGGAGTGGGATGGCGTTAGCTGTCAATCCATTGTACTATTTATCTGTGCTGGTTTTTGGTACTAGCAGTGTAGTATATTCGTATGGTAGTAGTCTGCTTGGTATATTTATATATATGGTATATTTATATATATGTATATGTATATATATATATATATATCAATGATATTAAATAAATGGAAACTATATTTATAAAACCATATTTATTCTATTATATATATTTCAAGGGTACCAAAACTTTGGTACGCTCTCATCAGATAAAATACAAAGTTTGTTTTATAAATATTGACATATCCAGGAAGAAGATCTTAACGGTTCAAGTTTTTCCTATCCAGGAAAAATTTGAACCGTTAAGATCTTCTTCCTGGATATGTCAATATTTATAAAACACATTTTGTATTTTATCTGATGAGAGCGTACCAAAGTTTTGGTACCCTCGATATATATATAATAGAATAAATGTGGTTTTTTAAATATAGTTTCCATTTATTAATACCATTGATATTATACTCCAGAAAACTTGTCGAGTGCTTTGAATCTGTTATAAACATATATATTTGTTGAATTACCAACAAATTAAATATCCCTTTTGCTTATGTATATATATATATATATATATATATATATATATATATATATATATATATATATATATATATATATATATATATATAGGTGGTGAATTGGCAGTCAGAATGAAGGACAAAAGATTGTTGCAATATTTGTTCTATTTCACTGCACTAAATTTAAATATTGCCAATGTCAATTTTGCCTTTCATTCTGTTGGAGTTTTTTAAAAAGTATCAACCCACCAGGGTTCTGCTCTAAACTGTGTTATAGACTTGATTCAATACCTCACCCCACCTCCTAGCATTTCGGTGACTATAGCAGAGTCTCCTTTGTTGCATGCATTCAGAACAGGTCTCTTGCTTATAGGTATCTTCTCTTCTCATTTATCTCAGAGACCCTGAAAAGAGGTTATGGGCCTTCTCTCCTTGACTAAATGCTTCCAACAAAGGAGACTCTGCTATAGTCACTTGAGGGCTAGTTAGTGGTGGTGTTGAACTGGGCAATACATATATATATGTACACATACACACATGTGCATGCCTGCGTGCGTGTGCATACGCACACACACACACATACATAATCATCATTTTTATATCTGCTTTTCCTTGCCTGCATGGGCTGGACGGCTCCTTTTCAGCACAGCATTCTTCCGCTTGTTGTGTTCCTTCATCATCTCCTCTGTGAGCTTCAGTGATTTGAGATTAGCTCATACTGCCTCTGCCCAGGTCTTCCTCTACTGCAGTTGCCTTCCACTGGGATTTCTAGGCACTTTTTCACCCTACGATCATCTTCCATACTCAACACGTCTATACCTGCACAGTATTCTCACTTGCACACTACTACTGATTCCTCTTATACCCAGTTTTTATTTCAGTTCATCTATGCTTTGTCATTCATGTACATGAACATTGCACATCCATTGAAGCTTGCTTGATTCAGTTCTCTTCACCTTTCGCATATCCTCTGTATTTACTGCCCAAGTTTCACTCCCATGCAACTTCGCACACAGGCAGCATATAGCCAGCCTTTCGTTTGCAGGGAGAAGACTTTTGTCAGCAGCGAGAGTAAATTTCTTCCATGTTGTCCATATTCTCGTTTCTGTTTTCAGAGCACTCTCTCCACTGCTAATTAGATCACCTAGGTAGTGGTACCTGTCAACCACTTCTATGGATACTTCCTGGGATTGGAAAAGGTTTATATCTCTGACCCTCTTACTATCAATTACCCCTGTACACCTGTTATATCTAGTGTTCATTTCCTGTTAGTCTACTTGCTATCCCACTACATCTCTTGTGGAGCCAAGATTTATATTTTGTATATCATATAGAGTTTCTGACTACACCTTTTCTACATATCGAACAGGGCCACTTCCCTGATGGTATCAAAGCTCTGTCTTCTTTTCCACTCGCTAACACTAGTTTTTACTAGGTTTACTCTTAGCCCTTTATATATGTGTGTGTGTGTAAATATATATATACACAAGGTTTGTCCCAAAAGTAAGGTTACTGATGTTTTATTTAAATGTATATTAGACGTACATAAAATTACAAGTTATCTCCTTCAAATTACTATCCTTGGGATGTCACAGTGATTCCAATGTTTTTTCCATTGATTGTAGCAGTACCGGAAGTCATTTTCTGTGTGTGTTCTTAGCTCATCAGTTACAATTTATTGTATGTTCTCCACAGTCCCAAAATGATGACCCTTCAACTTCGATTTCAACTTAGGGAAGAGGTAGAAATTACACAGAGCTAGATCTGGGCTGTAGGAAGGGTGTGGAAGAGTGGGAATGTTTTTCTTTGCCAGAAAGTCTCTAATTGAAAGTGTTGTGTGAGCAGGTACGTTATTGTGGTATAGTACACAATCTCCTGCAATGCCTTTTCGGACTCATTGGATCCGTTTTCAAAGTTGTTCTGAAACATTTTTGTAGAAGGTGTGATTAATTGTCTATCTTAGAGTAAAAATTCTTTGTGACCAATACCATGGCTGTTGAAAAAAATGATAATCATCAACAGCAATAACTCACAACTGACTCAATCGATCATGTTGAAACAAGTATGTACATGCAGTGAAGGTCATAACCAACACACTTATATACATCAAGGTGCTGCATTACCATGTTGTGTATAGGAAAATCAGTACTCTTACTTTTAGGACAAAACTTTGTGTGTGTATATAAGATATCCTTCCCACTCACTTTTGAGATTTAACCTATTATTTCTTAGTAGCAAAACTCCCATTCTCTCATCTACTCCTCATTGTTAGTTTATTATTGATTAGCACTAGTTGCAATTATTTATCGCTTCTTGATGCAGAAGTAGTGCCATCAATAACCAGTGAAGAATAACTGAAGCATAGTTATTGCTCATCAAAAACATTTATTGCATGGCAAATTCACTGCAAGAATTGGAAGGAAAAGAATATATTCTGCATCGGAATTATTTTTTATTACACACTGATATATTTGTACTAGTGTCTTCATTTTGGTTGCTGTAATCATGTTTCAATGAACGAACCTGATTAAAATCACAATACCTTGTCAAAGAACTCAGGTTAAAGCAACAATGTAAACCAATAACTGATTCATGCTGAAAGTGGTTTTAAATAATTGTAGTAAACAGAAGTGTGTGGCAGAATGGAATACCAGGTTGGTGAGATATAATCAAACGTTTGAACTGGTATGCAGAGCTGGTGGGTTCAAAGCATTAACCTTTTGTTACCATATTTTTAATGAAAGACAACCTATGATTTTCAAATGATTTTTTAAATAATCAAAAATTTGATGGGATTTAATAATATAACTGACTTTTTCATTATAAAACTGGTGTTTGGAACATAAAATGTTCTTACATAAAATTCTAATGTAAGTTGTAAATTTAGATATGGACAATTTAAAACAAATGGCCTTATATCTTAGAACCAGGGGTGGTTTGGTATCAAATGGGTTAATCATTACTTTTATTGATTATTCCGTTGTCTTGTAGGACAATTAGGTGATGAAAATTAGGAGTACTGTTCTAACGTTCTTAATTATAAGGTTCTCATATAGTGTTCATCTCTCTGTTAGGCTTCTTATAACAACGGAAATGAGAACAATAGTTAGAATATGTCAGTGTGAAACCATTTCTCATCTCATAAATTCAGAATTAAAAAAATCCTGAAAATTATTTGCTTATTATTTAATATAATCTTTTGAGATTTGAAGAAATATATATTTAAAAGAAAATTATTAAACATTTTTTTCAGAAACATATGACTGTTATAAATATTTTTTCTTTTATTTGATACATCTGTAAAGATTTCCTTGACATTATATCGTTTCTGTTAACAATTTGATACAATCAATTTAATTGATCTAAAGTAATATTCAATGGTAAATTTTATGTATATGTATATATGTAACATATTTTTGTTTATGGGTTTATGATAGTAATATCGTTGCTATGTTTACAGAAAAAGCATTCTAAATGTTCATTTGTTCCAGCTCCTTACATTCTTATTTCAAATTCCACTGTGGGTTTATAAAACAGACTCCAGCCAAGCACTGGAGATAATTTAACTTTTCACACCCTCCAAAATTGTTGGTCTTGTAACTAAATCAGAAACCATTATTATTATTATTATTATCAGGGCGGTGAATTGGCAGTATCGGTAGAGGGTTGGACGCCATGCTTTGATGCATAGAGTTACGGCCCTTGCCATTCTGAGTTCAAATCCCGCCTAGGTTAACTTTGCCTTTCATCCTTACGGGGTCGATAAAATAAAGTACCAGTAATGCACTGGGATAATTGCTGGCCTTGTGCCAAAAGTAGAAACAATTATTATTATTATTATTATTAGGGCAGTGGATTGGCAGTATTGGTAGATCATCGGACAATATGCTTTGCACCATAGAGTTGTGGCCCTTTACGTTCTGGGTTCAAATCCTGCCGAGGTTAGCTTTGCCTTTCATCCTTACAGGGTTGATAGAATAAAGCACCACTAATGCATTGGGATCAATTTAATCGACTTTCCCCTCCCCTCCCCTTCAAATTGCTGGCCTTGTGCCTAAATCTGAAATCATAATTATTATTTAGGGTGGTGGATTGGCACAATTGTTAAAGTGTCAAGTAAATGTTTTGCAGTATTAGGTCTAGTTCTTTATATTCACAATTCAGATCCCACTGAAGTGAACTTTGCCTTTCAACCTTTCAGGGTCAATAAAATAAAGTACCAGTCAAACTCTGTGGCTGATATGACTGGCTTAATCCCTCTCCCCCAAATTGTTGGCCTTGAGCCTAAATCAGAAATACTGGTAGTATCGGTAGAGAGACGGACACCATGCTTTGCAGCATAGTTACGGCCCTTTATGATCTGAGTTCAAATCCCGCCAAGGTTAACTTTGCCTTTCATCCTTACAGGGTCGATAAAATAAAGTACCAGTAATGCGCTAGGTAATTGCTGGCCTTGTGCCAAAAGTAGAAACAATTATTACTATTTTTAACTTGGTGTCTCAGTCATTGATGTTATTCAACCAGAATAATTGTCCTAATGAATATCAAACAGCTACCTGCAGCCTCAGATATTCAGGACTTATCGGAGGGTTCTTGTCATTCCAAGTAGGGATGCCTTTTGAAGTGTTCCAAAACATGTAGTGGAGTGGGGGTGGCTGATGGTCTTTAGCCAGTCTTAGAAACACTTCAAGATAGTACCAAGTGCTCCCATGACGATGGGAATGACCTTGATCTCATGACTGTTCCAAATCTCTTTCAGTTTCCACTTCAGGTCCTGGTACCAGTTAATTATTTTCTTTCTCCTTTTCCTGTTCTCTTGTGTTGAAGGGGCAAGCTACATCTATAATCAAGCACAATCTTTTTTCTGAGTTGAAAACCACCAAGGCAGACCTATTGTGTTCTAATTCTTTAACAGTTTGTATTCTGAAATCCCACAGCACTTTCACCCGGTCGTTTTCCACCACTGATTCTGGCTTATACTCATACCACCTCTCAGCGTGGTGTAAATCATTCAATTTGCACAAATGCTAGTGGATCACTTTTCCTATGATATCATGTTTCTATCCTTTATAATGAGTTTGGGCCAGGAGTTTACACTTGGATATAATGTGAGCCACAGTCTCCTCTTTCTCTCTTTCCACATATTCTACAAAGCAGGCTAGCTTCTTCCTTGTCAATATGGTTTTTCATCCACTTCATTCTAAGGGCTTGCTCCTGTGCAACCAGTAGCATTCCTTCAGTAGCTTTCTTGAGGTCCCCATTTTTTAACCAGTCCCATGTCTGCGGATTTCTGAATTCTTTTTTCTTAAAGAAGTCACCATGAAGAGCTTTTTCATTCAGGTTGTTCTTCCTTCTTGGGCATCCCCTGGTCTATTGTCTGTTCCTTCAATACAGCCTTAAGCATTGGCTTGTAACTCACAGACACATATTTATACAAACCGCTTTTCTCCATCTGAACACAGTCCTCCACGCTGATAAGACCTCTCCTTAAGTACAGTCTATCAACATCTCTCCTCTTATGAAACATACTATTGGTAGTCATTAATTTCCTCGGGCGGTGGATTGGCAGTATCAGTAGAGAGTCGGACGCCATGCTTTGACGCATAGAGTTACTGCCCTTTCCATTCTGAGTTCAAATCCCGCCGAGGTTAACTTTGCCTTTCATCCTTACGGGGTCGATAAAATAAAGTACCAGGCATGTACTGGGTAATTGCTGGCCTTGTGCCAAAAGTAGAAACAATTAATTTCCTCGTCTTTCCATCTAGTTTGTTCTGTTTCTTCTTATTATTATAAAGAAACCATTATTATTATTTTCAACACCATATTTATAAGCCTTTTCAAAAACTGTGTGTCTTCTATATTAATTTTGATGTGACTTCTATATTAATTTTCTTCTTAGAGGGCGGTGTTAGAAGTGGTAGCATAAGCCCCACAGTCCAGGATCCTGAACAAACAAATGTGGTGATTTCTAGTGTAAGGTAAGTGTTTGCTTTTTATTGTTTAATCAGAACTTTCAATCTTCAGAAAAATGTGAGAATAATAATTTATTTTACATGCTTCAACCAACCTAGACTTGGGAATAAGCTATCAGATGTTCTGGGTAAATCTACTGGTAATGGATTAGTGTTTTATCCAAGAGTAGATTTATCTCATTTTTTAAAACTCTACGGAAATAAGTTAAACTCTGGTATAAGCTCCAGTGTAGGTTGCAAGCTGGCAGAGGAATCATGTAAATGACAGATAAAATGCTTTGCGTTATTTACTCCAGTTCTCTGTGCTCTTAGTTCAAAATCCATCAAGGCCAACTTTGCCTTTCATCCTTTTGAGGTCGATAAAAAAGTACCAATCCTGTAATGGGGTCAATTCTTCCTTTATATCGCTTTCTCACTTCCTCTCTGTCACTCTCTCTCTCTTTCTCTCTGCCTTCTGGAAGAAATTGGCTGTGTTCAGACCTGGAGAAGAGATGTGCTCCACCAGGTTTTAAACCTCCAAGACACACTATGTCACTTCTACAGGTCCATGCACATATGAGCTCCAACATGATGAGTCTGTAGGCCTGAGACAGACTTTAACTTTTAAAGTAGCTTTTGGGTATGTTTAATTGAATCCAATCTATTGCAAGAATTCAAACCTGGTCTCAAGTCTGAGATGAACTCTTTAATCTATAATCCCCTAATAACTAAACTAAACAATTTTTCTTTTAATAAATTTTACTCAAATCACTCAAGTTTATTTCCCAGACATCATCACCATCATCATTTTACGTCCGCTTTTCCCTGCTTGCAAGGGTGGGACGGGAACTGATTCTGGCTTGATTTCTACAGCTGGATGCGCTACCTAACACCAACCTCATTTACAGTGAGTGCTGGGTGCTCTTTTGCTGTGGCACCTCCACGACATATAATCTGTAAATTTTTGGAGCAGATGCATGATTACCAACATTGCTTATTCAGTCTTCCTAAATCGGTTATATTTTTGGTTTTTAGCTCAAGACCGAAGGTAAAATTGTCCGTCTGCAAGGTTTCAGAGACTACCATTGCTCCAAGAGAAAATGTCTCATACAGTAAAGAAACTCAGACTGCAAATGCTGAAGCAGGAGATCGTGAAGGTTAGTTTGCAAATTCTCTTCTTTCCACTTTGTCTTTTACTTGATATATTAGCTAGAAATGTGACTATCTAGATGCTTCCATAGTGTTTTAGAATAGTTGATTATTATTATTATAATATTTATGTTTAGTTGTTTTACTTTTTATTTACATTCAATCTTTTTTAATTATTATTTCTGATTGCTGTAAAACAAATACTGTGACATACAAAGCTAATTCATTTTCTGAACTGATCTTTGTATTTTTATTTGATCAAATTAGGGCACTATTAATTTATTTAGTTCTTAAAAAATATATATCTATAAAAGAACTCACCCTTAGCTTTGGAATGTGGAACAAAGTTTCTAAAATGTATTTTCTAATTACTATCAATTAGTTACATATAATGCATACTTGAAAACAATCTTAAATATTTCAGTTAATTTTGTTTAATATATATATATATAAGTTTTGAATTGTCCTGTTTAAAATTTTTTTTTAATGTGAATTTTCTTTTGTTTAAAAAAATGTTTGGAGTGTATAACCTTATCTGAACTCTGCTTTATGATAACTACTAACAATGCTGGGTTGAATGCCCTGTTTAAAATAACTATGGACTGTACCCATCAGTTGTATTTCATTTAAATTGTTATAACAAATATTTATTGTTGTTTTTTTTATACCTCATCACATATATTACTTACTTAGTTTTAGTCATATATATTAAATGATTGAAATATTTCTTCTGTACTTGTTTTACTAAAACGGAACAAAAAAAAATCATCAGACTCTTCTTTTGGAAGGGATATATTTAATTTTTTTATTTTGCATTCATGAAAATATCTTCTAAGCTTTAACCATATGTGGTCATTTATCATTTATGAAGTTTAAAGCATTGATCTATAGAAATGATTCCCAAACTTTCAAAAACCGTGGAACCCATACCTATATTTTATGAATAGATCCTACCACTTCAATTTTGATAAGACATTAAATGAAACAAAAATAATTTTTTAGAGAAAATTTATATATATGTATATATATATCATCATCATCATCATCATCTTCGTTTAACGTAGATGATGATGATGATGATGATATATATATATATACATATATATAAATTTTCTCTAAAAAATAATTTTTGTTTCATTTAATGTCTTATCAAAATTGAAGTGGTGGGATTTATTCATAAAATATAGGTATGGGTTCCACGGTTTTATTTATATATATATATATATATATATATATATATGAATACATATATAAACATACTAAATCTTTTTAAAAGATACCTTATCTTGCAGAACCCCAGAATTTTTCTTTGGAATTCCAGGATTCCGTGGAACCCACTTTGGGAACCACTAATCTATAATGTTGTATATGATATGTGTATAGGGCATTGGTGTTTCTAGATAAACGCTTTATGGTCATTTATGATGTAGAGTTTAGCTTTTATACATTTGGAATATTTTCTGTTATAAAAGGGAAGTTTTTTGTTTGTTTGTTTAATGAGCTTGTGAGGAATAGCATGCACAAGCTTTGTAAGACCTCTTATTCTGAGAAAACTGATGCAAATGAATGTTCAGTTTGAACTTCTATAGACTGATGTCTGTAGAAGCATGTGGGTTCAAGAGGTATGCAGTTTCTAAGGCAAAATGATTTAGAGTGGGTTTGCTGGCTAGACAGTGTAAGGATGATAAGAGATGGGTCTATCCAGTGTGTTGAAACAGATGACGAGCAGAGAAAAAAATAATGTTTCAGTGATCTAGTGGTTGTAGTGTGATAGGAAAATGCGTCTTTGCTGCCAATCAACCAGATGGTTTACTTTTAGAACTAGAAGTGAGTTAAGGTGTGTGTGTGTGCTGCAACAAGACCATCTCATCAGGTCTGAAGTATTTTCAGGCTTTGAAGAAGTCTCATCTTAAAGATGTAGCTTTAGTAATTGTGTGTGTGCATGTCAGTGAACTATCATCAGAAACATATGATGATAATGTTGACAATCCTTTAACCAATTAGTTTTATTTGACTTTTTACCCTACTGATTTTGAAACGAACAGGTACAATCATTTCTTAAAAGACTGGCAGCTGCCATATTTTGTGAAAGTTATTTGGCTTCTTATTACAGAATGAAATTATGGGACTTTCTTAGCCTTGTCTTAACTGGTGATTTGAATTTTCCCTTCAATATATATATGTATTCACATATATGGAATCCAATATTATCACCAAGTCAAAGATGCATTCTAGTGGTTAGGGAGTTGCGATCATGCTTGTTAGTTGGGATCATGCATGAGTTTATTTCACTGAACCAGGTGGTGTGCTGTGTCTTGGAGCAAGACACTTCATTTCACATTGTTCCAGTCCACTCACCTGAAAATGAGCACTGACTGTAGTAGTTGTGAGTTAAACTTGTGATGAACTGGTGTCTCATACAGGGGTAATCTTGTACTTTCAGTTGCTTAATGCTTAAAGAAACTGGGATGAGTTCTGGCCTAATTTGTCTATAGGCCTGAAAAAGACTGTAATTCTTTAAATGGGCAAAGTACAAGTGAAGGAATACAAATTATTGCCTCCGTTTTCCTTATTAGCCTTACGTTTTTTTTACAGAACATCTTCAAAGCGTGCAAAAAAAAAAAAAATAATAGATAAGTAAATTTTTAAAAGATGTGAAAAACAAGTGGGTAAAGCTGCTTAAAAGAAAAATACAGATTTTTAAAGATTTTCTTTTAATTGTCATTTTGACATATCAGTAAACTATTTCAACAAACTAAACTAAAACATATTAGTACATCTTTGGCATACACAGGATTGGAAATAAAAGACATACCAATATATTTTGGATATACAAAGTTGTATACATAGAATATATGTGTGTGTGTGTTTATACTAAGTTGGAAAGTTCTTCAGTCGGGTTTAAATCCCTAGATTACTCTGCATATGATGTTCTTTATTTAATAATGATTAATATATTTATTTTATGTTATGAAGTAATATTGTTAGATTTTGTTACATTGAAAACTATATTAATTTTTATATTTTGAATTGTAAGAAGAAAAAAGTGTAACATTTTCAAACAAGATTTGTTTTTCCAGTAGTTTTGTCTTGACATGCACAAAGCAACTGAAAAAAAATTATTCCGTAGATATTTAAAGATATTTTACTCTCTGATTCTAGTTTATATTTTTCATGATGAATGAATGAAACAGGAAGTTACCTGATATAACATAGTTAGTGTAGTCTTCCACATAATGATCTTAGCTCACAATGGTTGCTGATTATATGATAAACTCACATTCATTAAAGTCCATTATTTCATCATGGGGTTGTTATATGAAACATCTTGTCTTTTTATCATTCTATGAAAAAAAAACACACAATTTCTTAGTACTGCTGTCAGTTATTTGACTAAGAAAAAGTGGAGGAATATATGACAAGAGTTCCTATACATGGTTGCTCATCCTACTAGAAGTATCAGCAAAATCTTCCTTAAATTATACCCTTCTGTCTTAAAAGATAAATTGGATAATGTAGTCCGAGATACACTATGTCTGAAAAAAAAAAAAAAAAATTATCACAGCTGGACACCTTTGATCATAAGGTTTATGGACCAGGATTGACCTGGAACTAAACACCCTCCACTTCAGCATAAGGCTTTCCTGCTGTACAATAACATGCATCAATAGTCTGAGTTTGCAAATTAATTTTCGCACGTGTAGGAAAAAACGAGAAGAGACTATATAAGAATGGTTGGACATGTACAATAATACGGAAATAAGCTATTATTTTGGGAGAAATTTCATAATTGATAGAAAGTCAAATATATATATATATTAGGTAAGAGTATATACATTCCTGTGTTTGAATAAGATTATTTGTCTAATCTATAGGTGTGGGGTTCTCAAACAAAAGACCAGTAATTGATAAAGTTTTGAACATCAAGAGTAAAGTAGTTAGCAATTGAATGGATGCAAAGTAAAGTTGAAGGGGTCCTTTAATCTTGTTGAGCTACATAGCAACCTAACAAGTGCTGGAGCCACAATAAATGGATCCAGTACACTCTGTTAAGTAGTTGGTGTTAAGAAGGGCATCCAGCCTTTGAACCCATGCCAAAACTTACAACATATGAGTGAGGCATGGTCCTCCAACTTGTCTAGAAAGGCAGCCCCTTCAAATAAGAACTGACTCAGACTGTACAACCTGTCCAACCCATGCCAGTATGGAAAATGGGTGTAAAAGGACAGTAATGATGTTTGATGAAGTTAATATGTAATCATCAGAGATCATGTATTTGTATTAAGAGAACATGTATTGGAAGAGAAGAATTGGAATAAGACATTCATGCCTTTCTCAAGAGTTTTTGTCAAATCTCTTGATACTGCTTAATGTTCTGGAAACTTGGCAGCCTATGTATTAATTAAAAAACTTTAAACTTCTTTAGGCTTTCTGCACTCTAATTTCAAATTCTGCTGCAGTTATCTTTGTCATTTAACCTTTTGGAGTCTATAAAATAAAGTACTAGTTCAGAGTGGTGGATTAATGGAATTGTTAGAGTGTTGGAGGAAATACTTTGTTGTATTTGTTTTACTGCTTTGCCCTCTGATTTCAAATCTTGCTGTGATCTACTTATTTCATTGTCTGGTATATCATTGAACCTGGCCTTTGGGTGTCTTCAGTGGTATCTTTTCTATTGAAAACATTTAGGCCAGGTTTGCAGTTTGAGGATATTATTCTCCCTCCCTGGCATCTGTTTTGGAACCCCTGAAAAGGGTCATGGCATCGCCCCTCTCTCCTTGACTAAACAGTAACAAAAAAAAAACCTTGCCACCATTTTTATTTTAAGACATTTTTGAGAGAAAGAGTTATGTTTGTGTTTGTATGTTTTATTACAATATTTTTTTTACTACTTTATTCATTTAACAATATTTCAAATTTACAAGCCAATCATATCTGTTGGTATCCTATTTTTTAATATTAGAAGACCTATTTATTAAATTAATAAAAATGTTTTATATTTTTTAATCGAATTATATTATTTCTGGTACAATTTTAAACAATAAGAGTGAATATGTTTTGAAAAATTATTCTGCATAATTTCCTGCCTAGAAAAAATAGAACATAAAAAAAAAATCATATAAATCAGAGTACTTTTGAGAATTGGTTGCATTTTTCCTCTTTGTTCCAAGAGTAGTAAAAAGTAAAAAAAAAAACAAAAAAAAAAAAAACAGTCAAGTTTTACTGATAACATTAGCTTTCAGAAGCTCTTATTTAGTCTCAATTTGGTCTCTTTGTAGTATTTTACCAGTTGTGTATGAGGTTTTCAAGTAAGCAACCACTATTTTTTAAGTACTTTTCTCTGTGATAGCTTGGACTTCTAAATGAATTTGTTATAAAGGTTGCTTCTAAATACTTTTAAATATTTTAGCTGAGTAAATGAATTTATGAAGTAAAATGAGAAAAAAAAATGACAATAATACAGAATATCTAATGCCATTAAAAAAAAAGATGAAAAGCTAAAGCCCATTGTTTTTGCTTGCTTTAGAAGCCATATGAAGTATTCTTTCATCAATCTGAAGGATTTGATATGACAAATTAAAACCAAATCTTTTACTGCTCCAAGCTGAATTTGATTTCATTCAAAATGTTGGCCAAAATACATGTTATAAAGCTTAGTCGCATCACATTTCATTGGCATTTACCCAATACATAAGGGACATGTATAATAAAGTGGTAATTAACCAGTCCCACATTTATAATCAACAAAGTATCTTCATAAAGCAATAAAGAAGAAATACTCTTAGACAATTTCAACCTCATCCTTAATTACTTTAGAATTCTTAGCATTTTATGGATTATATTTTCAAAATGCATACACACAACACTTATACCTGCCTAGTTCGAAGTTCAATTAAAAGGAATATTGTTAAAGTGTTTCTTTATGTATCATTGTATATGTTTATAGCTCCAAAACTGATTCATTCCACATATTTTGAGCCTACTCACAAAATACTATACACAAAGTATATTTGCAAAATAACAAGTATTTATTCACATTATATATATATATATATATATATAATCTCTTTCAAAGTAATAAATGAATTACATACTTTGTCTTCAGGCATTTAAAAAAATATTTTTATTTTATACATACATACAATCTCTGATTCCTCATTTATGACAAATAGTAGTTGTTTGGCTTTCCTTAAATTGATTGTAAACAGCTTTTGAAATAAAGGGTTGCGGCATTGTGCAGGGTTATTAAACTAACTGGCATATTAACATGCTTGTTGCCATATAACTTATTATTTTTTGTATAGGCATAGCTGTGTTATTTGGAAGTTTACTTTTCAACCATACAATTCTGGGTTTGATCTCATTGTGAAGCTCAACTTTGCCATTGGGTGCCTTGTATGGAGTCAACTCTCTTGCAAGCATTAAAGCTAGGCCTCTAGTTTGTCCTCTCTCACTCACACAAGTCTCTGAGAATTTGAAAAAAAGGTTTATAGGCACCCTTTCCCTTTGACTAAAGAGTGAAAAAGGAAAATACAAAAATTCCCACATACATTGAGTATTTGATACATCGTTTTCATCATGTTTGATTTGTGATCATTTATTGTAAGTCATCACATATGGCAGTCACAGTATATTCCCATTTTATAAACTTACCTTCTATGAGTGTGTATGTCTGTGTGTGTGGTAGCTACTCAGTTTTGTCTAAGATGGGGACATTTTAATGACTCAATCTTCTCTGTAAAAGAATACATCCATTAGAGACAGGTAGCTTTTTAAATAAAAACTAGCAAAGTGATAATAATGCTATTGGTGTATTTTTGTTTGTGATAATTCATCACAGTTAGAATTCTGGTATGGGAGTAAATTAACAAAGACTAAAGTTTTGAGATTAAATAAAGTGTGCTAGTTCATGTGTAAATACAGCATGGTTGAATCACTTTACAATCCTGAGGTTCAGTCCTACTGTGTGACACCTTGGGCAAGTGTCTTTTTATCATAACCTCAAGTTGGCCAAAGCCTTGTGAGTTGTATTAGGTAGATGGAGACTAAGTTTGCCAAATGAACTATACTTGTAATTCAAAGGTCCAGCCTTATCATACACTGTGTCATCCTGACTCTCCCTGATAGTTATGTTAAAAGTACACATTTCTGTGGAATAGCTTGTTAATTTTTTAAGTAGGCTATTCTGTTGACCAAAAAACTAGAACTTTTATGGTCAACACTGACGGGGCTTCATTTATATTTGTCACTAGTTCATGTTATGTTCCACCGTAAAGAATATTGTGGGTTAGTTTGGTTTCATAACTTTTAGAATTTATATATATTTTTATTAACATGTTTTTCAGTGTCCAAATAAGGTTGTATCTCTTCTGAGGTTGTAATAGTGTTATTGTTATGAAATCAACCAGGGACAAAGTAACAGAGTTGTATTTGTTCTAGTTTTCTGTGCTTTTTGGCAGGTCAAATTTGTCTTTCAGCCTTTCATGGTTGATAAAATAAATACTACTCCAAGGTAATGGATTCGCAGAATTGTTAGAACTTAAGACAAAAGGCTTTGCATAATTTGTTCCAGCTTTCTGTGTTCTGACTTCAAATCCTGCTGTGGCTTACTTGGGTGGTAGAGTTAATTCGTTGCTCAGTTTAACACAGCCACCCGGCTCTAGGGTGCCTTTAGTGGGGTCTCTGATTTGAGGATACCTTTCCCTCTCAGCAGTCTTTGAAGTTTCTTTGATTTAGTATTTTAATAATGTTTTAGTACCTAGTAATTATATCTTTACATTGTTATTAATCAAAATGAAATAGATCACTAATATATTTATGTAAGCCTAATGACCACTAAATATTTTAAATTTGGACCTACAGTTCATCATCTTATGCTGTTTGTCTAGAGCCTTGTAAAAGTTATAAATGATTTCATAGTTTGGTAAAATTTATTGGAGTAGTGAGTTGTGGCATTTTTTATGTATTCATATAGCCAAAAGAAGGAACATGGTAAAAGCTTGGGTAGTGAGGATTTATGTAATGATTTCTGGTCTTATAAGAAAAACATTTTTAGCTATTTGCCATTCTCAGCTGCAGCTTATAATGCTTTCAAATTGTTAAAATTCTCTATCACAGGGAATTTTCACATGTCTCCAATACTTTTCTCTTGCGCCTTTTCTCTGTTTTGTCTATTAATTATTATTATTTTTTTTGTAAGCATGTTGTTGATCCAACAATGTATTACTTGATACACAGTCATTTAGTATTGTCTTATGGAATTTATATCTGTCCACTTTACCATCTGTGTAGGCAACCGATATGGCAGCAAAGGATCCTCGTCGAGTGAGTAAGCTATTTCCAAAATAAAATGCCTTGTAATCTCTTCATCTATTTGGAATGTGCCGCATATAAGTGAGATTCTGCCTGATCACATAATGACAGGGCAGGAATCTTGTGAAGGATTTGCAACACTCTAAATTTTCTGATTCCTCCACTCATTTTTTTTTTTACTTTTACCCATTGCAAACTTTAGTTTACAAAAAAAAAAAAAAAATTAATCCTGTTTCTTAAATTGAAACATTGAGAAATTGAAACATTGAGCTGATTGACTCCTGTTCCATCAAGGCTGCCTCTTGTTGCAACTGTTCCTTTGAAAACATGAGGTGCTGTCATATTTAAATTGGTTACTGGTTAAAGATAATTTAGATGAGAGTGAATTACTAGTTCAATTGATGTTTACTAATAGCTTCCCTTCTACAATAGGTTAATTATTATCTATTGGCTGTTAGCTATTGTTTTTTCAATATCATTATCTACACTAAGAATTACTGTATATACTCATATGTCACACTCTGTGTTTATAATATTTTGGCTTCATTATTTAATATGGTGAATTGGCAGTATTGGTAGAGGGTCGAACGTCATGCTTTCTAGCATAGTTACGTCCCTTTACAGTCTGAGTTCAAATCCCGCCAAGGTTAACTTTGCCTTTCATCCTTACGGGGTCGATAAAATAAAGTACCAGTAATGTACTGGGTAATTGCTGACCTTGTGTCTAAAGTAGAAACAATTATTTAATATTTCAAGCCTAGAACAAGGTTTGGTAGTTTAGTAGATAAGCTGCATGTGGGTTTTGCACCTGATTTTTTTTTCCTTTTTCTTCTTTTTTTTTAGTAAAAAGAAAGTGACTTATGAGTATATAGAGTACTTTTGAAATTGCTATAGTAAATATAGAATACTTGTACATTATTTATATTGTTGTGTGTGATAATATCCCTGCAGAATCAATGTCTGTATATTTGTGTATACAGTATCAAGTTTTACATCCACATGTGTCTATTGCTGGAAAGAAATATTTCATGTAGCTGTTCTACTCTTAACTTCCCAAGAAGTGGTATATAGTGTTAGCTAGTCAGCATGATGCAAACAACAATTATGTGCTTTATCCAAGGACACTATATAATAGCTGTCCTAAAACTTGAACTCTGTTTTGGTAGTCAAATACATATGAAAAATGATATTAACATATAACTCTTTGAGATCTTGATAATGATAATGTTTTGGATATGCTCTATGTAAAGTTGTTGAGAAAGGAGTATGAAAGGTTGGAGAGTATCCACCATCAATTAAAACCAACAACAGGGTCATATATAGATATTGGTTGTAATATATAGAGAAAGCAATGAAGGACATACATTTTTCAGGATTAATTGCTGAGATGCACAAATTTGATTAAATTAGTGTAACCTTTATGTTGTTCAGTTAATTCAGACTGTGGAGTTGGGTGTTTATTGTTGATAACAATAGTACTATTACTACCAGGCCAGTGCAGAGCTGATAACCATCCCAGGCCAGATGTGAATTGTAGGCCTCATTTCGAACTATTCATTAAGTATTTTAGAAATCAGTACTAAATAAAGGCCAGAGTTAGGTTGGATATGGTGTAGTTTTGGTTTGGATCATAAAATAGGACTGACTACAGATACTGTATTATTGGTGAGACAACTATCGTTGTTGGAGATGAGAGAATGATGATGATGATATGACATTTGAAAATGAAAGTAAAGTCATTACACAGAAGGGTGTTGTTATGTTGTAGAGGTGCTGATAAACACTTTGATGCTCTTAGATCAAAGGTTAATGCTAAGCTTCTCCATGGACATCATAATTATCACAAAGACACGGTCACAAGTCACAAATGTCACTTTGAGCTGCTCTATGCTTACGACATTGCATTAATGGCTGAAATTATAAATATGATGATTCAGAGAACTTCTGCATGGAAAGATGTTCTGAACAGAACATTTTTGTAGATGAATATATCTTTTGCAGTAGGTATGGCAGTTATCAAATCAAAAGGAGGATGCCAGTATTGTTGAGTAGGAGTAGTAATTTAGTAGTAACTCCATCTTCAGTCATCACTGCAAACATTTAGTTGTAGAAGCAACACTGATTTAATAAGTTGAAATCAGACTGAGTGCTAATGCAAAACCTGTTCTGAAAATGCCTCAAATCAATGAAGTAGTTATGGCTAAGTAAAATCTGCAGTGTTGTTAACTAGTTCTACTACAAAATACTTTGCAATATTTGTTCAAATCCAGCTGTTGCCTACTTGGGTGGTAGATTATCTGTCATCTAGTTTTACACCAAACATTCGAGCCAAGTTTGAGGATACCCTTCTCCCTCCCTCTCATCAGTCTCAAAAGGGTCATTGGTACTGCCTTTCATTCCCTAATTAAACAGTAAAACAAAATTAGTTTGTAGTGAGGATGTATAGATTTGCTTTGATTATAGAACAATGGATATTGGCTACTTATCACTTCTGTTTGATGATAGAAAAGCTCTTAGTTGGAATACACATTCTGTTTCCATATCTCCAAATAGTTGGTATGGTGAGAAAATAAGTATGAAGTGAAATGTATGGTGTGGATTATGACCATGTTCTTCCATAATGGTTGTGTCTAATTTCTAGTAATGTTCTTCTACTTGCTAGTGCCTACCAAACAGTATTTTATTTCAATATAGACTATTTTTGTTATGATTTTCCCTGTTCATATATGATGTCCATTATAATAATATTTTTCCATAACTATCCATTACTCAAAATTATGTCTAGACTATCCTGTTTATTGCATTTTTACTCATAATTCTTTATACACTATTTATAATTCATTTATCAATCTATATTCCTGTACCTCTCAGTTTTTCCTTAAAAAAAAAAAATGAACTTTATTTAGTTCCATCTGACCCTGGTACCAAAATCAGTTCAGTTATACTAATCTATTATGGATGTAGCATGGCTGAATGGTTATGTTCACTTTGCTTCAAAATCACAAGGTTTTGAGTTTGGTACCACTGTATGTTATCTTGGGCAATTGTCTCGGATTGAAAGAAACCTTGTGAGTGAAATCAAGTAGACAGAAACTGCTTGGAAGCCATTGTACATGTACTTGAAAGGGCCAACTTGTCACATACACTCTTTCTGAGAATTAGAATTACATAGAGTACTTATATCTGTGAAATACTCAACACCTAACATTAATTTCATGAATAAACCATTCCACCATTAAACAACTCAAGAATTGGTTGTCAAAACTATTATGTAGTTTTTGATTTGACCACTTTAAAAAAGTGCTATTGTTTTTTTTAAATTGTTGTAGTTGTGTTCCCTATACTCCATGTTATAAGATACTATCGCTGCTAATACACTTCACTTTTCATGCTTCGTTAAGAATGATTAAAAAAATTAATTATCATTGGAAATTTCATCATTATCATTACCATCCATCATCATTGCCATTACTATCAGGATCATTATCATCATTATTGCATTACTTCTATTTTGCTGGTCTATGTTCTATGCAATATTTCATCATTTTCTTTTCAAAAGACACACAAATGGCAAAATAAACATTTAAAAAATAATAGAAAGAAAAATACGATTTTGTTATATGCAAGATTTTTTTCTTTTTTGTGGTGAGTATATGAAATTGGATAAGTAGAACTTGTTTGAAATCCTGTTGGATGGACAATATCAGCTTAGTCATACACTTTAGTACATTGAATCTCTCTGAGAATTATATGAATGGTGCACATGGAATATTCAGCCATTAACATTTAAATTTAATGAGTAAGCAGTTCCAATGACTGAACAACTGGAGCACGCATTGCTGAAATTAACTTTGTGTCTGTAGACAAATTTAACAAACTATTTCTTTGAATGAAACAGTTGAATGAAAAATAAAAACTTGATATTTCTCTCAATCAAATACTTGCAAAAAAAAAAAAAAAATTCTGTAGTGATTAGACAACATTATGTAATAACTTGGTATTTTTTATTTGAATTGAATAATTTGGGATTCCTTGGATTATAATGTTTGCCACTAATGCTGCATTTTTTGTGTTAAGTGTTAGAATGTATATTCAAGTTTCAAATACTTTATAGCAGCATATCTGTAAGATAACAAGCCACTATAGGTTAAAAACAAATGACCAGTTATTTGACAACCATTTTCATGTTTTCAGTTGGAACTGTTATAATGTATAATGTAGGTTTGTTTTAAGAACTCCCAATAAATAAAAATTCATTAATGCTTCTTTGTTTGAAAATCTTCATTCACAATACATACATAAGGTCAACAAGAGTCAGAAAACATTTAAAAAATAACCTGGAAAGAGCAGAGTATAATGAATGTTATTAATTTAATGCTTGAATGAAATGTTTCAATGTTATTTTTAGTCCATGAAAAATTATTTTTCAAAGAGACTGTAATTCAAAGAAAGTACTCAGCACTGGAGTATGTAAAGTGTATATTCATATATGTAACATTTACTTTACATTTGTACGGGTGTTTCAATACATCACTATATTTTCAAAGGTCCATTGAAAAAATGTACAAATGTAAGGTAAATATTATATATATATAATAGAATTTGAAAGCCTTTATACACAGTTGAAGTGTGCTTAACCTTATTGATACCAAATTGCCTAACCCACTCCTGGTTCTATTATGTAATGCTGTTTATTTTAAGATGTTTGTATTTCATAATTTTAATGTATGCGTTTCAACATAATTTTATGAAAACAACATATAGAGCATTTTCTCTATTATTAAAATAACTGTTTCAATAGAAAAAAAAAACAGTTTTCTTCACTCTCCACCTTATTCCTGACTTTGTTATCAGTAAAAAAAGTTTAATACTTTAATAACATACATGCATACAGTCATACAGAAATATGTTGCAAATCCTTTAACAAATTTTAATTTTTTATTCTGCTATATTTAATTTATTAAACAGAGATCAGTTTTAGAAAATGATATATTAGCTTGCCCAAAACATCTGATTTTTTTTTTCTAACAAGCTTTATGTAATTAAAAAAAAATTTATTAAAAAAAAAATTAGACTTCATTTCAATACTGTTCAGCTGTTATGCACTTTTGTAGCTATATGTTTGTTGTCTTTTCAGTTTTGTATGCTATTTGTTTGCTGTGTATGTGTATAGATGCATATACACATATATATATATATATACTTATACATGTGTGTGGGTGGGTGTGTGTGTATATATACATACATACATACATACATACATACATACATACACACACCCACACACACATATTTATATACACACACACACATATATACACATACACACACACATATTTATATACACACACACACATATATGTATATATATATATATATATATATATATACACATACACACACATATATACATACACACACATATACATATATATATATATATGCATGTATAAATATGCATATTGTGTTTATATCCATGGTTGGAATGACTTTGTAGTCAGTTAAAAATAATTACTTCTTTTTAAAAACATTTTTTGTTTCCTTTTCCGGCTATATATATATATATATATATATATATATATATATATATATAGTTCAAGCTTAAATATTAGTTACTGGTAATAGCAAATTGTATGTACAATTTCCTTGTATGTATATATGTGTCTGTCTGTCTGTATGCATGTGTATGTATATATATATATATATGCCCTTTCTCTTTCAGCATTAATGTAAACTTCATATTTTTAGATTCTCTTCTGGGTTGGTTCTAAAGCATTTTTTTTTTTTGTAGAATTTTATGGATTATTTTATTTTAATTATTTTATTTATCTATTTTACTTATCAGTTTTTTTACTTTTAATTACTTAGTATATTTGTAATTAATGAGGTTCATATTGGAAAAGCTCACTCTCCAGAGAATTTAAAAAAAAAATTTATTGTTATATTGCAGGGAAATCACTTTGTGTGTGTGTGCATGTATGTATATATTCATATGCGTGTGTATATGTATGTGTATATATATATATGTATCTATGTGTGTGTGTGTATATATATATACAAATATATATGTATATACACACACACATACGTTTTTTTAGAGTGTTTTATATATATGTGTATATGTATGTGTGTGTGTGTGCGTGTGTGTGTGTGTATATATATATATATATATCCTTCAAACTAACTGGAATGTATCATTTTTATTAAAATACTTTTATCACAAGTCTATACCAGGTATAAAAAGTCTGAAAATAGAGTGTTTAATTAATTGACTAATTAATTAATTAATTAGTCATTGACAGTGAATGTAGGAGTCTCAGTGAACCCTGGGTGGCAGGTCTAATCTATTGCATGCTTTAACTGCCCACAGGCCTCAGATTACTTTTAGCGGAGTCCATCCTGTTGCGAGCATTCGAGCCAGGTCTCTAGTTTGAGGGCACTTTCCTTCTTCCACCCTTCCGTCACTGATTAAATAGTTAAAAAAATAGATAAATAAATAAAAATAAACAAAAAACCCTAGGAGTATAATAAATTTGACTTTACTACCAGCATTGAGTTCCCCCCTTACTATCATTACTAAATATTTGTTGTTAATTTATAATTCTTTAATTTTAATCTTAAAACAAATGAATTTTAGTGTTAGATGTGATGTTTAAAAAAATTCCTTAGAAATTTCTCATATTGAATCTATATTTGGAATTATTTGCTCCTCTCTAATTATTATGATTTATTCCAATAACTCATTTAATATATCACAATTCATGTCACCTATAGCATTTTATTTTTATAGATATTTTACTTAGTGGGGATGGGTAAATAATTTGTTTGGGAGTGTTTTAAAAATAGTTGAATTCAGGCCTCTCTGTTAATTGGTGTCCCGTCATCATTTTACATCTGCTTTCCATCTTGGCATGGGCTGGACAAAGTCTATTTATAAGAATCTTTTGACCTTTTATGTTCATAAACATAAATATTATTTAATTAAAAGCTGAATTTATCTAGTATTTAGATCAAATCAAAGGTCTAATCAAATCTACTACTTGTAATCTTGTAAAGTAGTACTACCTATTTCATAGTTGGGCTGTCGGCAACCAAGCCAGCAATGCTACCCTGGTGTGTGGATGGTGGTACAAGAGATGGACAAACTCAACAAAGAGTCAGCAACCATCCATCAAACCTACAAATGAAGTGGAGCTCTATTAAGGCTTTTGAATTTAGTGTTTGTGACTCTCTTGGCAACTCCCGCTCCCATTTATGTTTCTCAGATGTATTGATCTCACCTTTCCTCTAACCCAGGGAGATTAGGGTGAGAGAAACTCTTTGATATGTGTGAGGATCACTCAAGGTAGTTTAAATCAGTCCTGGCTAAAATTGCTTGCCTCACAGTAGTAAACTGTGGTTGCATGTACTGTCTGTTGTTGAGTGATGCTGCTTCTCTATTTGTCAACTGTGGTCAGCTTTCTGGAGAAGATTTAATGAGTTAACCTATGAAACATTTGATAACATTTACTTCCCCATATACTATTTAATGATCCCAGTAAAGTAATGGGCTGAATTGGCAAACATTAAACAAATATGCTAGGTTTTAATAAATATGAATTAAAATATCAGAATTTTTATCATGTTGAGAATTTGTATTTCTCATTTGGTAGTTTTCTTTTTCTTACTTTTATTCATGTTTAAAAAAATACAAATACGTCATCATGGGTTTTATCCTTTGGTGAGTTGGTTTTGTTGATAAAGTTCCTGTCAAGTTCTGTGTTTGATTGAGTCAACTACAGTCTCTCCCAAAATTTGTAGCCTTGTACTTAAGTAATTATTATTTGGATTGATAGAATCATTAGTGCCAGACTTGTTCTTGGCCTTTTACATTTTAAGTTCTACAATGGTCATCTTTGCTTTTCATCCTTTCAAGATCAATAACATGAAGTACAGGAGTTAATATAATCAACTATACCCTTCCCCAGAATGTGTTTATGTTAAAAATCATTCTCATTCATTGTAATTGACACTATAATGAGCTAAGTTCATTGTTTCCATGAAATAGTCCTGAAGATCACATGCTTTCATTTCATTGTAATCATCATAATTTGGTCATATTTTAATACCAAAATATTTTGGGTAATTTCTTTATGAAATCCACCAATCTTTGTATCAACTGTTCTTTTAGAAGACCTACATATGTGTAGGTTCTTAAAGAAATGTTTCAATTAAGGTGGTGTGGTTGTAGTTGTAGCTCTCTATGTATTTTATCAATTGTGCATGCATCATGGTCAAACGCTGAAGTTTTTCTTCAAAACCATACGGTTCCAGATTCGATCCTAATATCTGGTATCTTAGGCAGGTGTTATGTAGACCCAAGCCTTGTGAGTGAAATTGGGTTGATGGAAACTGAAAGGATGTCTACTGAATAGACTGTACTTGTAGTTCAAAGGAACAACCTTGTCATATACTATGTCATGCTAAATCTCCATGAGAATTATGTTGTGGATATATATGTGGCATACTCAGTCACTTAGATGTTGATTTAACAAGTTTACTGTTCTGTTGTTTGAACACCCATTGTTGAAATCTGGCAGAAATTCATTTATTTTCAATTTATTGTTTAAAGGTGAGAGAAAAATTATTCAAATTTTGGTAATTTAAATTTCAAGATGTCTATATTTAAGATGTACCTTCATTGATGCTGTATCTCTATCTAGTGTTTGAGATTATGTATTATCTTCATTGTTATTGTTTATAATAATATATTTCACAAAATCAAAATAAATCTAGCCCCAAATAAATAAGTAAAAAATAGAACTTATCAAAGATTTAGAGTTTTTAGAGTGAGGGAAACAACCAAAGTTAATCTAGTTTAACTTAAAATATCTAGATTAGTTTCTGAGTTCAATCTTTACTTAAATTTTTCTACTTAAAACAAATGTTACCAACAAGGTTTTTTCTTGCATTAAACATAACAAACCGTTTTTTTAAAAAGTTATTTTAATCTTTTTATTATACTTTTATTTTTGATGTTGATTTAACATTTTTTCTGTTGTGGTTAACCTTTGAGAATAACAAAATAACCCCTAAAATTTGCTGCTGCTTTCCAGATTTTCCCCAAGTGGATGCACGTCTTGAAAACAATGACAGTGAGTGACCGTTACATGTGAAATTTCAGGGATATTTGAACTTCTTTATCCTCCCCATTCCATTGCCTTTCATCTTACTACCGACTACTACTTTGACATCTCTTCCATACCACCTTCACTAATTCATAAATTAGCTAGTGATGTTTTTATGCTCCAGTCCCCCTTTCCCCCCATTTTTAAAGATTCTCATATTCAGATGCAATGCTATATAATAATAATAATCTAGTACTCTCTCTTAACTACTCATTCCTCTAAAAATAAAAGAAAACCAGTAGATAGTATACTTAATTTTTTTTTTAACATTAACGACTAAAATTTATTATTTTTTTTTGGTTGTCATCTGACTTTTGCGATGATCTTGTTTGCTGCTATGATGATATATTTATTTTATGCTTCATGACTTCATTGCATCCCCATTATCCCTCCTCAAACTATTTTTGCTTCTTCAGCATGAATACTTGTTATCTTGTTTTTGTTATTGCCTTCCAATCATCATCTCATGTCAGTTTGTTGGTTTGTTATATAAAACATAGCAAAATAAATAAAAAATACTCATCATTATTATTTATTTCTGTTCAGTTTGCTTTGAGAGAACTATCAGAAATTATTGTAGTTTTATTCTCATTTAATATAAAAAAAACTCCTCCCTTGCAGCATCCTAAGGCCTCATGTTATTATATTTGATGTTATGTTTGACTGAAGTTGTTTTTTTTTTTATCTATTGTGCTATTAAAAAAAAAAATTGTTTGTTCAGCAAGAGAAAAGAAGAACTGAAGGAATTTTTATCCTTTGTCTTTTCGACCTGATTAACTAACATGATCATGACCAATGTATTAGGGAAAGGCATGAACACCTGAATTTAACATTTTATCATCTCTAAAACTCTAAAACTTCATATTTATTTAAGGAGTTATTATTATCATCATCATTGTTGTTGTTGTTTATTAATATAAAAATCAGTATTTTTCTTACGTGGGAAATCGTTCAAGTCATCAGTTATTATTTTTTGTTGTTATTAGTTACACATCGTACCAAAACACTTCTATTATTGTTATTATTATTTCTATTTAAAATTTTGATTTCTAAAAATATATATCAATATGAATTACTCCTATTTTTCGTTATTATTATTGTTAGAACATTGGACACAAAATGCATTGCAGTATTTAGTTATGGCTCTTTACATTCTGAGTTCAAATCCTGCAAATATCTACTTTACCTTTCATCCTTTTGGGGCCAATAAAATAAAGTACCACATAAGTCCTGGGGTTAGTATGATTGACTTTCCTCTTCTCCCAAATTGCTGGCCTTGTGCCAATGTTAGAAAGAATCATTTTGCAAAATAGGGCAGTAGATTGCCTTTTGGTATTTGTTCCAGCTCTTTTTACATTCTGAGTTGAAACCCTACAAAGGTCAATTTTATCTTTTATTTACCCTTCCATAGGAAATGAAATACAGTATCAGTAAAAAATTGGAGTTGATGAAATCAGTTAGCCACTTCTCCCAAATTACTATGCTCAAAACAATTATTATTTGGAAAGTCAAATATCCAAGTACTTTTTACAAATAACTTTGAACTCTAAAAACCAATCATTAGCATTACTCTGTCCCTATATCTATCTGTCTATCTATCTATTTATTATTATTATTATTATTGCTATCATCATTATTATCATTATTTAGTATATTTGTGGTTTGCTAGGTTTGTTGCCTAACATTTGACTCTGATTGCAATCCTTCAAGTGTTGATTAAATATCAATAAGGTTCTAATAACATTTCTTGGGTATATTTGCTTTGACAGCACAGTGACACTGTAGATTGGAGAATACTATTTAGTTTTGCAAGGGTCAAGGCAACCTTGCAAGTGTTGGTATCATGATAAAATGTACCCAGTATACTTTGCAAAATAGTTGGTATTTGAAAAGTGATAACAAAGTAGAGAGGACTCTATAGTCTTGTTGAGACAATTTCTCTAGTGCTTGAGCAACAATAAAATGCACTCATTAAACTTTGTTGAATGATTTGGGTCAGGAAGGGCATTCAGTTGTAGAAGCCATGCTAAAAATGGAATGTATGAGTAAGACTGGGAAGATAGTAACTCCAAATAAAAATTGCCTTGAACAATAATGACCTGTCCAACCTATGCCAACATGGAAAGCAGATATAAAATGATGATGATTCTGGAATTGATTCATATTATACTTTCTAATCTTTAAATTTAGACTGTTACAAAGTCAAATATAGTTTCTTAAAAAAAGGATTATATATTTTCTCTTCTTTCTTACTGTTCTTGTATTAATCTCATGAAAATTAGTTCCTTTCTTATTGAAATATCTGTTATTTATATCATCATCAGTAATTTAATTGTTCAATCCAACCTTCAACATTTACAAGACAATAAGGTAGTCTCTAAAAGGATACTTGACCTACTAGAATAGCAGCCAAATCTCTCTAAAACCAACTTAAAGGGGGAAAATCACATATATAATGTGGTCCTAGATGTCTACTGAAAAAGAAATTAATGGTTTAGGCTGGGATACCTTTGATCATAGATCTGATCAATCAGGGATGACAGTGTTAAACAGCACCACCCTTCAACATTTACAAAGTTTCTATACAATGTGAGTTGTTTGGTAAAACTTCCTCATGAATGGGGTTACCATTACCTTCAATTGCTGCAGTGTTTTAATTGAGTATTACATTAATCAGTTTGGAGATGTTTACAATAATTATATTTTGGACATTGGTGCTACTGTAACCCAAGTTATTGCACTTTGGTAGAGCAGTATAGTTGCATTAACCCTTTAGCATTTGAACTGGCCATATCTGGCCAGAATTCTTTCACCTCTTTCTCTTCAAACCAGCTGTAACCGTCCGCTTACACCGACATTAAGGTATTGTAATCAAAATAAATAATATCAAAATCTCATAGATTTGATATTATGTGAGGTAAAGCTTTTTCTTTGAAAATCCGATAGTATATATAGAGTAATGTGAATGCTAAAGGGTTAAGGAAGTAGTTTGTAGAATTAAAATTGTGTTTTTCTGGATACTTAACCTAATATTTACAATACATTTTGATCAGTTCATGCTTCAATCATCAAGTGTGTTAATCTGGATTTTAAAATTTCAACATAGCCATCATATTTCAACAAAGTGTATTTCTTTACATTCAAGTGGCAATCCATGGTAACATGGAAAAATGAATGTAAAATGATGAGTTACATACACACACGCACACACACGCGCACACACACACACACACACACACACACACACACACACACACACACACACACACACACACACACACACACACACACACACACACACACACACACACACACACACACACACACACACGTGAGTATATAATATATATAGATAGATACATATACACACACAAATATATCCAAAGTGAATCTGGGTAATATGAACAGAATTCCCCCAATTATTTTGTTTACATAATTTATGATATTATTAATACTACTGAATAGAAGAAATATTAGATCTTTTCAACTAAATCAAAATGATACTACTACAATTATAATTATTATAATCATCATTATTCTCATCATTGTTACTGTTATTTTGTTGTTGTTTTTGCTGGCCATTTTCCTTTTTACAGTTTATCAATGAATTATTATATATGTTTTTCTTGTTAAATGGTGTAATCTGAGCTTGAATATTGGTTCATATATATATATATATATATCTGTGTTTGTTATGACATATTTCAATGGTGTATTTTGCAGTCCACAGAGTGTTTCAGGTAGACTAGAAGTCAGGTCTTATTCAGTTGTATTATGATTGAGATTATATGAATTTTTATCCTCAACATTATCAATTTCTCCAGCTTTTAAAGAGATAGGCAAGACACCAGAGATCTGGACTAGATACTTGATCCATTTGCTTCTGAATTCAAACCCTGCTGGAGTTGATAAAAAAATATTAGTGGTCTATGTCAGAGATTTTCCTAATTTAGTTTGGAACACTTATAGGATTTTTTAAAAATCACTAAATCCATACCTATATCTTACAGAAAATCACCACCACTCTAATATTACTTTGGGATTATGTGAAACAAAATTTGTTTTAGACAGAATTTAAAAAAAAAAAGCAAATTTTTATCAAAACACACCTTATCTTGAGAAACCCCAGAATTTTGTGGAACTTTCTGATGAAAACACTGCTCTGTGTAATCAGTTATACTCTAACCTCTATATGAAATGATGTGCTGAAGCAAGAGATAATTGTTAAGGTTTGGAAGTCAATAGAAATTGTGGCCAGGTAGAGTGGTTGTCATGTGATATTTTGAGTTTTGTTGTTCTGAGCTTAGATCTGATCAGTCAACTATATGTTTCATTATTTGGAGATTTGTAAGATATTTCAGTATGCTACTGTTGTTGAGTAAATAGATTTTATCCTCTCTCTAACATAACCACTTTTAAATACCCAGTAAAAATAATTTATTGATATATTTTTATAACTATTTAATCAGTGAGGGAAGGGTAGTGCCCATGACCCCTTTCAGGACACTTGAGAAGAAAGATGATGGTATCCTCAAATCAGATCTGGCCTGAATGCCTGCAACTATGTGGACTCCACTAAAAGCACCTGGATTAATTCTACCACACAAATAAGTCAATAAGGGATTTGAACTCAGAATGCAATGAACCAAAACAAATACCACACACCAACCACTTTGCCAATTTGTCTATGAGGTTGTATTAATTTTGATACTGAAGGGAAAAGACAAATAAGAAGAGCTACAAGAAAGGTTGTTGATCAACAAAATGGTTGATGATAGTATTTAATATCCTAATGAATGACGTTTCGTATTTGATTATTTCTGTCTACTTGATCTCCATTTCTGTCATTCATCTCTTCATAGTTTTCATGTTATGAGAATATATATATATATATATATATATATCCACACACATATATGTACATGTATATATGTATATACACGTACATGTATATATGCATATGCATATATATATATATATATATATATATGTGTGTGTATATATATGTATATATGTATTTATATATATGTATATACGTATTTATATATATATATATATATATATATATATATATATGTATATACGTATTTATATATATATATATATATATATATATATATATATGTATATACGTATATATATATATATGTATATATGTATTTATATATATATATATTTATAAATATGTATATATTTATATATATATGTATATATTTATATATATATGTATATACGTATTTGTATATATATATGTATATATTTATATATATGTATATACGTATATATATGTATATATTTATATATATGTATATACGTATATATATGTATATATTTATATATATGTATATATATATATATATATATATATATATGTATTTATATATATATGTATATACGTATTTATATATATACATGTATAAACGTATTTATGTATATATGTATAAACGTATTTATGTATATATGTATAAACGTATTTATATATATATGTATATACGTATTTATATATATATATATTTATATATATGTATATATGTATTTATATATATATATATATATATATTTATATATATATATATATGTATATACGTATTTATATATATATATATATATATATGTATATACGTATTTATATATATATATATTTATATATGTATATACGTATTTATTTATATATATATATATATATATTTATATATATGTATATACGTATTTATATATATATATATTTATATATATATATTTATATATATATGTATATACGTATTTATTTATATATATATATATATATATTTATATATATATATATATGTATATACGTATTTATATATATATATATTTATATATATATATTTATATATATATGTATATACGTATTTATTTATATATATATATATATATTTATATATATATATATATGTATATACGTATTTATATATATATATGTATATACGTATTTATTTATATATATATATATATATATATTTATATATATATATATATGTATATACGTATTTATATATATATATGTATATACGTATTTATATATATATATATATATATTTATATATATATATATATGTATATACGTATTTATATATATATGTATATACGTATTTATATATATATATATATATATATGAATATACGTATTTATATATATATATATATTTATATATATATATGTATATACATATTTATTTATATATATATATGTATATACGTATTTATATATATATATATGTATATACGTATTTATATATATATATATGTATATACGTATATATATATATGTATATACGTATATATATATATGTATATACGTATATATATATATATATGTATATACGTATTTATATATATATATATATGTATATACGTATTTATATATATATATATATATATATGTATATACGTATTTATATATATATA
>OZ024743.1:343556566-343566566 GCA_964016885.1 Eledone cirrhosa
CAGATCAAGTCACTTGCCAGACAAGTACAACACCAAAATATACTGCTTTATGTTATAAATGTATTACCATGAAATTGTATGGTCGTGTAAAGATTATTATATATAGTCAAGAACCCAAACAATTATATGTTATTATGAATATTACATGTCATAAAACTCTATCGTTTCATAAACCATATAGTAAAATGCTAAGATGTACAGTCTTGTAAATATTTTTACACCATTAAAGCCACTAAGTTAGCAGTATTCAGTATTAAACTATCATTCCAAAATCATTTGTTTATATGCCTCAATACAGTTTTTCTTTTTTGTGGGAGGTGTTTAATACATCAAAACCATCCCTTAAAAAATGTACAGCTGTTTCCTATCACAATAGGTTTTATTTTTTTAGAAAAATTTTCTAATTTGGCATGCTTCTTTAATGGATATACAATAATCATCTTTCTCTAAATGTTATAACATCTTTGAAAAGGAATATTTTTTAATCAGGATATATTAGGACTAATTTGTTGTTTATATTTTTGTACTTCATGTTTAATCTGCTTTGCTGTAAAAAAACTGTATTCTAAATATTCTACAATACTTCAAGCAAACTACAACAAACTCTCTTTTAGATTTTAATACATTTTTATAGGAAGACACCTTAATTTGTAATTTGGACAGTTTTTGATTTTGGATAAGGCACATAACTCTCCTCTACTAAGTTACAGGATAGATTTGTTTAGCTGTATAATGTTGATTGTCTAACTGTGTAAACAAATGATGAAGTATGAGACAAGGTTAGGAGCTAATATTACAATTATCCAAGTCTTCTAGAAGCACTGACACCAAAGGTTTGGCCATATCACTTGCCAAACCAGAGATATTTATGGTATATTGACTATTCAAGGGAAATTTCCAAAGCCTGAGAAAAAGGGCCAGAAAATGACTGGTGCAGAATCGGGTCAAATGGAAGCAACACATACATTCCATTGGCCAGTAGAGGAGCTGAATAGTTCTATACATAAATTGTCATCAATCATAAACATATACTCCCAGAACATGCAAATGCCTAAATTTCTCCATTCTGTGTCCATTGTAGAAATTGTAGAAGGATTAGAGTAAGTAAAGAATAACCAAAATAAAAACTAATCAACCTAAATAAATGACTTCCAATGATCCTAATATTTTTCACAAAAATTATTCATAAATCTTTAGAGGAAGCATCTTGTAGGTATTACTAAATAGATATAGTAGAGTTTTGATCTGGTTAGAAATTCTTTGGAAATAGAATCTACTTTCCTGTTTTTATTAATGTTTGGGAAGTCTTCAGTTTATCGTACTGGCATTGTTAGGAAAGATATTATTATTATTGTTAAAAGGGCAGTAAATAACTGAATCAGTAGAGTGTTGAACTATGTGCTTTGTTATATTTGGTTACATCCTTTTACATTATGGTTTTCAAATTCTAATAAGGTTGACTTAGCTTTACATCCTTGTGGAGTGTAGATAAAATAAATACCAATGGAGTACTGAGGTTCATTTAAATGGCTGCATTTCAGTTAAATTTGTGACCTTGTACCAGTGTGAGAAATTATTGAAGAGTACATTTGCTAATTAGATAAGTACCAGATTTTGACGTTATAAGTTTGTATTCTGCATTTGAATCAACTGCTGAAAATGCTTAGTTAAGGCTTTATACATATGCAAAATATTAATTTTGTGGATTGACAGTATCGGTAGAGTATTGGCCAACATGCTTTGCAGTATATAGTTATGCTCCCTTACATTCTGAGTTCAAATCCCACCAAGATTAGCTTTTCTTTTCATCCTTACAGAGTCGATAAAATAAAGTACCAGTAATGCACTGAGATCAATTTAATTGACTTTCTCCTTCCCTTCAAATTGCTGGCCTTGTGTCAAATGTAGAAACAATTATTACTATTGTTTTAACCTTTTTGTTAATGTGTGGACTGCCTATGAGTTTCTGTTATTTTTTAATGCAATCAAGATTTTGGAGGGATTTAATAAAATTTCTGTAACTTTATGTATTGGTGGTGTTAACTGAAATCTCAAGATATAATTCAATAAAATGAGATTCTGAACATGATTTTATGTTTTAAATATAAACACTTTAGTTCAGATGGTCAGGGTTGTGGATGGTATTAAAAGTATTTAGTTGTTTATCTCTCTTAATGTTCTGAATTTTTTTTATCTCTTTCCCTAAAATAAGTAGTAAACAAGTACTAGTTGATTAAATCGTGTACACCCCTCTTTCTCCAAATTTATGGCAAAGTTTGAAATGATTCTGTCTTATTGCTTATTCATATCTGAATTAGATTCATAATATATAGGTTTATGTTTTACATCTTTAATTTTAATTTACTGATTTCATTCAGTTTCTTAACTGCAAAGTATTCTTCCTGTGACATTTACTAAAACATTTTGTCTGGACATAAAGTAACTTTGTATATAAATATTCTGTTCATTTTTATGTTCAGTATTGTTATGAAATTAACATGTAACATTTATATTCAAAATGATTAAAAATAAAATTTTAAAAAATGACTATCAGGTAGCAAAAAGTATGAGAGAATTACTAAAATATAATTTGAGGAATATAATATTAAAGAAAAAAAAGATACTTTTATTTAGATTCTTTTTTAATAATTTATTAATTTACTTATTTTTAATAATAATAATGACAGTAACAGAATTACGAAGCATTAGACTAAATATAGTATTTTGTCCCATCTATAATTTAAGTTCAAGTCTTACAGTGAAATTTAATTTTCATTCCTCTAGGGTTGACAAAGTAAAGTGCAAATCATATACTGGGTTTAAACTTCATTGACTCTACATACTCCTCCTATCCCTCCTTTCCTTGTGTCATCATTTTAACTCACAAATATCTAATTTAGTACCTCAGTGCTCTGAGTTCAATCCATAACTTCCTTTCATCCTTTTGGAACAGGTAAAAATGATATCAAAATGTATCTCCTCTCCTTTAAAACAAAATACATGCCTTAGTGAAATTATCACATTCATATTAAAATTTTATTTTATTTTCATAGCCATGAAAATGTAACAATGTAAAAAAGAAAGGAAATAGCATATTATTATGAACATGTCTTTTCTTATAAATATTATTAGTAAATAATGAATTTGGACTGTAAAGTGATGGACTAGATACATGACAGTATTTAATTTGATTTTAGGTTCAAATCCTATTGGATTTACTTTCTTCTTAACCAGCTCATAGATGCAATTATACTACTTTAAAGTAATAGCTCAACTTTGCCTATTATCTTTTCAGAGTCATTAAAATTAAATACTATTTCAGGGTGGTTGGATTAATGAAATTGGCAGAATGTTGGATGAGATGCTTTGCTATGTTTGTTCTGACACTTTTTGAATTCTGAGTTCTTGCCCTGCTGTGGCCTACTTCGGTCACAGACTTAATCCATCACCCAGTTTAACATTTTCACCTTGCCCTTGGATATCACCATTAGTGGATCTACTTTGTTGCAAGCATTCAAACCAAGTTTCTGGTTTGTGGTCACATTCCCATCTACTGACTTCCCACCAGTCATGAAGACACTTCCCTCTCTCCTTTCTGGCAGTTTTAGAGACTCTGAAAAGCATCATAGGCACTACCCTTCCTTTCCTGATGCACTGGTATTTTGGCTCTCTTCACTCTTTCTTGCCTGCTTCATTGACACAGTTACAATGGAGCCCATGATTCTGTTCATCAGTTTTCTGGCATTTTATTATTTGTAAATGTCAATTAATGGGATGAGTCTGGAGGTTCATCTATATCTCCAGATCTTAGCAACTAAAGAAGATTGCTTGAGAGAAGTGAAAAGCCCTTGTAGTCTGTGGACAGTTAGTCATATTTGTCAAAATATACTGGATGGTTTCACTACAGAATAGTGGCAACCTTATTTAGGTTACATGGACATCAACAACAACATCAATATCAATAAAAAGGTGAAGTCTCACAGAAGCCAATTTCGATTTTCATACTTCCAGAGAAACTTCCGTACGAGCGAGACACGATCTCCCGGCCATTCCCGCATCAAATGGAACAAAACCGTCTAACCCATGTTAGTGTGGAAGATGGATGTTAAATGATGATGGTGATGATGATGATATATGTTTGTTTATTCAAATTAGATACTGTTAAATATCTAGCTTGGAGATTTACTTTTCTGAATTCAAATTCTATTATTGTTTTTCATCTGTGTTGAGTTGATAAAATAAGCACTAATAATATACTAGTTTAATTTTTATTAAAACAACAACAACAACAACAAAAAACAAAGTCAAGTGCATATGCTAAAACAATAATTAACCTCATAATCAGCAGTGTGTGCCCAATGTAAATTGATTGCAGTTTCATGCATAATGGTTGAATATAGATATACAGCAGACAAATTTTTATAATTAAATTTTTAAGTTTGATCTTCCTTTCAACTTGCTTTAGTTTGTAATGTCTCCACTGAATTGTTTTACTTCTTTTATTCCTTACCATTTGTAAATCCCTATGTTCGTGTGTGTGTATATATATATATATATATATATATATAGATATATATATATACATATACACACACACACACCCTCTGCTGCTCACCTAGTACAGTCCAGCATGTTGAACTTTTCAATTGACTTATTCTCTGTGTTTTGTGTGCGTATGTGGTGGTGAAGCAATTTTATTCATTTTTTTTCTTTTTGTTTGTTTCTCTGTTTAATCAAGTAAGGAAATTAAATTATTGACTATTAATGCATATATATATATATATATATATATATAATCTTTTCCGGGGTCCTGTATTTTCGTTGCTCTGGTAATGCGGTCCGACTGCTATATCTGATTTGCTAAGCTGTCTGAACATAATGTTATTACTCTGGGGTCTTACCTCATCTGAGTGCTAGAGCTACAAACCGAATAAGCATACATGCTAGCTTGGCCGTATACTAGAGCTTCGTCTATGCTGTACTAAAATTTATATATATATATAAAGTATGCAAAAGGCAAACAGAAATAACAAAGCAAACAACATAGTACAATGAAGAAATATATTATTAGTTTTACACTTGATATAGTAGGAAAAGAGAGTCTTAACTTTTCAGATGCTAGTCCTTCTTTAGAAGAAAGAATGAGAAATTAATATATATGTGTGTAGTGTAGTGTAATTTGGTAAAGAATATCTAAAGTTGGGAGAGCATTCGATATGTGGAAAGAATTTATTACACTAACTTATGGTGTTATTTAGGTACAATTGTTTTGCTAGAATTCTGTTCCAGGCTTTTCTGGTCTCAATGAAATATCTGAGGCCAAACGACCAAAACAATTTTACCTAAATGACACAATCACTTCTTCTGTGATGACTGTGGGCTACTAAATCAAATAAATTGTTATGTTTCTGTGCAGAAGCCTGTCTACATATTTCATATTTTTAGTTTTGTTAGTCTCTTCTCACAGCAGTACAATACCATTTCCAGTTTTGTACAATGTTTTTGGATTTGCCCACTGAACCCCAAACCTCTCCCACTGTCTTTTCCCACCTGCATTGTGGTCTCCCTCCCAGTATTGTGTGCTTCAAGGACCCTCTTTTTTATTGCTCTATGTCTTATCACATGGCCAACATATCCTATCTTATGTTGTTTTTTTTTTTTACATACTGTAATAGCCAATCTCTTAGAACATTCAGCTCTTCTCTGATCTCATCATTTGTGTGTTGCCTCCCCAGAGATCTCTCTATATTCTTTAATACCACATATTTGAATAAATTTATCATGCATTACTGCTTCCCATAATCTGAAATCTGAGCAGTCGTCACTTCCTCATTGAAAATCCTCAATTCCCATTTCATTGTTGTATTGTATTCTCTCTAGCCCCCCCCCCCCCCCCCCCCCCCTCCTGCTTACAAAAACTTTTAAAAGATTTGTCAGTAAAAAGTGACTATCTTCTTCAGTGGCAATGTATATCATTTTTATCCCTGAAACAATTACTGCATGGAAGAGTCATTTTACCATTTAAAAACACAAAAATGGTTAACTTTATATATATATTTTATTCCATGCCGTCAAAATTGCCATTGCACTGTCTACGATGTCGCTGACTCATTTCCACTGCCAGACAAATATAACTTTGATATTGTGATTATCACTGTCAAAAACAGACATTTTAAGAATGCAATCAAGCATTTTATATCTCTTTCTCTATTAAATAATTTATAAACTACAAATATAATGAAAATGAGATTCAACTGCTCAAATTTTTATCCAGGTACACAAGTGAAGATTATAGCCAGTGAAGGCACACACTCAAAAGGGTTCATCATCTTTGATTTAGATTTTGTTTGACATGAGTGCCTACTTTGAAGCAAGGATGTTTCTCTTATATTTGGCATTAGTATATTACAGTTAATTTTTCATTAATTAGAGAGGAAGAAAATTGAAAATAGTTTAGCAGACAGGGGTTTGAACTGGGAACAGCATTGCATACATTCAACGACTGTATAGTATGTGGTCTGGTATTCTACATGTTATACCTGCACATTTCTCTTTCCTATGATAATATATCAATTATATATTAAGGTTGTATGTTATAATAATATAATTTAATATTCTATGATAATTTAATGTTATCATCATTATCATCATTTGTCATCTTGATATAGGTAGGGTCACGTTTTTCCATGTTAGCTACATAATATATTAACTGATTATAATCTGATAATATATCAACATTAGTTTAATTAAAAAATACTTTAATTTCCTTACTAACCAAATTGCATGTAAATACAGTTTTTTATATATATATATATATCTTGAAAATGCATGTGTTGTTTAATTTGTTTTACTTTCCCAAATCATCAGTCACATTCACTTTTTAGATTATTATTACTATCAGAATTATTTGTAGTAATAATAACAGCGTTGGCATCTGAGACTATAGAGACCCTGATTTATATATAACTTTAGTGTATCACTGATCTACTGCGACCTCTCCCATCCCTTTCCCAAGCTTGGTTTATGCCTTTCATTCCTCTAGGAGTCAATGAGATAGGTACCTGTAATATCCTAAGGTTGATACAATCGACTATATTGCCTTTGTTAGAATAATTGGCTTTATCACTAATTAGTAAAAAGAAAAAAAGTAATGATGCTGTTACTTCTACCATCATCACCACCACCGTCACTATCACCATCATTACCATCACTATGATCACTATCACTACAATTATGTATTAATGTTATACACTATCATCATTGCAGCACTGCTTTTGTTGTATCACATCACCCTTCATATCCATCTCATATTTACATTATCCTTATCATTTAGACCCTATATTACCAAAGATCCTTTTAAATATTTAATTTGTAACAAATCTGTTTAATTTAAATATTCACATATATATATATATATATATATATATATATATATATATATATAGACACACACACATACATTCACACATACACACAAACTGACAGGCAACCACACATGTACACACATACATACACACATGTGTGTGTGTGTGTGTGTGTGTGTGAATATCTATATATCTATATGATTATATGGGTGTGCATGTATTTATATATGCATATACATATGTTTATATATATATATGCATATACATATATACACATATATGTATGTATATATATATATATATATATATATATATATATGTATATATATATATATATATGTATGTATATATATATATATATATATATATATATATATGTATATATATATATATGTATGTATATATATACATATATATATATATACATATGCTTTTTTGCTAATTCTCTGGTTATATGAGCTTCTTCCAAAAATTCTCATTTAATATATAGTTAAAAAATTTGGGATTAATTTTGATAAGTTCTCTCTCTCTCTCTCTCTCTTTCGCTCTCTCTCTCTCTTTCTCTCTCTTTCTCTCTCTCTCTCTCTCTTTCTCTCTTTCTCTCTCTCTTCTCTCTTTCTCTCTTCTCTCTCTCTCTCTTTCTCTCTTTCTCTCTCTCTCTCTCTCTCTCTCTCTCTCTCTCTCTCTCTCTCTCTCTCTCTCTTTTTGTATATTATTTTCAATGTATATGAATTCCGAGTTCATTCAGTTTATACACTGTAATACACTGTAAGCAGACATACTAACTTCAATTTTTAAAATATTAATAATAATACTAGTAATAGTAATAATATTAATTCTAACAACAATGGTAGTAATAATATTGCCCCATCCAAAATAAAATATTGGACATCTTTTGAAACTTTTATTTTTATTAAACAGAATAATTTATTTAGTATTCATTATTATCGGTTTCTAACATTATTTATTATTTTTAACTTATTGTTATTTCTATTTTCTTCCTTATGAAATTGAGAAAAAGGGACAGACAGACAAAGAGAGCTACATATCAATTCAGTAAGGCAGATTGATAACTGGCAGAGTTGTTGGAGCACAGGACAAAGTACCTTGCAGTATTTGTTCCAGATCTCTGAGCTCTGAATTCAAATCTTGCCATGGTCAACTTTCTCTTTAATTATTTTCAGGATTGATAAAATACAAAATACCAATCCAGTGCAATGGAATGGCAGAATTGATATAGAAGGTTTGGGGATGAGATGCTTTGCGTTATTTGTTCTGACTCTGTTTTGAATTCAAATCCTGCTGTGGCCAACTTGAGTGGTAGACTTAATCTATCCAATGAGAGTCTTTAGTAGAATCTACTCTGTTGTGTTGCAGACATTTAGACAAGGTCTCCAGTTTAAGGATACTTTCTGCCCTTTTTCCCTACCTTCCACCACTCAAAGAGACCCTGAAAAAGTTATGGGCACTGCCATTCACTCCCTGACTAAACAGTATAATATATATATATATATTGTTTATAATTTCATATTGGTCTTTCTTCAGTCTGCTGTGATTGCACTGAAGTTGTGTATAATACACATGAGTATGTGTGAGCATGTGCATGTATAGTAGGACTAGTATGTTAAGTTAGAATTAAAAGTAGTGAGCTTGAACAGACATCAAATAAACTGGTAAATTAAGTAAGTAAAGAAACATTACCTGAAAAACAAAACTGTAGGGTAGGGTGGGTAATGAAATAACATTATTAACCTCATTGCTCTGTAGTAGCTATTTTAATTAATTTTAATGTTTTCAGTTTGTTTTGTCTTTCTTTCACGTACATATGTACATTACATAGATATTTAAAAATGTATATTCATTAACACAACAACATATTTTTATCATATATAAATGAAATAATTTTGTTTTATTATTGTCTTTAGTTATTTGAGTTATATAACATCATAGACTAAATACATACATATATATATATATACACATGCACACACACATATACATACATGCACACACAGGAACATTACATATTCTTATATTTACTTGTCTGTCTAAAATGCTAGGACAGAAGAAACTGCTAATTTGGTTCAATGAAAAGTATTGTACTTCATATAATTTAATGCATAAGATATGACTTTTATATATTTTTCATTCTCATATTATACCTAAGTAAATACATTTTACACTATCAAATACATGTATATTAGGTTTATAAAATGATGGACTGTAAAATTCAAATATTCCTTTCTAGTATATAATCCCATAGATACTGAAAATAATATTTCTATTTTCTCTAAATTATTAATATTAATTGAATTATGTCTTATTTTGGCTCTGCTATAATTATTCATCATCTCTGATTTGATAATTTTTAATTTGCCAAAAAATTATTATCTTAAAAACATTTAATTAACCTTTTAAAAATATATTTAACATATCTTTAGAGAAAAACTTTAATATTTTTCAGTTTATGAAGAGAAACATTTATTCCAAAATGCATTATTTAAAATTATATTAATTATTTAGACAATAAATTAGTCATATTTATTACTACTGAATTTAAAACATAAACCATTTGCTATTATGTAAGATTGATTGATCAAAGTTGAAGCCAGTAAAATTTATTTGCCTTACCAAAC
>OZ024743.1:343571566-343579066 GCA_964016885.1 Eledone cirrhosa
GTATATTGCATGATTTGTCAGTTTTGTTTGGTTAAATATTTTTTTCCTCCTTGTTTTTTTTTTTTTTTAACATTCGTTAATTGAAAATGTGTTGCTCTGCAGTGGTAACTAACATAACTAGGTAGGCTGTCCCATCCATCTCCTTCAATGAACCAGTCTATAGGCTTTATGATGAAACTGTTGTTGAAATCTGATCAGGCATTGAATGGATTTTTGTAAATGATTATTTGTATTATTATTATTATTATTAGAGCGGTGTATTGGCAGTATCGGTAGAGGGTCGGACGCCATGCTTTGCAGCAAAGAGTTACGGCCCTTTATGGTCTTAGTTCAAATCCCGCCGAGGTTAACTTTGCCTTTCATCCTTAGGGGGACGATAAAATAAAGTACCAGTAATGCACTGGATAATTGCTGGCCTTGTGCCAAAAAGTAGAAACAATTATTATTATTATTATTAATAATGGGGTTGATAAATAAAGCACCAGTAATGCACTGGTGTCAATTTAATCGATTTTCCCCTCCCATTCAAATTGCTGGCCGTGTGCCTAAAGTAGAAACAATTATTATTATTCATATGAATAGAAATGTAAGATAAACCATGAAGACTATGAAGATTAGTGGTTCCCAGTCTTTTTAATACCAAGGACCATCCATTTAGATAATACATCACCCTTCATTCCAGGCTATCTCCTTTTTTTTTCCCTTTGGTGAAATGCTTTGTCTTTCAATAAGCCTATAAACTCTCAAGTGTCCACAGACCATAGTAATAGTTTGATATATAATAATTTCTTAGTAACAATGTAATTAATAGAACTGCCAGTATTTCATTCCACCCGTTTACATTTTGAGTTTTTTTTAGAAATTAACTTTCCATTCTTCTTTTTTTTTTTTAGGGGTCAAAGTGTATGAGTATTTTTTTTTTAAAGCGCTCTCACCATTTTAGGCTTTCCTCGAGCAGTTAAATTGCTGCATTGGTATTAGTTGTTAGCATGTTAGTTGACAAATGACTGAAATTCCCCAAAATTTGAATTTGAATCATACATTCCCAATTTGTAATTGGAAAAATTATGTCACTGTTGATTAATTTCTTATTTGTTAACTTTAATTTCAATTTTACACTAATTAGAAATTTTGTAAAGGCAAAAAAAAGTTTTGTTGGCTATTATCACTTATAGTTTAGAAGTTTAATTTTTGTAAAATTATTCTCCATATTTTAGAAAAAATTATTCTTGAACAATAAAGGATGAATGTATTTTTTTAAGATAGATTAGAGTAATAAACAGAAAAGGAGGAAATTAAATAGTGAAAAGGGTGAAGGGAGGGGTGGGAAACTCTACACTCTTGGCTAGGTGGTTTATCTCAGCTGTACTCTGCAGACAAGACAGTGAAAGCATTGCTGCAGAGAGCAGCCAGTAACACTAACTGCATCAGCCATTCCACCTCATAGGGCTCTTTCCTCAGGTGGGATGTACTCCTCCTGATTTTGTGGGGGAAAACAACAGTTTGGAGACTGAGGACACTGGAAGTTTCTATGATGACTGGTACAAAAAGGAAGTGGCTAGCCAAGCTTCGGTATTTGGATACCTCACAATCATCTGTGTTATGGGTAGCTATTCCTGGATTTGTGGTGCCCTATATTAGTGATTTACCCCTCTTGAACAGGAAAAAGATTATCTTGTTTGGGTTAGACAGTTATACCTCTGGAAATTTGATCTCTAGTGTCATACATTACCAGTTTTATTCTAGCAATTTAAAAAATATCTTTTTGTCTGTGTTTGTCATTTAAGAATAAATTACACAAGAATAAATTACACAAATTACACTTTCTTGAAGGCTGTATTTTACTTTATATATGCCATAATTCTTTCCCATACCTAGTGGATAACAAGAAATAAAGAAGGATTTTATATATATAAACTCTTTTAAAATATTTCCTCAAGTTTTATTACTTGATTACTAAATCTATTTAACAAAATAGTGTAGTATTTATCAAAATGTTCTGGTTTATGATAACTGGAAATAAAGAAAAATATGTTCCAACTATTTTCTTATGCTAAAACAAAATATTTATAGTGAAATATAACTATCTATTAGTTATAAATTTATTGTTAACAGAACCATGCAATAATTCTTTCAAAGAAATAAAGAACTAAGAAACAGCTAGATATATTAACCAGTTATTCACCATTACTGTCAGGTGACTGGTATATTTAGAAAAGATTATCATAGTATTAAAATAAATATGGAAGCTACATAGCTAAATGGTTATCATAAATCTTGAGTCAAGCCAAAACTTCTTAATGAAATTGGGTGACAGACATAGTTTGGAAGACTGTCTAATGGACTACTTGTAATTCAAAGGTTGCAAGTGTCATGCTGAATCTCTGAGAATTATGTTAAGGGTACAGCCACTTAAACATTCATTCCATGAGTAGGCTGCTCCATAGATTGAAAGACTCTCAAACACTTGTTGAAGCCAACAGCGATTCATTTACTTTACTATCATAGTACTTCTCAATGCTCTACTTTAATCCCCCTGTTTTCCAAGTTCAAATCCCTTTAGAGACAATAGAGTAAGTTTTACTAACTAAAGTAAAAACTATTTAGTCAATTCAGTACACTCCTTGATTGTATTTAAAGAGAAAGGTGCTGTGCAGAGTCCTTGTGCCTATTCAGAATAGCATTATTGGCTGGAGCTGCAAGATCAGTTTCCCTATAAGAAATTTAATTTTCTTATTGGGTTCGACAGTAAAATGTTGTTGATATGCAAAATAAAAAAAAACCTTCTATACCCTAACTTTTCTTTAATTGGCTCTGAGCGTAAGATTATAATTGCTGTGGATTGACAGAATTGTTAGTGCCAGACAAAATACGTGTGGTATTTGTTCTGACTCTTTACATTCTGAGTTTAAATCCAGCCAAAGTCAACTTTGCTTTTCATCCTTCTGGAGTTAATAAAATAGAGTGCCTGTCAACTACTGGGGTCCATTTAATTGGCTTTCCCCTCTCCACAAATTGCTGGCCTTATGCCTAAATTACAAATCCTTATTATTATTAAAGCAGTTGAGTGGTAAAAATGATAGATTTTTTTATGGTGTTTAGTTAGATCCCTTTATATTTTGCATTAAAATCTCACTGATATCAAATCCATCTTATATCCCTCTTGTAGAGGGTCAATAGCATAATTACTAAGGCTGTATTTTTCCTTACAAATTTGAGCTTTTGTGATAATTTAAAAAAAAACTCATTTACCAGATCAGTAAGGTTTGGTAATATTTAGTCTACATTTTGAGTTCAAATCAATTTAGAGTAAACTTTGACTTTCATCCTTCCCTAGTTTGATAATACCAGAGATTTAATTGGATGAATTTGTTCAATTACTGTATATACTTGTAGAAATGATCAAGCATGTAGGGTGGGTTGGTCATGTCACTACATGAATATCAGCATTGTAAACAAATATCCTTTGATGATGTCATGTGAAAACAAACATCTGTGACATTATGCACATTGTGTCATCCTTATCTGTCTAAATTTCACACCTGTATAAGCACAGATTTATTAGAATTATTTTTAAAAATTGTTCTAGTTCTAATTGGGAAAAAGTTACCTAAAATTTAATTTATGAATGCTAAAAACAAGAGATAAAGTTATGAAGTTGGTACCTTTAATTGCATGCTATCAAATATGCTGAAGAGCTTGTAAATCATAGTGCTAAGAGAGAGTTTTGTGTGTCAGGAAGATAGTGAAGGGCTAGCAGAAACAAAAAGAGACAAAAAAAAATGCTGAAGACAAAATGTACTAAACTATCTTCCTATATAAAGAATTGGAGACGATTTATATATTTGGGTATGTGAATAGAATTTTCTCCTGTTGAGCTATTAGAATGAAAACATTACAGCTCTCCATGGATACAAGTAAATATATGAATCAATTAATTCAAGGAAAACTTGTCACTGTTTACTCATAGTTTACTGAAGACTAATCTGCAGATAAATCTTTGTCCTTTTGTTTTTAGTGTGTATATGTTTGAATGTGAGAAAGACAGTTTTCTCTCTGGACTCAGTTGAAAGCACTTACTGTCAAGCAGTAAGTGCTTTCAACTGACATAAAGGCCTGTTGACCCTGTGGATCTGCAGTGGGGAGTCACCGTGATTGGTTTAATTCATAATGGTTGGCATTTATTTCTTTAAAAAAATCCTTGTTATTGGATTCTCTACCCTCTTCATGAAGAGTACTCAAAAAGACCAATCACAATAAAAATTTTGAAATAGATGCAATATAACTCAAAAGTTACACATTTCAGCTGGATGGTGTACAAGATTCATGAATAAATCTTGGTAACATTACATTAGTGAGCTGGTAGCAATGGTTGACTATAAACTGTTACCAATAATTCCATTGACTCATGAAACAATGGATATTATAAATGTTATAATGTTCATTAAAATCAATTCTTGAATGTTTATTTAATTCTAACAGACTCCATGTGTACCATAAAAAACATTTGCACAATTCTCTGTTAATTGGCTGTATGCCCATTAGATGCTCCATATATTGTCAATCATTTAAGACTGTTCTGTTTGTTCCTTGCATAGAAATACACTACTATGATATCTGTGATTCCGGGACTTTACTAGACTGTAGGGTCAATGACAGGGATCATTTCAGCTAAACGTGTATATTATGTAACCACAAAGTGCAAGCGAAATTGTGCAATTAGTATTCACACAAAAAGCAATGTGGCTTATGTAAAGGTCAAAGGCTGAAGTCAAAATATATATACAGCGGGTATGTGACATATACAAGTATATACAGTACTTCCCATCCCTGCAAATTTGTGGCTTCGTAATTATTATTTATTAATTATTTCCTGCTTTTAACTCCAGTTTTGATAGCTTATCTTCCCAATCAACTTTGCCTTTCATCCTTATGTTGCTGTGCCATACCATAGCAGCGAATTAGCAGAATGATTAAAGTGCTAAATGAGATGATGCTAATGTGGTCTACTAGGGTGGTAAACTTAATCTGTTATCTGGATTAACATTACCATCTGACCCTTGTGTGCCATTAGTAATGACCACTCTGTTACAATCATTCAATCTAGGTCTCTGGTTTGAGGATACCTTCCTTCCTCTCTGACAAAACAATAGGAAAGTCCTTAATTCTCCTCAGACAATGTCTTAAAGCTATTTCAGTGTCCATCAATAATAATTTCTCCCTCTCTTAAATTCATTTCATCTTTGGAAGAATATATCTACCCATAGTTCCTTTACAGAAATGTGATTTTTTTTTTGTTCATTACACCCTCTCCTGCTGTCTTATTTTGCATCACACTCACACACATGAACCGACTCATTTTACACATATATACACACACATATATACACACAGTTTACACAACAATTTACACAACAGCTTACTCCGTATTATTTCTCGTTCTTTATCTTCTTCTTCTCCTTCCTGTCTTGTCTTGCACCATATTCCTACTTACTCCACCTACTCCTTTCCATATTTCATTGTTTCTTTCTTGTCTCTCCTCTCCTTTGCTTATTCCTCCTTTTTTTAAAAATATTCTTCCCTATATTTTTTTCACCCACATCACTCGCATACACTCAATCTCTCTTTCTAATATCACTCTTTCACTCGTGTAGCAACTCTTTCTCTCAAACACACACAACACTCTCTCTCACTCACACTCTCTGTCTTGCACTCTCACTCTCTCTCTGCCCTTCCTCTTCCCATTTCTTTTATTAGTCAAATACATTTATTGTTTTTACAATCTCCTATGCTCAAATATGTGTTACCATAGCAATGAGGACTTTATTTTATTATGGTTATTATTGAAATAAGGTCCATGCTACTCCTTAACACAGATTTCATAGTAAAATTTCATCAAATTTCTCTCCTCCCCACCAATTTCTTTGTTATACATATATACAAACTTCATCCCATGTTCAAGATGACTTTTAAATTTCTTGTAATGTTTTGTGTGTAAATATGTATGTGTGAATGTGCATATGTGTGCATATATATGAGTGGGTGTGTGTATGTGTTCATGTATGTGTGTATGTATGTATATATATATACATGTGTGTGGATAAATGTATGTGTGTGTATATATATATATGTATATATATACATGTATGGGAATAAATGTATGTGTATATGCATATATGTAAGTGTGTATATATATATATGTATATTTATATACATGTGGATAAATGCATGCATGTGTATGTATATATATCTATGTATATGTATATATATTGTATCCACGTGTGTATATACATAACATAAGCGTGTACTTATATCGTGTGTGTATATGTATATTTATGTATATACATGCATGTATGTATAAGAATATATATAATTTATATAATTGTATTAACAATACAGAGTTCTTTGATATTTCTAGAAACAAAATGAATGAACATTTTTTTAAAATCAATATTTCCTTATGATTTTATTATAATCTATCCTACATAATCTTTACTATGTCAGAGGAAAAAGAAAAATAACAAATTACAAAAACAAAGTTAAGAATATATATATATATATATCTTTTCCTGAGTCCAGTATTTTCGTTGCTCTGGTGATGTGGCTGGACTGCCGATCGCTATATTTGATTTGCTAAGCTGTCTAAACGTATTGTTATTACTCTGGGGTACTTTTCCTCATCCAAGTGCTAAAGCTACATACCGAATTTGCATTCGTTAGCTTGGCCGCGATCTAAAGCTTCGTTAATGCTGTTCTAAAATTTATATATATATTGCGAGCAATGAATCTTGATGTGGATTTAACCCCCAAAACTCTTTCCGAACTATATAAGGAACACTTGTGATTATTTATGCCCTTGAGAAGCCCAACTGGGCGAAACGTACGTAGGTGATATTTTAAATAAACATGTTTTAACGGTCTATTCTCCGATTTTTCACTTTCCCACGTGCTTACGCTCTGCTAACTCTCTAGCCCACTAAATATTAACACTTCGAATATTTAATACTGCCGGCACTAGTATCGAGCACCTTTGGCATACGCTACTTGGCAAATAACTATATGTATCACCTATCCCTCCTTTTTCTCTCTTTCTCGATACGTAAATACTATATATATATATATATATACTGTTAATAAAAAGGACGATTTGTTAGGTCTTCATTACATCTGAGTAGTGACACGCGTTTCGCTATTGAGCTGCTCAAAGTTCAATTTGTATCGATCTGGCCCGACTCTAGAATCAAAAGCTTGTTTTTTTTATGGCCTTGTGTAATAAACAGACTAAACGTTCATTGAAAGATGGATCCTTACACCATTCATAGTGTCTGTATATCTAAATATATAAATACACACACACACACACACACACACACACACACACCACATATACATACAGTGTATGTATATGTGGTGTGTATAAGTTGTACTATTTTCCACAAAATATGTGAAAAACCAGCATACCTCTTATCTACTGGACATACAATATATCGTACATTGTAA
>OZ024743.1:343584066-343689066 GCA_964016885.1 Eledone cirrhosa
TCTGATCTGACTCGTCTCCAATTGTGACAATCCATTCATTCCATGCAGCATATAAGGCAGACGTAAAATGGTGATGTTGATGATCCATCATCATCTGCTTTTCCATGCTAGTATGGGTTGGTCAAGAAATTCTATGGCCAGAAGCCTTTTCTGATATCAACCCATAGTTTTATTTTCAACTATGGTATACACTGCTGATCTTTTGAACTGTTAAGCTGCAGGATGTATTGTTTATTGCTTAAACTGTGGCAATATGAAGATGTACACACACATATGAATATGTGAAGGTACAGACAGGCTTTCACACTGTTTGCACCTATTAAATTTACTGAGAAGGCATTGGTTGGTTCAAAGCTATAGTAAAAGACACTTGCCGAAGATGGCACACAATGAGATTGTTATATATCAATAACTCTTTGCAGTACCACAATGCTATAGCTGATGAATTTTAAGCATCAGAGAAAGACTAGTTATAGACATAAGAGATTATAATGTTATATGTATACTTGTATTAGTTTGTGGTTGTTTTTCTTTATATCTTAACAATCTGCTCATCAAGTTTTGCCTCTAACTCTATTTCCATAATAACTGTCAGTGAAAGAACTGAGTGATGATGAAAGGAAACAGATTATGGTCTCAGAGGACTTCCAGAACTTCTTCAATCGTTCATCTCGTCTTATTGAACGTGTCCTTGCTGAGAATGAGACAGACATGTATATTGACTATGTTGGTAGTGATAAAGAAGGCAAAGATGAGTAAGTACTATGGTTTTTTTTTCCCTATAAATTTCTACTTCTCAGACATTTCAATACATGGGATGTGGTCCAAAACAAGCCTCATCATCATCTTCAGTAGCAGCATCATCACCATCAACATGTTCACTTTTTTCCTGCTGGTTGGATTGGTAAGACATTTTTGAGGCAGCATTCTGTAGCCAGATGCCCTTCCTGATACCAACCCTTACTTTGTTAAAACTTTTTTTTTTACATTACTGCTCATTATGTGCCAACAGGACTTTTCTTTATACGAGACAAATAAACATCACCATTTTATATTTGACATCGTTAGTGAAGTGACAAACACAGAAACACACACACATAGATGATGAGCATCATACAGTTTCCATGTACCAATTCCACTCAAAAGGCATTGCTCTGCCAGTGGCTATAGTAGAAGACACTTGCCCAAGGTGCTCTACAGTAGTATAGAACCCAAAAGCATGTGGTTGCAAAGTGAACCCCTTAGCCACATAGCCATGCCTGCACATATCATACACATCATTATCATATTCTTTTATTCTTTTACTGGTTCCAGTCATTTGACTGTAGTCATGATGGGACAACACCTTCATTTTGTTCATTATATCAACCCTAGAACTTACTTTTTTCAAGTCTGGTACTTATTTGATTAATCTCTTTTTTTGTTAAACTGTTAAGTTACGTGACATAAACACAGACACAAACATACATATATACATAAATACAGACATGATAACATAAATACATACATACATGCACACCCATGCTAGTGTGGAAAATGGACATAAAATGGTGATGATGATGATGACACACATGCACACACAAAAGGGCTTCTGCAGTTTCTATTGTCAGATTCCATTCACAAAGCATTGGTCAACTTATGGCTAGAGTAGAAGACACTTGCCCATGGTGCCATGTCACAGGACTGAACCCAGAACCAACTGGCTGTGAAGGTAACTTAACCACTCAGCACTTATACACTTAAAAAAGTATATATATATATCAAAGAAAGTTGATTTTCTCTTCTGTAAAATTCTTGCAGAATATTCTCTAGTAAACTTAACAGACTATATACATTATTTATATGAAAGATATTTGTATTACTTTCTATCCACCCTAATCACATTACATTATTCTTTTGAGTTAATTTTATGTTCAATCTTCTTTGTATAGTGACCAGTTTGCCGGAGATCGTCTGAAATTAAACAGGTATTTCTTTGATGAAAGATGGTCAAAGCATCGTACCATTACTAGTCTGGACTGGTCCACTCAGGTTTGTCACCCATTACTTGATGTTTAATTGAAGCATATTATATATAGCTATAACTATGATTTAACTCTTTTATGAAATTTTTAGCAACAACAACAAAACTATTACATAAAAATTGTTACATTCACTTTTTATTTATTTCATGAAATCAACGTTTTTGTTGCCCTCTTGATGAGACACGCACATACACACTTATATAACAGGTTTCCCCCACAGTTTCCATCTAGCAAAGTCACTCACAAGACATTGGTCGACCCAATATTATAGTAAAAGGCACATGCCCAAGGTGCCACACAGTAAGATAGAACCTGAAACCACTTAGTTGAAAGGAGAACTTCTTAGACACATAGCCTTGCCTGTTTCAAATTTAACATCATTTCTTTTGTATTGAACCCCAAAGCAAAATAATTGCTTTTTTTTTTGTAAGAATTTCTGGCAAAAAAAATCTATCTTTACTATTAGAACTCCTCCCTCATATAAAGTACCATTCTAATGGATTTCATGTTTAATCTTCAGCATCCTGAGCTGTTAGTTGCTTCCTACAATACCAATGAAGAGTCTCCACATGATCCAGATGGTGTGGTATTAGTATGGAACTCCAAATTTAAGAAAGACACACCCGAATTTACATTTCATTGTCAGGTAGGTCTTGGTTATTTTTTGTTTGTCTTATTCTCAGCTGATTAAAACTTACAGTCTATATATAAGATGTGAAATTGTGTGTATGAATTCAGTATTTAAATCTCTCCCAGGGAACAGACTGACATATGAAGTTTTATCAAAAAGTTCCTGGACTAATTATGCTTTAAAAAAACTAATATATTTACCTAAGTTTTAACATCATCTCCTTTGAAATAGTCACCTTGCACAGCAATATACCGGTCCCAGCATTCCTGCCACTTTTGCAATTCAGCCTTGAAGTCATTTTCTGTAAGCGAGTTGAGGACCTTCTGTGATTTACTCTGGATCTTGGCAATGATGTTAAAACAGCAACCCTTGAGCTGCATTTTCAGCTTGGAGAAGAGATGGAAGTCCGCAGGTGCTAAATCTTCCGCGGGTGCGGAAGCGATACAATGTTGTTTTTGGTGAGAAACTCCTGAGTGAGGAGAGCTCAGTGACAGCACAAGTGATTCGGACAATGAAACTTGTGAAAATGGTGAGGAAAGTAGTGATTCAGGTGAACAAATTCAGTGTGGCCTTTGCACAGCTGATACTAATAGGAATTGTGGATATTATGTAAATCTAGATGAAGGGTGGGTAGACACATTTTTTACTGCACCTTGTGTTGATTCTCTCCATTAGTTTGCTTACAATCTTGAGCTGTGTATGTTACTATTTTTTTGCTCAGGAGCCCAGGTGGAGGGTAAAGTTAGACACAGGAGTCCAGGTCTGAGAGGGTTAATTATATTTGAAAAAAATATGTACACAACCAGAATCAATATTTCTAGGTAAATTTAGGAACCCTTGCATTAAAGAATATTTCATTTTATCACTGCTAAAGACTACATAAGAGAAAACTTGTCTACAAGAATGCGATACATTGACATTTGGTTGAAGCTAATTTCGATATCCTTTAGAGCAGTCATCTTAAAGTTTTATGTGTACATAATGTTTATTAATTATCCTCTCTTTCATTCACATTTTCCTGTAGTCTGCTGTGATGTCAAGTTGTTTTGCCAATTTCCACCCAAACTTGGTAGTTGGAGGCACCTATTCTGGTCAAATAGTTCTATGGGACAACAGAGTGAATAAACGAACACCTGTCCAACGTACTCCACTCACTGCAGCGGCTCACACGGTAAGTATCCTACCACTGCACTAATAACAAACATTTATTGATGAAAGGACTCAAAACTAGTAATAGTCAAATATGTTTTATGTAGGAATTGACTGTAACTTAAGGTTTTGCTTCTCGAGGCAAAACCTGAGTTATAGTCAACTTCTACATATATCTTGTATGTGTGTGTGTGTGTGTATATATATATATATATATATATATAAGTGTTTGTGTGTGTATAAAAAAATGTTATTGATTTAATAAGTGTTGTAAATAGTTCTGTGACTGTGTGTCTTACTTTTCTACCATTTGTTTACTTGAATCTACTGATATATTGATTTAACAGCATCCTGTCTACTGCATTAAAGTGGTTGGGACCCAGAATGCTCACAACTTAATCAGTGTGTCTACTGATGGCAAGATCTGTTGCTGGAGTTTGGATATGTTATCACAACCTCAAGTAAGGATTTTTTTTTTCTTGTATTATCATCATCATCACAATCATTGGTTAACGTCCATTTTCCACGCTAGCATGGGTAGGACGGGCTGTCCCTTTGGGAGAGATCAGGTCGGAGGACCGTGCTTCACTCACACGGGTCTGATTTTGGCTTGGTTTCTATAGCTGGATGCCCTTCATAACACCAACTACATTTACAGTGTGTACTGTTGCTTTTTGTTGTGACACCTACACAACCACTTTACAGTGTGGGCCGAGCACTTTTTGGCATGACTCCCTGATTCTTGACTTTTATGTTAATTTACATATTCTTGGCTATAAATTATGCTAAATACCTCTGGCTATGTTAATCAATATTCATGGCTATAATCATCATTTTATGTTCATTTTCTGTGCTGACATGGGTTGAACAGGTTGTCATGATCTAAGACAAGACGGTCGATATTTTGGCATTGTTTCTTCTGTTGGATACCAATTGCTTCACAGTATGTACTGGATGTATTTTATTGTGATACCAGCACTAACACATTACAAAATGAACTGGGTGCATTTTATCATCGCACCAGCACTAGAGAAGTTGTCAGCAAAAATATAGATTATGCTAATTTCCTCAATGAATTTCTTCAACTGTATCTAGACATTATGTGTTAAAAACAGTATTTTTGCTGTTGGAACATAAAGTAGTCATTGCAGATGACTACTTACTTAATCAGCTTTCATAGCTTTTATCTTCTTCATTTTACAGCCTCTTTCCGTGCTGGCATGGGTTGGATAGGACTTTTTGCGGTAGAATTTTATGGCTGGATGCCCTTCCTGCTGCCATCCCTTTTAATTGAGCATATGGCATGCAGCGATATGGGGGTACCTAGTCTAAAAGCTAGGGTGTAAATGAATGCTTGGGATCTCAGGCTTATTATTAATTTCAAATACCACTAAGCTCAGCTTTGCCTTTCATCCTTTTGAGGTTGAGAAAATAAAATACCAGTTTATGGTGGTATATTGATAGATTTGTTAATGCCAGATCAGATATTTACAGATGTTTTACAGTATTCTGCTGTGGCCTACTTTAACAATGCCAGCTGATCCTTGGGTTTCTTTAGCAGAGTTCACCTTATTACAAGCATTTGGATCAATTCTAGTGATTTTCATAATTCTTCTTTATCTACATTGATTTATTTGTTAACCCTTTAGCATTTACATTACTCTATATATACTATTGTATTTTTGTGGTAAAGGCTTTATTTCTCATAATTATCTCACATAATATTGAATCTATGAGATTTTGATATTTATTTTAACAATACCTTAACATAAGAATGAGCAGCCGGTTATGGCTGGTTTAAACAGAAAGAGGTGAGAGAATTCTGGCCAGATACAGCCGGTTTAAATGCTAAAGGGTTAAGGAATCTATGTCTGTATTACTAAGTAGATTTCCTTCATTATCTTATATTGTAGGATAGCATGGAACTTCAACATCGACAAAGCAAAGCAGTGGCTGTGACATGTTTCTCTTTCTTAGCTGGTGATGTGAACAACTTTGTTGTGGGCAGTGAAGACTGTACAGTTTACACTGCATCTCGGCATGGCAGGTTTGTAAATATTTATGTTCTATAATTAACCATTTTATATTCTTTTATTCTTTTACTGGTTTCTGTCAGTAGACTGTGGCCATGCTGGGGCATGACTTTGATTTAGTCAATCATACCCCCCCTGCACTTATTTTTTCAAGTCTGGCACTTATTTTATTGATTGCTTTTTTAGCAAACACTTATACAGTTTCTGTCTACTGAATTCCACTTGCAAAGCATCAGTCAACCCAAAGCTATAGCAGGTGGCACATGCCCAAAGTGCCACACAGCATGACTGAACCCACAACCAACTCATTGCCAAGCAAACTCTTTAACCACTTAGCCATCTTGTCTGATGATCTTGCGTGAGCTGAGGTGAAACTCCAGAGTAACAAGGCTCACTGCTTAGCCATAATAAATAACAATGTACATATACAAAAGTCTTTTGCCAGTGTCAGAGAATAGACAGACCACAAACGATCGACAGAGAAGAAGGCCAAGCTGAATTTTAGCTGGGCTTAAATATTTGTATGTTTTATGATAGCTATTTCTAGTTATGATGCTGTAGCAAAATTAGCATATGTTTTGTAGCTGTGATAATTTTGCTATAAATATATCAGTTCAGTTATGGATAACTGCTGATGGATTGAATATAAATCAATCCAGCTATAGTCAATAACTAGTAATGATTGAATATAACAGTTCAGCTACGGATAATAATTAGTGATGAATTAAATATTTCTATCCAGTTGTTTATTTATTTATTTATTTAGTGTGCAGATGCCCAGGGTTGGGGACTGCACATATGACAGTGGTCAGGGTTCAAAGGATGAAGTAATTCAGTTATTTCAGTATGGTTTCTTTTAACTGTAATGAACAGACTGAAGTTTGTATGTACTTTGTATGTGGTTGAGAGAGAAAAATCTCATTATATAACTTCTCTATTTTGTATTGCAGTAAAGCTGGTATAACTGAGTCCTTTGAAGGTCACCAAGGTCCTGTGACTGGTATTGATTGCCATAATGTACCTGGTCAGATAGATTTCTCTCCATACTTCCTGACATCCTCTTTTGACTGGACCATTAAGCTGTGGAGTAACCGGGTAAGTTACATCTGCATCTTTACAGTGTGGGTGTTGGGGTGTAAAATACTTGTTTTAAGATTTGTTATTTTAACACAAATAGTGTCTGTCTTAGTCGTGTTATGGTTGGTTCTTATTTCTTATTTGCCACAGGACTTGAAGTATATCCACTCATTTGAAGACAACAATGACTATGTCTACGATGTACAATGGTCTCCCATACATCCAGCCATGTTTGCCAGCGTTGATGGAATGGGTCGATTGGATTTGTGGCACCTTAATAATGAAACTGAAGTAATTTATGCTTATTATTATTGTCTTTCGTGTCTATTTGTTACATGTGATGAAACAACAAAGAAATACATATTATTGTGTTTGTGTGTATGTGTGTTTATTAACTCAGACATCATCATCGTCATTTTTGTTCTCTCTTCACTTTCCAGTATGTCTATAAACCTGTGGATTGTGGAAGTGGTCACAGTTAGGGATGGTGCTTGACTATTTTGCAGTTGCACATACACACACACACAATTGCTAAGTTTAATTTTTAAAAACAGTCAGGTCTGTGCCCCTCAAAAATTAATTCTGAGCACCTTTGAGGTCTGTGCCATAAACAGCTGCCTAATTGGCCTCATGGCAGCACTATATCTGGTCACAATGAAAGCAGACTAGGTGGACTTGGTCAGAATACAGTAGTAGGTATTCCTCTATTCATATCATTAGTGGTGTATATCTAGCACAGTGTTGATGGTGAATTGATGTACAAGTGGTTAGGTATTCTTTAGACATGTGCACCCATAACGGAATTCCCTAGCTAAATCAGTGTGACACAATGTGTTGTAAGGTTGGATCTTTGAATTAAACCACAATTCATCCGGCTAGCCTTCACATAGTTTCTCTCTACTCAGTTTTACTCGCAAGACTTAGATCAACCTGATGCTATGGTAAATAAACTTGCCCAAGATGTTACTCAGTGGGATGAATTCCAGGATTTTGAAATTGTGATGTGAACTTCTTAACCACTCAGCTGTGCCTGCGTCCATGCACACTCACATAACACTATTATAAGAAAACATTTGTAAAAATAGTGAAAAATGTTTGCTGTTTTTATCTGTGGAAAAATTATTATATGTATTTTGGAGTTGTATTTAGCAATTGAGTGGCATTGAAATTATGACAGTCACACAAGGAGTGTGACAAAAAAAAAAAAGTGAGTTTGTGTGTTTTTTTAATGATTAACCCATTTGATACTAAACCACCCTTGTTTCTTTTAAACAAGATGAAGTTTGTATGTACTTTACCAAAGTAGAGTTTAAACCGAAATAGAGTTTAACCCTTTAGCAGTTACATTACTCTATATTTACTATTGTATTTTCATGGTAAAGGCTTTATCTCATATAATTATCTCGCATAATATCGAATCTATGAGATTTTGATATTATTTATTTTGAGAACAATACCTTAAAGTTGGTATGAGGAGCCAGTTATGGCTGGTTTGAACAGAAAGAGGCGAGAGAATTCTGGCCAGATACGGCCGGTTTAAATGCTAAAAGGTTAAAGTTGTAGTCATCAATTTATCTAAACTTTACATCATAATTTTATTTCAGAAGCTTTAGCTATTTTCTAAACACCAACTTATTGATGAAAAAGTTAATTGCATTAATTACTTAGTCCCTCCAAATTCTTGATTATTCCAAAATTATTTGAAAATTACAGGCAGTGTCTTTTATTAGATATATGATAATGAAGGGTAAATTGCAAAATGCTTCTTCCTTGATGTTTTTGCTATTATATAAATGTTTTGTTTGTTGTATTACAGGTACCGACTGCTACAGCTGTTGTTGACAATAATGTTGCTTTAAACCGGTGCAGATGGCACCAAAGTGGACATTACATTGCAGCTGGTGATGACAATGGACGTATTCATGTATATGATGTTGGCGAGGTTTGTCTTTTGTTTTTAGCTTAGATATTTCTTCTTTTTTTTTTGTGTCATCTCTGTATGCGAATGAATTGCAGATGCTTAAAATATGGCCAGTGATAAATGTTATTATTTTACTTTATCATAGACTATGGCCATGCTGGGTCACCACCAACATTAGGTTGTGAAAAGAAATAGAATGAGACAGCTGGGCCATGTTTGGAGGAAAGAAGAAAGTGACTGGGTGAAAGGAGCGATGGAAGTGAAAGGAAGTAGATGTAGGGGAAGACATGGCTAAAGATGATGGAGAAGGAAACGAAAGTCAAGGGATTGGTGAGGGGCATGCAAAGAATAGAGCAACATGGAGAAACTTGTTATGGGGCTCACAAGTTTAAACCCTGCTTTAGCAGAGAAAGTGAATCATAAAACACTTGTTTTGCATGATGGCTATTGTATAACACTGACAACAACTAATGTTGTGAATTGACAAAATGATTAGTGTATAGGGAAAAAATGCCTTGCAGAATTTGTTCCTATTTTAGTTCAAATCCCACTGAGGTCAACTTTGCCTTTCATACTTTTGGGGTTCATGAAATAAAGTACAAGTCCAAGACTGGCAGAATTGTTAATGCATTGGACAGGATGTCTTGCAGTATTTATTCTGGCTCTTTGCATTTTGAATACAAATCCTACTTGCATGGTAGACTTAATCTGTCACCTGATTTAACACTGTTGATTGGCTCTTGAGAGCCTCTAGTGAAGTATACTCTGATGCAAGCATTTGAATCAGATCTCCAGTTTGAGGATATATTTCTCCCTCCACCCTCACCAATCTTGGAGGCACTGAAAAGGGCCATAAGTACTGCTTTTCTCTCGATGACTGAACAGTAAAGAACAAAAAACTGAGAATGGACACTTCAAAATTTTCCCAGCCTCAGAGGTTTCTTCTATGAGAATGGGAAACCTTCAGACTTACAGATAAGCACCTCTCAGCCATTTTAATTTATAGAAAAGCAAAGGATGTTTTGATCCTTCATCATTTTCTACTGCTTCCAATACCTGCAACCATAGAAAAGCAAATGTAAAAACTATGATGGGGGATCATGGTGATGATTGTATGTTTGTGTGCATTGCCTTAGTTTGCTGAATACTTTGTTTATATGAATTTCTTTCTTTTCTAGCATATTGCTAACCCAAAGAATGATGAATGGTCATGTTTCCGACAAACGTTGCAAGAACTGAAGAGCCATGCTGTCGAACGTGAAGAAGATTCTTCATTTATGGGATCAATGTCAATGCCACTACGGTAATTTTGTAAACACCAACCCACTTACCCCAAATTCTTGCACAGCTACTGAACATGAACAGCAGGCCATAGCTTCCAAGGAGACATACACAACATCAGAAGAAGGAAAAAGAGACAGAGACAGTTGTGATGTTGAATAGTGTCATTGCATCATTTCAGACTTAAATAAGTTCTGACCTTCATTCAGTTAATAACTGCTTTGATTTAATTTAGCCTTGCCTTTTGTTTTCATTTGAATTACATCTTATTCTGCTGGCATATTTTGTTCATCATAGTTTTCACCAAAGAGAGAGAGAGCCTCTCTCTTAGTTATTATTTTTTTCTTATAATGAACAATCTAATTTAAGTATTTAGATTGGTCAAGAGAAGGTCTTAGGAAATGCATGTAATATTATCATTATACAAAATACATATTATCTTTGTTTTCCAACATGGTTTGTTTGTTATATGAACAATTCTTTTTTTTTTTTGCTATAAGTAAAAAATTTGTTTTTATTTAACAGAATCTAACAATAAAAGTTGTTTCTAATTTAACTTCAGTTCTAAACCTTGGGCTATTATTTCTGTTGCATGCTGATTTTTCACCAAACACTAATTGAAACAATTTTTCATAGAATAATTTTATAAATTGTTACTTTGTAAGAGTAATTTATGCCTGGAAATTCAATTAAAAAAAAAAAAAAACAGTAAGAAACTTTAAATAGTTTGATAAACAAACTGTTTGTACAGTTAGTTAATTATGTCTAACATATAAATGACGGTTTGTGGTGCCCAAACAAGATGGAGTTTAAATAAAGAAGAATGCATCTTGGGAAAGAAGATATTACATGAAGCAAACAGATAAAAAATATTCTACAAAATAATATATTTACAAAATTATTCTCTATAAAGAAGTTTCGATAAAGAATCATTTTGATAGAAAGGCATAGCAATGCCTAAAATGGGTACCATATAAGTCATCCTGTCTTATATGTTTTTATTTTTTTTATTTTAAACCATAAATACTTCTGCGATACAAACAATGTTTGCCTTGAATCTAGAAATATCTAAACACAGATATTAAGGAATGGTTGATGAACTTGAAACTGAAGTTAAAATAAGGGATGAGACATGTATTATATTTTTTCTACTTTATGCTTCTGACTTTGGACCTAAACACCTTCTGCTTGGTAAAAAACAGTTTTGTATTCATTTTAGTTATTATTGCAGATGTTTTTATCTTCTTTCAAAACTGAACACTCAGCTTATTGATGAAGCTATTCTATATCCATAAGTGTGTGTATGTATATTTCCATGTGTGTGTGCGCGTGTGTTCAATTGCACTTGTTTGGCAAGTGATTTGATCTGAAATGTGATGGGACCCAAAACAGTTTTGTATCATTGTTATAGTTGTTACAACCAAAACCATGGAAAAGCAGACGTAAAAACGATGATGATGATTGTTACATATTCACTGATACTTTCTTATTATTTATTAATAACATTATCATTTATATATATATTATGTATGTATATAGGTTTAAAGAGAAGTTATACAATACATGTCCAACCCATGCAAGTATGGAAAAACGAGAGTAAAAATGATATATATTATGTAATCCATGTGAGCATGGAAAAACCAAATATGAAATGATGATCACAATAATAATGATGAAGTAAATGTGAATATGTGTGTTTTTAATGTTTACAATAACTCAACCATGATGTAATTGTTATATATATGTACGTATGTGTATGGAAAGTGGACATTAAATGATGATGAGGAGGAAGTGTATATCTATAAATACACTATGTAGTTGAATAAGACAATGCAGTATGCACACACACTCATATATATATATAAAATGATGCTATCTGATAAAGTTAAGATACATATATAGTATGCAGAAGTAAGTTTAAAGAGAAATTATACAATACATGTCATGACTTGGCAATTCTAAAGTTTAGATCGAGAGTCTTTCAAAGAGGGATTGAATATGATCATACTTTTAGTTAATGTAGGTATTTATTGAATTGAACTATTGGGCTTAATATCACTGGCAATTATTCCACTGCTGCTATTATTGTTATCATTATTGATGGTGGATTGGCACGCTTTTTATGTTCTGTGTCCAAATCTCACTGAGGTCAACTTTGCTTCAATAAAATAAAGTACCAGTCATGTATTGAGGTTGATGTAATTAACTTTCTTCTCACACATTGTTGGCAATGTGCCTAAATTAGAAATCATTAAGGGCACTGAATGGGTAGGACAAATGCCTTGCTATATTTGTTCCAACTCTTTACATTCTCAGTTGAAATCCTACTAAAGTTAACTTGGCCTTTCAAGCTCGATAAAATGAAGTACTGGGGTCGATATAATCAACTTTCCTCCTGCCTATGTTAGAAACTATTATTATTATTATTAAGGGTTGTGGATTAGCAGAATTGTTAGAGGTTAAGATAATTTTGCTTCCGTTCGATTTTACTTGGGTAATGATTCCTTGATGTGTTGAGACAATATTTCATCTGTCGACAACTGCTGCTTTCCCCTGGAGAATGTATTTACTTTGTAAGAACCACTCCATACCAACCATTTTATTTCTCTGTAATACCAAAATAAAATTTATTTGCTTACATCTGTCTTATCTCACTCATTCTGATTGTTAATGTTTTATATATATTTTTTGCTTCATATTTTTCTTTTTCTAAATAGCACTGGAATGACAGTGTGATTAAGAAGTATCCTTTGCAACCACATAATTTCAATTTGTATTCCAGTGTCTACTCCTATAGCTTCTGGATGACCAATGCCTTGTAAGTGAAATTTGGTTAACAGAAACTGTACAAAAGCTTGTCATATGTAAATCTCTCGCTCTTTCCCTCTCTCTGCAAATTACTTCCCCCCCCCCCCCCCCAGTATGCTTTCTCCCACCAGATCTCGCTGCACATTGAGTTAGCGCAGGGATGCACATTTCTGATTGAGCAATGTCCTTGTAATGTCAAATTTAATAATATATTAACTTGTCCTATGCCTTGGTTATCTTCATCAAACCATTACTACTATATATATATATATACACACACCTACATATCTATTGACTGCCCTAACCCACTAACAAAACACTCAGAAAATACTGTAAAACAGCTAATATGCACTCATAATTCCCGCTAAACTTCACCTATGGAAGTGTGGAATAGTGGCTGTAAAAATGATGATACATATACACATGTCATCATCATCATCATCATCAACGTTTAACGTCCGTGTTCCACGCTTGCATGGGTTTGGACGGGGGTAGTCCCACTTGAGGCAAGAGTGATTGTCTTGCTCGCATAGGACTGTCTGGCAGGTTTTCTACAGTTGGATGCCCTTCCTAACACCAACCACATTTACAGTGTGGGTCTGGGAGGTTTTTACCGTGTTGCCTACACGGCCACATTACAGCGTGGACTGTGTTTTTTGTCGTGACACCTACACAATCTCATTTGTTTCGGCCTGGATGGCGCGGCACCAACATAACTTTACATAGGACGGGGTGGTGTGGGTGGGTGGGGGTGGTGGCGGGACGGGGGTGTATTTTGTTAGAGATGCCTACTGGCAAGGCGGGTCTTCTCTGTTACTGAGTACCGCCAAAGGTCTCGGTCCAGTGACATTGTCTTGGAGAGGTGTAAGTGTGTGAGGTCGGAGTTTATCAGCTCGTCCCATGTTTTTCTAGGTCTGCCTATTCCGTGGCTACCGTCTATCTTTATTGCCCTGCACTTTGTTATACAGCTATCGACTTTCATGCGCATCACGTGTCCATACCAACGTAGCCTTCTCTCCAGTAAACAACATCTGATCCCTCTTATCTCTAATTTTTTCCTTAGTTCGTTTACGTATATTACTGTTACACATCCAGCGGAGCATGCAAGCTTCGTTCCTCTCTAGTCTGCGTATATCCTCTGCACACAATGCCCAGGTCTCACTACCATGCAACATTGCTGTTCGTATGCAGGCATCGTACAACCTGCCTTTCATTTTTAGGGAGAACCCTTTAGCAGCTAATAGTGGTATAAGCTCTCTGAACTTTTTCCAACCAGTTCTGACTCTAGCTACAGTACTTTCAGAGCACCCTCCCCCACTGCTGATTTTATCGCCCAGGTAACGGAAGCTGTCCACTATTTCTATAGAACCCTCTGCGCAATTGAAAGAGCTAGTATTTTGTGGGCACTTGCTGCTACTTACTGCAATTAGTATGTTGACATTCATGTTATCCAAAATGGCTGAGTTTCAGTACATCATCTACTTGGCATGATGTGAATGGAGGATTTATGTTTTATTGCTAATGCTTTCTAACCAGAGTTCTGTCTAGTTCAGGTAATCTATGGTAACTTTAATACTCTGGTAGATGGAGTTAACTATTTGCTGGATGCTTTCAGTGTTCCTTGCTAATTCCTGACTGCTCCTGCAGGGGTGTTTTCGCTACAATGTTAATGTCATCTACATAACGGTAGTCAGGGTTATAGAGTTCTCAATTAAGCATTATTTAAGTCTCCTGCCCCACCATGCACCACAGAGAGGTTAGCTACATCACCAGCAATGCTGACACCAATAGCTGCCCCCTCTTCTTGAGCATAAGTTCCTTAAGGGTTAGTCTTATACCTCCCAGTTTTTCACTACTATATATATATATATATATAAACACACACAAATGGATGCAGCATGGCTAAGTTTGCATTGCAGTTACTAGGTCTTTGGTTCAATCCGACTGCAGTGCATCTTGGGCTTTAGATCAACACATGCCTTGTGAATGAAATTGGGTAGATGGAAACTATTTGGAAGCCTGTCAGATGTATTGAAGTAATTTTTTTAAAGCATCTGTTTTGTATAAATGTCTAATAAATCTCTACCAATAACTGGAATCTATGGCAAACCAAAGGTTACCTTAACAACTATACAAGAGTAACTTGGCAGAATTGTTGGAGTGTAAGACAAAAATGCTTTGTAATATTTGTTTTTGTTCTCAAGGTTCAACTCCTGATCCTTCACTTGGCCCTTGGGTACCTTAGAGTCTACTATGTTGCAAGTGGTGACATTTGTCAATTTGTTCAACATATGGGTGGTATGTATAATAGTAATAAAACTATTGGCTTTAAGTTTTAATTTAGTAAGTCTGGAAGAAAAGGCAGAGCACAAGGCCTTAAACAAATCAACTCCTTTTGGAAAAATATGAGCAAGGAGAATTTTTCAGAGGGCTGATGCCTTAAGCAGAGTGGTTAGTGTAAGGGTTAGAAGGTTGGACACATAGATGATGAAGCGGCAAGATGGAGACGTAATGAGACCAATTTACAAGGAGCAGAGGCCATTGTAGTAGACAGAAAGGAGGCAAAGGAGAGACAGGTGTCTCTAGGTTAATTAGAGAATTGAGTGACTTTATATTGATTAGTCGAGTGGCTTTTCTCTGGTGTTCTAGGATGTGTGTGTAAGGGCAGTATTTGATTGTGGGTCTTACCTGAACGTTGTAAATGGTCATTGATTGTTGGAAGTCTCGAAGAGGACTAGTATTTGGGATGTAGTCCTAGCTATGTTAAGAATGTGTCAATGGTATGAGATCTCATTCATTGTAATGCCTAGCATTTGAAGCCATCACGAGGACTAGTTGCATGCAGCTCCTACGTAAAGGTGAGATGCAATGTTTTCTTGATATGCAGTGCATTTGACAGAAAAATTGCCCCCACAACACGTCCAAATAATGCAAGTATGGAAAAGTAGATGTAAAATTGATAATCTCAGGAAATATACATGTGGGGAGGAGTTGAGAATGATTTGTTATGTTCAACATGAATATATTTGAAAATGTGAGTTAAGAAAGATAAATTTGGAAGGCAATAATTGATATGTGCAAGCCCTGGGTGGTGAATTAGTAGAATTGGTAGTGCAACAGACAAATGCTTTGTGTCTCTTCTAGTTCTTTACATCCCAAGTTATCTGGTTTAACACTGCTACCTGAATACAGGGTGCTTTTTTTACTTTGCTGCAAGAGGTTGAATCATGCCTAGTTTTACCATATTTTCCTCAGTGTCTGAAGCCCTAAAGAGAAGACTATGGAAGGGTGTTTCTCTTCCCTTACTGATTAAAATGTCAAGAGGATTCTTCAGTTGTGTCAGGTGGATGATAAAAAGCACTCACTACACTTTGTAAAGTGGTTGGTGATAGGAAGGACATCCAACTGTAGAAAACTTGCCAGTGTTGAGAGGATTCTTCAGTTGTCAGAGACAATCTCCCTAGTGTTGGTGCCACACAAATGCTTTCAGAGAACTCTGGAGAGAGGATTGAATACTGACTTGTCAGTGATGACCTGTCCCATCATTGCAGGGAGAACAGATGTTAAATGATGATATTCTTCAAGCAAGTAGGGAGGCAACTACGGACATGTATTTAATGTTTATTAATAAAAAAAATAATTTTAGATACAGAATAAAAAACAACAGAATTAATTCTTTTAAAAATAACAATTGAAAAAATAAAAATAAACGCAATGAACTATATAATCATAAACAAAAAAATTATTACCCATTCTAGATTTTACTAGATATGAAGGAAATCTGTAGATGGACAGATATGTGAACAGAACTGAGTGTACATCTACATACATGTGTGTGTGTGTGTCTGTGTGTGTTGAACTTCCCTCAGTTCTGATGAGTATACGTTGTTTCACCCATAGAACAGCCTGTTAAACTAACGTACAAGTGACTGAGCATTCCAGTGCATGACATAGCTGGCCCTTTAAATTACAGGCTACAGCTCATATTTTGCCAGCAGAGTGAACTGGAGCAATAAGAAATAAAGTGTTTTGTTCAGGGACATGTGGCACATAATGGTCATATACATATGTGTGTGTGAGGACATTATGTATGTATACGTTTTATACACAGACTTCTATCTATCACAACCTATTTAAACCAAGCAGGCTTTAAAATAAAATTGTTTTTACTAATCATCGTTTTATTGACCATAGGACAAAATGCCTTGCATTTATTTATGACTTTATATTTTAAGTTTAAATTCTACCAAGGTCATTCTTCTGCAGTCAATAAAATAAAGAACCAGTTACGTGCTGGAGTCGATATAAACAACTTCCCCTGACCTAAAATTAGAAATAATTATTTTTATTGAGCAGTCATGTTTGTGAGAATTCAATTCAAATCTTAGTACTACTGTGCGACACTTTTCCGGAATCTATCAGAATGCCCCTTACATTACCAACTATTTAAATAGCACCTTAAAAGAGACATAGGCATATTTTATATATGTAACTAACATAGAATTACTCTAGTGTTTGATGAAAGAGCTTTGACAATGAACTACTAAACAACCATCCAGTTATCAAACTAACCGAATGAGAAATTATAATAATAAATTGAAGTGAAACCCAGCAGGTGCGTGTGTTTTTTATTGGCAGCATGACCTTCACAAAATATAATATACATATATATATTGACACACAAACACATATATATATATACATACACATCTATACACACACGGGTATATATATATATATACACATACACACGCACATATACACACACACACACGCACATATATATATATACACATACACACACGCACATATATATATATATATAATTGTTTCTACTTATGGCACAAGGCCAGCAATTACCCAGTGCATTACTGGTACTTTATTTTATCGACCCCGTAATACAAGGAAGATTTGTTAAGCCTTCATTACGTTTATTGATTGGTGACATGTTTCGCTATTGATCAGCTCAAGGTTCGATCTGTATCGACCTGGTCTGACTCAGGAATCAAAAGCTCGTCGGACTTCTGGTGTTGTAATGACTAACGACTTTAGCTCTACACCTTGCTGCAGACGACGCAAATCTAAACATCGAGTGCTCACCTGGGTGAACCGACAGTAACTTCACGTTACACTCCCTGGTTATATATATATATGAGATGCTTACAGCACCTAGGTTTGCAAAGTGGTCAACCATCTAGGTGTTAACTAAGCTAAGATTGTTTAACTTCAGTGATCAAACTATCACCAGCGTTTTCAACATGATATTGCTTGAATGGGACAGTTCTAGTCCTGAAGTCATTTCTATAAATAATATCTATCTATCTTTTCTACTAATATATTGAGTACCTTATCTGTAGTTTCTGAGTCCCCTTTGGAAAGCCATTCTTAATTACAGATATATTACACAGATTCACACATGTAATAACCTGATGCCAGCATACACAGATTCACACATGTAATGACCTGATGCCAGCATACAGATACATACATGGCTAAACTAGTCAATGGTATCTAAATTCCGTTGAAAGAGCCCCAATTTTGGCAGAGACTGGACTATTGGTGAGAAATGTAAAAAATATAATCAGAACACACACAAATATATACACACACATATATACATTCATACACACACACACACATATACATATAGCAGTGAAAGTGGACGTTAAATGATGATGATGATATAAATATACGGAGAGGGATGTCTTCAGGTTTGACAAATGACCCTCTGCTCACTACAGTTTCAACATTTCAAAGGACAATGAAGAAAAAGAAGGAGGAAGCAGTGAAGCCTCTGTCTATATGTGGTAAGGCTGGACTTGTAGGAGAGTGGAAAGAAAGGGTTAGAGTTTAAGAAAAATGATTAACCGGATATATATATATACACCAAGACATTCCTGACGTTTCATATCATAATGAATCGAGGTGGGAAAGAAGAGAGACGGGGAGCAGGGAAAGTTCTGTAGCCATAGCATATACCATGGGCAGCCAGAGAAAAAAATACAAAAAAACAAAAACAAAACAAACAGCAACACCAAGTTATTGTAGTCCATCTGTCCCCACCCCTCTCTAATCGGGTTGTCCAGCCACTTAAAGTGGTGTGGATGACATACATCAGCTTTGGCTGGAGTCATTAACAATGTCACTTTCAGAGTCTGATGATCCTTCGTCATCTGATGTGATCTGTTTCTCTTCTAGTTTCTTCTTGATGGCATGTAGCCTCTTTAAGATGGACTGATAGTCGAATGAGCCTCTTTTATCACCAAAAGGATCCTGGACAAGCAAAGAGAGTAAATTTAAAGTCATTACTTTAAAAAATCATAACTGTAGAAACCACACTTCATCTCCAACACCCACAATCTGGCCTTTGGTTGCTTTTAGCAATCTACTCTCTGGCAAGCATTTGGGACAGATCTCCAGTTTGGGGAAACCTTTTCCCTCCCCACCAGTCTCGAAGGCTTTGAAAAAAGTAATGTACACCTGACTAAAAAAAAAAACAAAAAACACTTCAAATATATCAAGCAAACAGGGGTGCTTCTACATGGTTGCTTGACCTGTTAGAAATAGCAGTTAGATCTTTCTCAAATCATATCCTAATGTCTTTGGAAAAGGCATGTTAGTTAATATAGTCCTAGGTTCCCTGTACACCAGAAAGGGAAGAGCAGTATCAGTGACCATTTACCAAGCTTTTGGGACGGGTGAAGGAGAAAGAGGCCTACCTGATTTGAAAGCTTGCAACAGAGTGAGCCCTGCTAAATTACTCAAGGGCTTTGTGGCAGTGGGCAATGGATTAAATCTATGACCCAGGTAGACCACAGCGAGAAAACACAAAGAACCAGAACAAATACTACAAGACATCATGTCTGATGATCTAACAATTCTGCCAATCCACTGCTCTGTATTTGTCTTTCATTCTTTTCGAGTTGATAACATAAATTACCTCAGAGAAATGTGAACTCAAGAGTGCAGAGAATCGTTCATTTGATAGGATTTGAACTCAAAAGCATTTCATTCTATGCTTCTATGCTTTAACAACTGCCAATTTACCACCTACATTTCAAGACACAGTAAAAACAGTAGATAGCACTACTTACCTGCATTGTTTGTCCTTGTTTTAGGAGGTTGGCTTTACACACAGATTCATAATAATCATAATAAGTGGGGAAAGATTTCTCCATTACTTCTCTGAAGATAAAAGATAGAAATAACATTAAGTAAATGATCACTTAATGAATATAAACTACTTCTAGATTAGAAAAAAAACTGTCATTACAAACCTAATGAGGGTCTATGGTGTATTATTTACATATCTTGAGCTTCAACTTCCCTAGACTATGTATATATGTGTGTATATATAGCATTGGTGATACAATAAAATCGTAGTGATTGTGTCGTGCAAAAATGTGTCCAGTACAATCTGTAAAATGATAGTGCTGGTGCCAAGATGAAATCATCACCGTTTTACATCCATTTCTCCATTCTAGCATAGGTTAGACGAGTTATCCTGTTGTGGGCAATGCTAGGTCAGGTGACCATGTCTTGCTCATACAGAACTGATTCTAGCTTGGTTTCTATGGCTGGATGCCCTTCCTAACGCTAAAATGATTATCATTAGGAAGAGCATCCAATTGTAGAAACAAAGAATCATTAAACTCAGACTAGTCCTGAATAAGACAATTACCACAATAATATCAGCTTACGCACCCCAATCGGGGCTGCCAGACGAACTTAAGGATAGGTTTTACGAGTCCCTAATACACACTACTGCTCTAACAGACGACAAGGACTTCCTAATCATTGCAGGAGATTTTAACGGACACGTAGGTAAACACTGCGACGGCTTCAATAGAGTACATGGAGGCCATGGAGTTGGCACAAGGAATGAGGAAGGATTCAGACTTCTAGAATTCTGCGACGCCAATGACATGTCGATATGTAACACAAACTTTAAAAAACCCGACAACCACCTGATCACCTATAGATCAGGGGAGCACTCTAGTCAGTTAGATTTTATCCTCATCAGAGGACGTGACAGATGGACGGTCGTAAACACAAAAGCCTTCCCTAGTGAGGAATGTACATCCCAACATAGCTTAGTTGTCAGCGACCTCACGGTCAGAACTAGACGAGCCCTGAAACAGAGGCCAACCTGGAGAAGAAAGATCTGGAAGCTGAAAGTCCCCTCAACCAGTAACAGATTTAAAGATATTTTACTCAACGCCTACGACAGTAAAGAAGAACAGATAGAGACATTTAACGTAGAAGAGAACTGGGAGTTCCTAAAAAATAACTTACTAGAGGCGACGGATGAGGTTTGTGGCTGGAGTAAGACCTCAAGCAGGAGGAGAGTGACTTGGTGGTGGAACAATAAGGTAGATGAAGCAGTCAAGGCCAAGAGACAGGCATGGAAAGAATGGAAGAACGGGGGGAGCAGGGTACATTACATAGAGACCAAGAGGGAAGCTAGGCGACAAGTATACTTAGCTAGGAGGGAAGCAGAGGATAGAAAATTCAAGCATGTTTTACAACGTGAGGACCAGAAACAGGAGGTATTCAAGATTGCGAGGCAGTGTGTCAGAGATAGTTGTGATGTCATTGGAGAGAAGTGTATCCGGAATGATAAAGGTGAGCTTGCCCTCACAAGTGCTGAGAAGAAAGATGCATGGAAGAGTCATTATGATAGATTACTAAATGAGGAGAATGCATGGGAAGAAGAGACCCTACCCCACGTAGACCCTATAGAGGGACCAGCAGTACAAGTCAGCGGCAGCGTAGTAAGTAAGGCAATCAGAGATATGAAGATAGGGAAGGCAACCGGTCCATCGGGTATAGCTGCCGAGATGCTGAAGGCATCTGGGTCTGTAGGTCACACTATAACCACACGTATCGTTAACCAGGTAATACTAGAGGGGGCCATACCAAAAGATTGGTGCAGTAGCATCATTGTCAACTGCTACAAAGGTAAAGGCGATGCACTAGATAGAGGAAACTATAGAGGTATAAAGTTGATGGACCAGGTCATGAAAGTAACAGAAAGAGTTATAGCACAGCTGATTAGGGACCGGGTGAATATAGACGAGATGCAATTTGGGTTTGTTCCAGGGAAAGGCACCACTGATGCGCTCTTCCTTGTGAGGCAATTACAGGAAAAGTACCTAGCTAAAAGTAAGCCACTCTACTTGGCATTTGTCGACCTTGAGAAAGCCTTTGACAGAGTTCCACGTGCAGTAATCTGGTGGGCTCTTAGAAAACTAGGAGTAGATGAATGGCTTGTGAAAGCGGTACAAGCCATGTATAGGGGAGCAGTCAGCAAAGTTAGGATTGGCAATGAGTATAGCGAGGAATTTAGCGTACAGGTTGGGGTCCACCAGGGCTCTGTTCTTAGCCCTCTCCTGTTCATCATAGTCCTGCAGGCAATAACGGAGGAGTTTAAGACCGGATGCCCATGGGAACTCCTGTATGCTGATGACCTCGCACTCATAGCTGAATCTATGGTAGAACTAGAGAATAAATTCCAAACCTGGAAGCAGGGACTAGAGAGAAAGGGCCTCAAAGTCAACATGACAAAGACTAAGGTCCTTATAAGTAGACGAGAAAACAGAACCCAGATCCCCTCAGGGAAATGGCCTTGCTCAGTATGTAGGAAAGGTGTAGGTAGGAACTCCATTCTTTGCCCCAAATGCAAACAATGGGTACACAAGAGATGTAGCGGGATCTCAGGAAGCTTAATTAAGAATGTAGGATTCACATGCAGCAGCTGTGCTGAAACAGCAAGCAAACAGCCACAGGAAACAAGTACCACCAATCTCTGGGAGGGCCCTGTAGAAACAGTAGACAGCTTCTGCTACCTAGGTGACCGAATTAGCAACGGAGGTGGGTGCTCAGAAAGTACAATAACTAGGGTAAGAACGGGATGGAAGAAGTTTAGGGAACTACTACCACTGCTAGCTGCAAAAGGCTTCTCCCTCAGAATGAAAGGCAGACTGTATGATGCGTGTATCCGAACAGCGATGTTGCATGGTAGTGAGACCTGGGCGCTGAAGGTGGAAGACTTACGTAGATTAGAGAGAAACGAAGCCTGCATGCTCCGATGGATGTGTAACAGTAATATACGTGAACGACAAAGCATAAATGAATTGAGAGAGAGACTGAGCATAAGAGGAATCAAATGCTGCGTGCAGGAGAGGCGGTTACGCTGGTATGGACATGTGATGCGTATGAAGGATGACAGCTGCATAAAAAGGTGCAGAGCACTAGAAGTTGATGGAAACCGCGGAGTGGGGAGACCCAAGATGACTTGGGATGAGGTGATAAAAGCCGACCTTACCCAACTACACCTCTCAAAGTCAATGACACACGACCGTGACTTCTGGCGTCACGCAGTAATACAGGGTACCCGACCTCCCATGGGTACATGCTGATGCATATAAACAATATGCCCCCCCCCCCCCCCCCACCGCAAGGTGGTCGTGGAGGTGCCACGGCAAAAAAGCACCCAGCCCACACTGTAAAGTGGACGTGTAGGCGCCACGAAAAAGCACCCAGCACTCACTGTAAATGAGGTTGGTGTTAGGAAGGGCATCCAGCTGTAGAAATCAAGCCAGATCAGTTCCTGTATGAGCAAGGCATGGTCAGCCGACCAGACACTGCCCACAACAGGACAACCCGTCTAACCCATGCTAGCGTGGAAGAACGGACGTAAAACGGTGATGATGATGATGATGATGAATGTCCAAAATAGAACATATGAGTAAGATGGAACCGAACAATGAGTGAGTGTTGCATAAAAAAATGCTGTTTACTGATGGTGGAGGATAGCTGTTAGAAAAAGTTAGGAGGATGTTGGAAGATCTGGTAAGATCAGAGGCCAGATCTTAAGATGTTGAGTTTCACAGGTCACGGTATGTTGTATAAACAGAACAGTTTATTTATTGATCCCAGTAATTGACAGATACTTTATTGAACTCAGAATGTAAAGAGCTGGAACAAATACCTCAAGGCATTTTTTAATGCTTCTGCCAATCTACTGCCTAAGATGATGAAAATAGTGATTATGATGAGCATGATGAAGATGATGGTGGTGGTGATGATGAGAAAAAATATAATACCGTAGTGCTTGAGGACAGCTACATCGTTCTTCCAACATATCACAAACTGCAACCCGTAGAGATTCGTGCTGTATCACATCATTATACCGCTTAGCATCACCAACATTACGCTCCTGTTTAACAGAAAAATGGAAACAGTTCACTGAAAGTGTATTGTCTCTAACACCTAGAGATATAGAGAAATAACAACTGGAAGTGACAGTGTTACACCAGATAGAAAGAGAGCAACAGAAATATTAAATAACAAAACAAGATTTGGTTTGTTGCTTAAGCAAAGGCCTTGACAAGAGATGTTAAGCATGACCTTGATGAGAGAAGATAAATATGGCTTAATGAAAGCTGTTGATGATGGATCAGTTTTGGCAATGTGCATTCAGTTGTTTGATCCACTGAAATAGCTGCTCATTGAGTTAATGTGTAAATGGCTAAGTATTACACAGACATGTGCACTCCTAACTTAATTCAAAAGCCAAATTAGTATGGCGCAATATGACATGGCTGGACCTTTGAGTTACAGCTTGGTTTCTTCTAATGAGCTTCTACAATTTTTCAATCATCTTCTTTGGCCAATTATTTATAGAGCGGGGGGGTCTTAGGACAAGAGTCCTCAGACATGTCTTCCAGAGAATCCTACCAGAAATAACCATCTCTAATCAATCCGGCTGGACCCCCAAGTGATACCAACTGAGCTCCTAGATGTTATCTAACCATCTTGCTAGTGGTCTACCTCTAGGTCCGCTGCTGGTTGGCTTTGTTTGTAAAATTTGCCTAGCAAGTCTCTCCTTAGACATTTAAAACATGTACGTAGCATCAGAGCTGTAATGGCTCTATATGAAGTAACTCCCTGATCTGAGCTATGCAACCTATTGAGTGATGTTACTCCAAAGACCCTTTGAAGGAACCCCATTTTGGCCACTTGTATTCTTTCAGTCATTACCCAAGATTTATGATCATAGGTAAGGGTAGGTATAAATATTGAATTGAAGATAGCGAGTTTAGCACTCATAATTTTACAAGTACCCTCAAGATCCTTTACAACAACTACAAAGTACATGACTAATATGTCACTAACATTACAATCATTCTTATTCTAAAGATGAGGTTTTAAAGGTCTTGAAATGCTCAAAGACTTATGAATTTAGGAAAATTGTTCTAAAACAAAGAGCTGATAAGAAAACTGGGGGAAAAAGTAGACAGAGGTAACTGTCCACTTTTTTCTGCCTCCAGGGGTAATTTACTAAATTGTCTTATCTATTATGATCAAGTATTATTGTAGTCATTTGCCTTGGGATGACCACATTTTAAATTACAACTTTTCCTAATGCTTCTCAAGCATATATAAATTAAAGCCTTCCATAATTTTATATAAGAACCCTTTGTTAGAGTAATGTTCCAAACATCAACTTAATAATAAAAAGGGTTAAGTTATGTCATTAAGCTCCTTCAAATTTTTCATTATTTTCAAATTTAGTCTAAATACTTGGGCTATGCATTTCAGAGATATAACAAACATGCTCAGCGAAATATATCAAAGTTATCTTCCCTGAAAGAATTTACAGCTGAAAAGTTTAATGTGCACTAAGAGAGAAAAGTTATAAAGACAACTACAAGTTATCAGTAAAATGTGAATTTACATGCATGTATATAAAACGAACCTGCTCAAATCCTGGTTCATTATGATATGGTTTGTCATTCATTAAAGACTGGATGGATATAAGAATGCTTGAAAGAGACTGAGCAGGACTCCAGCATGGGCCACTCCATGTCCTATACAATAGAAGAGAAATGTAAGGTGAAATGTATGTATACTTTATTTGCAGTAATAATAATAATGATATTTCTACTTTTAGCACAAGGTCAACAATTACCCCAGTACATTACTGGTACTTTGTTTTATCGACCCCCGTAAGGATGAAAGGCAAAGTTAACCTTAACGGATAATAATAATAATAATTGTTTCTACTTTTGGCACAAGGCCAGCAATTACCCCAGTACATTACTGGTGCTTTATTTTATCAACCCTGTAAGGATGAAAGGCAAAGTTAACCTGATGGGATTTGAACTCAGAACATAAAGGGCCATAACTCTTATGCTACAAAGCATGGTGTCTGACACTCTAATGACAACTATAATAACGGCAATAATAAAAAAAAGAAAAAAGAATGAGAAGAGGAGGGGGTTGCAAGAACTCTAGTATCGCAGAAGTGAGGGGGTAAAGGTGGAGGGTGATTGGGGCCTAGGGCAAAGGGGCAGAAGTGCTGCGCCCTATAGACAAGACGGCAGGAAGTAAGGTAATGATTTATGTATTTCAAACCATTCTTCAGCAATGTCAAGAACACGACAATTCTTTACAACTGGATGATCTTGTTGATACTATCCTTTTTAGTCAACTATGACATGGAGAGATACAATGTACCTATTCTAAATTAGATACCAGATAAACACACATTTAATGATTTCTTTATCATCATTTCACTTCTGTTTTCCCTGTTAGAAGAGTAGGACAAGTCATCACAGACCAAGTCAATGTTTAATTGGAACCACCCATCCCTCAGATAGGCTATGAGTTTGTCTCGTTTACATATGTTCCTGTTGTCTACAGAGTGTGCCATACATTTTATTGTGGGACCAACACAAATGAGGTGATGTCCTTAGCACAAGTGAAGAGTCTTCTTGACCATTTGTTTGGCAAGTTTTCTAAGGTTTGATGCCTTTATTACCAACAACCACTTTACAGTGTGAACTGGGTGCATTTTATAATGTCACCAATACTAAAGAGATTGTTATATCTTTGACACAAAGGAAGAGTTGTTTCAATCCTTTTTTTGGCATAGTTTCTATAGCTGAAAGCCCTTCTTATCACCAACCACCTTACAGGGTGTACTGAGTGTTTTATCATTGCACTAGTACTCAGCAGGCTGTCAGTCATTTACTCAACTGAAAGCCCTCTCTACCGTATGGAAGGGGAATGAATGGTGGAGAAGGATGTGACAATAGGTGGGGGAGGGGACACAATGACGATATATCATGGGTGTGTTTTTTGGACATAGGGAATAGTATAGAACAAATATAGCTATTAACAAAATTCAACTGCTTCAGTTTTACTGTAAAGGTAACTCCATAAAAATATAAAAAATATCATAGCTTTAATTTTACTTAATGTAAATGTTAAAAAATATGTCATGGAGGCACATGGCTTAGTGGTTAGAGCATTGGGCTTGCAATCGAAAAGTTGTGAGTTTAATTCTCAGACCAGGTGATTGTTGTTTCCTTGAGCAAGACACTTTATTTCACATTGCTCCAGTTAACTCAGCTGTAGAAATGAGATGATAGGACTGGGGTCCCTATCATTCCACTACAAAGTGGTCGTAGAGGTACCACGGCTAAAAAGCACAGCCCACACTGTAAAGTGGACATGTAGGCGCCACGGAAAAAAAGCACCCAGCACTCACTGTAAATGAGGTTGGTGTTAGGAAGGGCATCAAGCCAGAAGGAAGGGCATCAATCAAGCCAGAATCAGTTCCCGTCCCACCCTTGCAAGCAGGATATCAAAACTAGAAATAAGTGATGACATAACCACTATCTATTAGTCAATATATCGATTTACCATGATCATCTTACTAAAACAATCGTAAAAAAATGAACTAATTAAGAACTTATCTTTAACTTTTGTTTTATTTTTATTGTTCAATACGCACACACACACATTCTATATATATACACACAAACACATGGAAAAGTTAATGTTAAATAACAATGATGAGAGAGAGAGAGAGAGAGAGAGAGAGTATGCCGCCACCTCACTTCCACTGTAAAGTGGTCGCGTAGGCGCCGCAGTAAAAAAGCACCCAGCACTCACTGTAAATGAGGTTGGTGTTAGGAAGGGCATCCAGCTGTAGAAATCAAGCCAGAATCAGTTCCCGTCCCACCCTTGCAAGCAGGAAAAAGCAGACGTAAAATGATGATGATTACATTGTGGAAGAGACTTTCTATTCACTAGAATACACATACAAACTGTTACATTTACTTTCCCTCTTTGTTTTTATTTCTGTTTAGTTAGGGAAGGAAAGGCAATGCCAATGGCCTTTATCAGGACCTCCAAGAATATTGGAAAAGAGAATGCTTGAAACAGTTTATTCCACTAAGGGTATCTAAGGGCCAGTTGATGGTGTTATATATAACTACCATTCAAGAATTAAGGTGGCCAATTGATTAAAATGCCTAGGTATTTGCTCTTGTTCATTGTACTCTGAGTAAAAATCTGGTCAAGTACAACACTACTTTTCATCCTTTTGAGGTCAATAAATAAGGTACCAGTTCAGTATTAAAGTTGATTCTTCCTCTATCCCCCTTTCTCTTTTGCCTGTTCTGTCCAGAAGAGGGACGTGCTCAGTCAGATTTAAAAATACCCTAGACATGCAATGTATCAGGATGGTATCCTTTTGATTCCATCAAATGTTAAGAGTCCTTTATTTTACCTACCCAAGAATTGTATCGACCTCACATTTAATTCATGGTGTCAACAATTTTCTTACACTCTTATCAATGTTCAAATAGTAAGTTTTTACTTACCCTATGATACTTAAACACACCTTACCACTTCTGTAAAGGTTAGGGTTAAACCGGACTCGGCTATTACCAGTGGTCATCAGTTTTACTCGAGGCGGCCTGATGGGGTAATCTGGTGGACATCGAATTAGGAAATAGAAGAAACCTCCTTCGTAGGGCGTATCAAAAGGTCCAGTAACTAATGCATGAATCTGAAGAAATAAAACAGAAATGGACAATAGTAAGAGCAATATGTAACCAACTATAATCATAAAGATGATTGTCAATTATAGAGATCCTTGTGCATATTGCAGATATCTTTTTTGATTACACTGATAAAACAATAAGGCTTCACCTGCTAGCAATAGCAGCCGAATTGCCCTTATGGCCATGTAGAGGCTTGTAGAAATGTTTGCTCTAAACTAGAAACCATGTAGTTCAAAGTAAATTTTGTAACCACACAGCTATAACAAATAAACAAAATTTAGTTATCTTTTTATAAAAAATATAAGAAGTCACTTGGCTGCTATTGCTTGCTGGTTGAACCTTGGTTTATGAGTGGGGTAATAGAGAACACCTAACTCATCCATATATCTAGATATTTTAGCAAGCCTCTTCATGTTGATGAAGATGATATAAAGCAGTATTACCACAAGACAGGAGTAGAGAGGTAAAAACGAGAGTTGATGGAGCCAAGCAAGTACTAAGCCCAGGCCAAATGTAAAATCTAGACTGCCAAAACTGGTAATAGTCTCGAGTAAGATATAAAATGTAAGCTCTATTTCAAAATTCTGATTAAATATTTCAGTTATCAGTTCTAAATATATGATTTAAGCATGGATTATATACTTGTAATGTACATATTAAAATAACTAAACAGAATAAAAGAACCTTCTGGCCTGGTCATACATACATGCTTCTCATTGCACACACACACACATTCCTAAATAATTAAATACTCTAGATGGACTGGCCCCTTAAGAGCAGCACAACTCAGCAAATGAAGGCCAACAACAACAACAACAAAACAAGCAACATAATATAAAGCACAGCTGAGTGAGACTTACTTCTGTAATATCTTCTTTATCTGGAACTATACACATTCCTGGAGGCGGTTCATTGTATATTGTCATTATATCTCTGCAAAAATAAAATACATTAAATCTTTTATTAAATTGTTTAAATAATTATTTTTATTGATGTGGTTTATTTGTTTCTTTAATGCAAAGGTGGTCTAAAATTGACAACTGATCCCAGTATTCTATTGGAACATGTCAGACCTCTTAAATCCAGCAACTTTGGGACCGGGACATTGCCCAACCATGGAAAATGCCAGAAAATAGAAACTGACTCCTAACGGGAACTCCTATGTAAACAAACTTGCCATCTCATTCCACATGTTTCATCAAAGCTAAAACAAAACTTAAAACAGGAAATAATTACAACTAATAATGTTTCCCCCAAAAAAGGTTTTATTGTTTCATGTAATATAAAGTCCGAAACAAGTCATCATCATCATCAACGTTTAACGTCCGTGTTCCACGCTTGCATGGGTTTGGACGGGGGTAGTCCCACTTGAGGCAAGAGTGATTGTCTTGCTCGCATAGGACTGTCTGGCAGGTTTTCTACAGTTGGATGCCCTTCCTAACACCAACCACATTTACAGTGTGGGTCTGGGAGGTTTTTACCGTGTTGCCTACACGGCCACATTACAGCGTGGACTGTGTGTTTTTTTGTCGTGACACCTACACGATCTCATTTGTTTCGGCCTCGATGGCGCGGCACCAACATAACTTTACATAGAACGGGGTGGTGTGGATGGGGTGGGGGTGGTGGGGGTGGGACGGGGTGTATTTTGTTAGAGATGCCTACTGGCTGGAGTGGGTTTTACTATATATTTAGGTAAGGCGGGTCTTCTCTGTTACTGAGTACCGCCAAAGGTCTCGGTCCAGTGACATTGTCTTGGAGAGGTGTAAGTGTGTGATGTCGGAGTTTATCAGCTCGTCCCAGGTTTTTCTAGGTCTGCCTATTCCGTGACTACCGTCTATCTTTATTGCCCTGCACTTTGTTATACAGCTGTCGACTTTCATGCGCATCACGTGTCCATACCAACGTAGCCTTCTCTCGAGTAAACAACATCTGATCCCTCTTATCTCTAATTTTTTCCTTAGTTCGTTTATGCTTTGCCGTTCACGTATATTACTGTTACACATCCAGCGGAGCATGCAAGCTTCGTTCCTCTCTAGTCTGCGTATATCCTCTGCACACAATGCCCAGGTCTCACTGATGTAATATAAAGTCCAAAACAAGTAATAAGTCACCTAAACACTTGACTACAGTAAAACAAATTTGGCAACCTGCTGCTGTTAACAGTGCTGCCACAGTAGCAGATCAACCTAAAGGCAGCAAATTCAAAACACACTGTACTATAGAGTGCCAGATTTAAGAGCTCCAACCTCAACTTAGTTTACTAACCACAGAAGGATTTAAAGGTTGAGTTGAATTTGCTGACCTAAATTAGAAATGAACACGGGAGAAAATGTAGGGAAGACCAAAGTCATTATCACTATGATAAACATTAAAATAGAACAACATTTGGTAGTTGATATAGTGTGTTAAATAGCAATTTAAGACACAGTGAAGGGAGATAGTGCATCTGTAGTTAGATAGTGCATTGGTTGTTGTAGTGTGTTGATGAGTGAGTCTTTCTTTGTCAATCATATAGCCTTCTGTTGGACGAGATCTGCGAGATGTATGTAGCAGCAGTATGCTAGATATAGGAACAATACTACATTGTGGGTCTTACACTTTGTAGAGTTAGCAATTACAGTGTTGCCAAATCAATCTCATAAAAAGTAGTGAATACTTCCAAAATGTAGCAGGTTGCATTAGAAAGTACTTCAGCATGAACATTTTTACTAGTAAATTTTATAAAAGATATATAAGGATTGCCTGTACGTCAGTTCTAATTTACTTAATATTCATTAAAATTTTCAAGAAGTAGCCCAAATTATTAAATAGTATTTTGCAGTCCTGAAGTGTAGCACCATAGGCTACTTGTAGCCCAATCTGGCAACCCTGAGCAATTGATCTGAGATGAAATATTTCCTGCATTTGTAGAGGAAGACAGTTTTAACGATGTTATAGATATGTGGTCATCAGGAACATTCATAGATTGTGAAGTCTATGATGTATGGGGACATAAAAGGGGTTTTAACTGCATATTGTACAAAACTAGAAAGGGTTAGTTATATAATAGTCAGATGGATGATCTCTTCCATTACCATATTTCTAATGGAATATATTGATTATTTTCATAATTATTTGAAAATCATAGGCAAGAAATTGGAAAGGTTTTATAACTTATTAAGCTGGTGTTTAGAACATAACTTAAAGGTTCTTACATAAAATTATGATGGAAGGGTTTTAGATAAAGATAAACATTTTAAAACAGTTTAGTATAATAGAACCAAGGGCAGTTTGGAATCAAAAAGGTTAAATGACAAATTAGAAGTATGTATTAAGCTGTAAAACTGTTGAAAACAACATCACAAAGTTAAACAGTTACTCTATAATGGACTAAAACAACAGCTTTCAATACTGGAAAAGTGTAGGGAATGTTATCAAATTATAATAGGGACACTGACTGATTAGCTATGTTGTGTTAAGATTGAACTCTAGATAGACCTAGTATGGGTGTGTATGTGGAAGGAGAGGTGGACTGCTCTCTCTATATGGACAGCTATAGCTATCCAAACATGGAGAACAGAACAGGAATTAAAAGGTGGAGATAGAATTTTGACTAAAAAGTATATGAAGACAAGTAGTAGTGTTTCAAAGACTTCAGAGTAGAGTTGAAAAGGAGCAAACTCAGCAAATATCAGGTGTGGTGTGATAAATGTGAACTTAAATGAATTGAAGGTGGTTGCTGTAGTTTAGCTCCAGCTCAGCTCTGATTGAGTAAACTGATTTAATGTGGGTTAAAAATCAAAGGTTGATTGATGACTGTTGATGTTGAGTTTGCCAGAAGTGGGTTCTTGCATTAGCAGCGGTGACTTGAAAAGGCGAGAGAGATGGACTGAGAGTCACTCAGATGTGAAATAATTTAAGGTAATAATTAAGCTAGAAGAAAGAGCATTTTGATTGGTTGATACAGGGTTTTGAATAGTTTACTCACAACCTTTGCAGGTTCTCCTTCCAGACCGGCCAAATCAACACAGTTGATGTAAAGTGGGAACATCTGTAAATCAATGTCTGCAGAAAAAAAAACAGGTGGAGAAGGGGATTCCAGAGAGTTGATAATCTGAAGAGAAAGGCTTCAGGACAATGTGGGCTGTGTGAATCCTGGGGTTGAGACATTAGGGGTGATATAATTAGGAAGAGGATAACTGGTGGGAGTTACTTGTTGGAGGAGGTATGTAGCTATTAAAATTAGAAGATTAGATACCACAGAAGGATCAATTGAAGAGACAGCACATCTGCTGGCCAGAGTTTGTTATAACGTGTCTTCGCTACTTAGTTGGAATACCTTCCTTCTTATAATGCATAAGCTATTTGTATGTAGCAGCAACAACAGAACTGTCACTAGATATAGGAACAATACAAAGACTTAGAAGAGGAAGAACCCTATGAGTATATTCACCAATTGATTAGGAGTGAAGAATTTAAGACCCTGAAGCCGGAGGCAGCTTTAACTCTGGTGTATATGGGTAGTCAGCAGGAACTGTTGAGTTGATAAATAAGGGAAGTAACTTAGAAAGCTAATTCTAGATAGTTGTCCTTACTAATATAGCTATCCAGTTGAAAAGGATATAAAAGGGCAGAAGAAGGGGACTGTTAATTTGCAAATCTTTCCAATTCTATGCAAGAATTATTATTAGTTCACAGCTTATTAATGATTCCCTTCAATTATAATCAGCCCATGTGAATTGAATGCAGTTTACTCACTGGATATATAAAAGAAATGATCAGAGATTGTAAAGGGTTTTATTTGCATGTTGTAGACAACTAGAGAGGATGAGTTACAGAATATTAACATAAAAGTTAGGTCAGATAGATTTAATGACATAAATCCAAAGTATGTATTAACTTGCAAAACTTTAACTGTTGAAAACAATGTGACACCACTGTCACCATCAGGAACAGTGAAAGGTGAAGAAGTTAAAGTTACTTTACGATGGACTAAAACTACAGCTTTCAATACTTGGAAAGTGTAGGGAACGCCGTCGAATTTTTAATGCAATTTTCTAAAATCCTCCCAACCTTTGGTGAACAATCCACTTTTGCTCTTATTTCTATGACCAATATAAGAACCTCTGCATTTATTGCGCCCTCACCTCCAAAACACTATGTGTCAGTCCCTTTTTAATAACCTCACAGACTCTATAGACATTGCCTAATGAATTAACTTCATACATAACTGCATGTTGCTCTCACTCTTTCCCTTCATATTGCATCATCACCTTCACTCAATGCAAACACATTCTATCTTATCACCCTAAACATTCTATCTTATCACCCTAAATGTTTATCACAATAAACATTTATTAATCACTTTTGTATCTACTTTTCCAAGATGGGGTGGGTTGTACAAGACCTTTTTGAAGCAGTATTCTATGACCAGATGCCCTTCCTGATACCAACCATTACTTGTTTTTAAAAAGTGCTAAGGATCATACTGCTGAACTATGAGATATAATACTTATGCAGGACATAAATATTATATCCATAGACATGTGTTCAAGGAGTCACACAGTGGGATGAAACCTGTAACCACATTACTACAAAACTAACTTCTTAACCATAGAACTATGCCAATCCTTTTTCTTCTACAAAATTTTAACCATCTTGCATTACCCTTAATCCAATGTCTTCCAACTGTTACTACACAATTATTGATCATATTGATTCAAATGAACATTAACTACACTCACTATATATACACTGCTATTACGATTTCCAGAATATGAGCAATCTAGAGGTCATGTTGTAGTCACCTTCACTAGTCACAATCAGTATTTCATCCAAGGAACTAATACATGATCAAAGTATTTCCCTTCCTTTATTTACTATTGACACAAAGTGGACAGCTGGTTAAGGAATTTGCTTCATAATCATTAGGTCCTGAGTTCAATCTTATTGTGACATCTTTCTAATGAGACAACTACAGGAGAGGTACATAGCTAAGAGTAAGCAATTGTATCTAGCATTTGTGAATCTGGAGAAGGTCATTGACAGGGTCCCATGCTCCATAATCTGGTGGGCACGGATGAATGGCTTATGAGGGTCATGCAGGCCATGTATAGAAGAGCAACCAACAGGGTGAGTGTTGGCAATGAGCACTGATGAATTTGAATTGCAGGTGGGGTCCACTAGGGATCAGTCCTCGGTTCACTCCTGTTTATCATTGTCCTCCAGGCTATCACTGAGGAGTTCAAAACTGGTACACTATGGGAGCTCCTATCTACTGATGACCTAGTCCTCATAGCTGAATCTGGGCAGAAATTCCATAAGGTGCAGTGTAATTTATGGATGCACAAGATGTAGTGGGATTGCAGGTAGGCTAACGGAAAAGACAAACTTAATATGCAGGAGAAATGAGCACAAAGAGCACACATGTAATAGATTCCTTCAGCTGCCAAGAGTGCTCTCTAGAAGTTGTTGACAGTTTTCGTTACCTATGCAATCAAAAATTAGCAGTGGGCGAGGATGTGCTGAAAGTGTGATAGCTAGGGTAAGAACAGGCTAGAAGTTTAAACATCTATTACTGCTGCTGACAACAAAATGCTTTTCTTTCAGAGTGAAGAATAGACTACGATGCCTGTGTGCGAACAGCAAGGCTACATAGCAGTGAAACATGAGCCCTAACTGCAGAAGACATGCAGAGGTGAGTCAGCAGGAACTGTTGAGTTGATAAATAAGGGAAGTAACTTGGAAAGTTAATTCTAGATAGTTACGCTTACTAATGTAGCTCTCCAGTTGAAAAGGATATAAAAGGGCAGAAGAAGGGGACTTAATTTGTAAATCTTTGCAATTCTATGCTGATGCTGTATGCTGATGACCTCGCACTCATAGCTGAATCTATGATAGAACTAGAGAATAAATTCCAAACTTGGAAGCAGGGACTAGAAAGAAAGGGTCTCAAAGTCAACATGACAAAGACTAAGGTCCTTGTAAGTAGACGAGAAAACAAAACCCAGATCCCCTCAGGGAAATGGCCTTGCTCAGTATGTAGGAAAGGTGTAGGTAGGAACTCCATTCTCTGTCCCAAATGCAAACAATGGGTACACAAGAGATGTAGCGGGATCTCAGGAAGCTTAATTAAGAATGTAGGCTTCACATGCAGCAGCTGTGCTGAGACAGCAAGCAGCAAACAGCCACAGGAAACAAGTACCACCAATCTCTGGGAGGGCTCTGTAGAAACAGTAGCGGAGGTGGGTGATCAGAAAGTATAATAACTAGGGTAAGAACGGGATGGAAGAAGTTTAGCGAACTACTACCACTGCTAGCTGCAAAAGGCTTCTCCCTCAGAATGAAAGGCAGACTGTATGATGCGTGTATCCGAACAGCATGTTGCATGGTAGTGAAACCTGGGCGCTGAAGGTGGAAGACTTACGTAGATTAGAGAGAAACGAAGCCTGCATGCTCCGATGGATGTGTAACAGTAATATACGTGAACGACAAAGGATAAATGAATTGAGAGAGAGACTGAGCATAAGAGGAATCAAATGCTGTGTGCAGGAGAGGCGGTTGCGCTGGTATGGACATGTGATGCGTATGAAGGATGACAGCTGCATAAAAAGGTGCAGAGCACTAGAAGTTGATGGAAACCGCGGAGTGGGGAGACCCAAGATGACCTGGGATGAGGTGATAAAAGCCGACCTTACCCAATTACACCTCTCAAAGGCAATGACACACGACCGTGACCTCTGGCGTCACGCAGTAATACAGAGTAACCGACCTCCCATGGGTACAAGCTGAAGCATATAGACAATATGCCCCCACCGCAAGGTGGTCGTGGAGGTGCCACGGGAAAAAAGCACCCAGCCCACACTGTAAAGTGGACGTGTAGGCGCCACGAAAAAGCACCCAGCACTCACTGTAAATGAGGTTGGTGTTAGGAAGGGCATCCAGCTGTAGAAATCAAGCCAAATCAGTTCCTGTATGAGCAGGGCATGGTCAGCCGACCAGACACTGCCCACAACAGGACAACCCGTCTAACCCATGCTAGCATGGAAGAACGGATGTAAAATGATGATGATGATGAATTATTATTAGTTCACAGCTTATTAATGATTCCCTTCAATTATAATCAGCCCATGTGAATTGAATGCAGTTTACTCACTGGATATATAAAAGAAATGATCAGAGATTATAAAGTGTTTTATTTGCATGTTGTAGACAACTAGAGAGGATGAGTTACAGAATATTAAAATAAAAGTTAGGTCAGATAGATTTAATGACATAAATCCAAAGTATGTATTAACTTGCAAAACTTTAACTGTTGAAAACAATGTGACACCACTGTCACCATCAGGAACAGTGAAAGGTGAAGAAGTTAAAGTTACTTTACGATGGACTAAAACTACAGCTTTCAATACTTGGAAAGTGTAGGGAACGCCGTCGAATTTTTAATGCAATTTTCTAAAATCCTCCCAACCTTTGGTGAACAATCCACTTTTGCTCTTATTTCTATGACCAATATAAGAACCTCTGCATTTATTGCGCCCTCACCTCCAAAACACTATGTGTCAGTCCCTTTTTAATAACCTCACAGACTCTATAGACATTGCCTAATGAATTAACTTCATACATAACTGCATGTTGCTCTCACTCTTTCCCTTCATATTGCATCATCACCTTCACTCAATGCAAACACATTCTATCTTATCACCCTAAACATTCTATCTTATCACCCTAAATGTTTATCACAATAAACATTTATTAATCACTTTTGTATCTACTTTTCCAAGATGGGGTGGGTTGTACAAGACCTTTTTGAAGCAGTATTCTATGACCAGATGCCCTTCCTGATACCAACCATTACTTGTTTTTAAAAAGTGCTAAGGATCATACTGCTGAACTATGAGATATAATACTTATGCAGGACATAAATATTATATCCATAGACATGTGTTCAAGGAGTCACACAGTGGGATGAAACCTGTAACCACATTACTACAAAACTAACTTCTTAACCATAGAACTATGCCAATCCTTTTTCTTCTACAAAATTTTAACCATCTTGCATTACCCTTAATCCAATGTCTTCCAACTGTTACTACACAATTATTGATCATATTGATTCAAATGAACATTAACTACACTCACTATATATACACTGCTATTACGATTTCCAGAATATGAGCAATCTAGAGGTCATGTTGTAGTCACCTTCACTAGTCACAATCAGTATTTCATCCAAGGAACTAATACATGATCAAAGTATTTCCCTTCCTTTATTTACTATTGACACAAAGTGGACAGCTGGTTAAGGAATTTGCTTCATAATCATTAGGTCCTGAGTTCAATCTTATTGTGACATCTTTCTAATGAGACAACTACAGGAGAGGTACATAGCTAAGAGTAAGCAATTGTATCTAGCATTTGTGAATCTGGAGAAGGTCATTGACAGGGTCCCATGCTCCATAATCTGGTGGGCACGGATGAATGGCTTATGAGGGTCATGCAGGCCATGTATAGAAGAGCAACCAACAGGGTGAGTGTTGGCAATGAGCACTGATGAATTTGAATTGCAGGTGGGGTCCACTAGGGATCAGTCCTCGGTTCACTCCTGTTTATCATTGTCCTCCAGGCTATCACTGAGGAGTTCAAAACTGGTACACTATGGGAGCTCCTATCTACTGATGACCTAGTCCTCATAGCTGAATCTGGGCAGAAATTCCATAAGGTGCAGTGTAATTTATGGATGCACAAGATGTAGTGGGATTGCAGGTAGGCTAACGGAAAAGACAAACTTAATATGCAGGAGAAATGAGCACAAAGAGCACACATGTAATAGATTCCTTCAGCTGCCAAGAGTGCTCTCTAGAAGTTGTTGACAGTTTTCGTTACCTATGCAATCAAAAATTAGCAGTGGGCGAGGATGTGCTGAAAGTGTGATAGCTAGGGTAAGAACAGGCTAGAAGTTTAAACATCTATTACTGCTGCTGACAACAAAATGCTTTTCTTTCAGAGTGAAGAATAGACTACGATGCCTGTGTGCGAACAGCAAGGCTACATAGCAGTGAAACATGAGCCCTAACTGCAGAAGACATGCAGAGGCTAGAAAAAAATGAGTCAAATATGCTCCAATGGATGAGTAATGCTAATCTGCATAAGCGACCTAGCATAAGCAAGCTAAGGGAAAAACTTTGCAAACTGCATTAGTATGGACATGTGATGCAGATAGAAGATGACAGCTGCATAAAGAAATGCAGAGAAACCCCAGTGGCTGGGATTTGTGCAAGAGGCTGACCGTAAAAATCTAAACCTCACAACAGAAATGACTAAGAACCACGAGGGTTGGTGCTATGATGAAGAAGACCTAACCTACAACATGCAACGTGGCCTGACCTATCCCCATAACCCCCTTCCTTCCACTAGCAGCTATTCTCAACATCACTACACCACACATTCCCATGCTCTCCGCCCCAGCTGCTGCCCCTTTGAGTCACTAGGACTCACTTGCTATCATACCCTAGTATCCACTCTCCTCACTCTTATATGACCCACCCATGTTCCCTCCACTAGCACCCCTAGCAGCTATTCTCACCCTCACTCCATGCGCCCTCCTGTATTCATCCCTCAACTGCTCTCCCCACCCCCTAAAACTCGTTGATACCCTCACTATAGCACCCTAGTAGCTACTCCCTGTACTCCATCAAGCCCCCTCCACTACACCTCCTATTTCCAGCCGTTTTCTCAACATGAGCGGGAGAAAACAGAGGGGGAGGATAGAGAGGACACTTTAGTTATGCAACGGCATGGCTAAACTCGTGTTGATGACCTACATAAGAAACACCCAGTACACACTGTAAAGTGGTTGGTGATAGGAAGGGCATCCAGCCATAAAAAGCTTGCCAAACAATGGATTGAGAGGAGCCTTCAGTCATGTTAAGGACACGGCAGACTCCCTAGTGTTGGCGATCTACACAATAAATGCACCCAGTACTCACTGTAAAGTGGTTGCTGATAGAAAGGGCGTCTAGCTGTAGAAAGCTTGCCAAATAAAGGGTTAAGTGGACTTAGTTGTATCAAAGACATTACAACCTTTCCTGTGCACTTGGTAGAATGTGAAACTGTATATAAGTGAGATGCAGACCCTGGCCTGTGAGGGAGATCAGCAACCCTGCTTCAGTACTGACTTGATCTATGTAGACCTGCCAACCCTTGCTAGCAGGGAAAGCAGACGTTAAAACCCTGATGAATGTGACTGGTGGAAAGGAGGAGAAAACTATCCTCAAACCAGAGATCTGGTTCAAATGTTTGATGATGGTGGAGGTTTAAAACTTGGCGACACATTAAGTCTAACACCAAAGCAAAGACAGCAGGATTTGAACACACTGCAAAGAGCCAAATAAATACCACAGAACATCTTGTTTGCGCTCAAACGACTGTGTCAATTTGCCACATGCACGTGCATATGAGAGAGGGTCTAACCATTATCAGTTTTGTTCTTAATGATGGCATAGCTTCATTAGGTTTGGAGATGTGGTACTCTCTCCCTAAGCCTTGTCTTACACCATCACAACAATAGAAACAATGTTCTTAAACATGACTCATTTAGGCTGGAGTACTTTACTAAGCTATAAAAACAATTCTGGTATTAATAATAATAATAATTGTTTCTACGTTCGGCACAAGGCCAGCAATTACCCAGTGCATTACTGGTACTTTATTTTATCGACCCCGTAAGGATGAAAGGCAAAGTTAACCTCGGCGGGATTTGAACTCAGAATGGATTTGAACTCTATACGTCAACGCATGGCGTCCGACCCTCTACTGATACTGCCAATCCACCGAATAAAAAACATCGCTCTCTCCTCACTTCTATTTTAGTTCTCTACAGTCAGTACTTAACTATTGCTAGAATGTCAACATAGTTTCTCAAAGCAGGTTCTACTTAATAACATTTAAGCAATATATATATATTAATAGAGAGAGAGAGAGAGGTAGAACACTGGAAGGTAATATCCGTAGTGGTAGAAGTAGTAACAGTTAGCTCACCATACCTAAGAGCATTTGTTTCACCTTATGCGGATCTTCAGCTCGGACTGAAGATCTGCATAAGGTGAACTAACTGTTGTTGTTACTACTTCTATATATCTAAATAAATTCACTTTTGTTTCATTTAATATCTTGGAGACGACTTAGTCGGACTTAAATACATCGTATTTTTCTGTGTCGAAGAGGCGACTAAAAGGATTGGTGCCAGGAGGGAAATCCGAATCAAGGTATTGGGACTGTTCAGTTGATCCCTGCTTTAGAGGGGAAAATTGTCTTAAAACACTTGTTGGTTGTTGTATGTAATACCTTACTGAAATTATGATGGAGATTGTCCATAAAATGTAGGAATGGGTTCCATGATTTTTGGAAAATCGTAATTTGTTTTCACGACAAACTAAGTAAAAACAGCGCTATGTGTGTGTTAAAATACATACACGCGCGCTCGGGTGGAGTAAAATCATAGGTTTATAGAAATTAATGAAAAAAAGATACGGTGTTTCTGCTTTTCTCCAAGATCATTTAAATTAAACTTGGGCATGAAAGGGCCAAAAATTAATTAAGACACAACACCACATAGTCAACACGGCAACTATCTGTCACAACAATTGATTATAATAAATTAAATGATGACACTCAATAGTAGATACATGGGATGGAGAGGGGATAGAAAAACCTAGAAAAAAGAGATAATGAGAAGGCGAAAGTCGAACTAGCTTCGTACAAAACCATGTAAATATTGCTAAAATATTGTGATAGTGGCGGTGGTGGTAGTAGTAGTAGCAATGTTGGTACATCTTTATATATTTTTAAACAAAAACCGGTTTTCAATTTTACACCAAAATTCCAGCACTAAAACGTAGTTGCTTCTAGACGACCGCTCGACATACTAGAAATAGTAGCCAAACTTTCATCAGATCAAATAATGTCTTTAAATGAAAAAATACAAAAACAAAACGAAAAGACGCAGATATTGTAGACATAGAAGGCTCTAGATTAGAATTCACCTGAGGATAAATAGCTACTAACATTAAAGTGTACCGTTACACAAAAACAAAAACATGGGTAAGTTCATAGAACATTGGATTGAGCACCCCGTTTTTCTTTTCGTGCGCTATGAACTAATCTAACCTCCAAGATTCTGGTAAACTTTTCCCCAGGAGAACCGGAGAACAGAGGGGTGGTGTGGATTCCCTTCTTTCGAGATTTCTCTCCATTTTTTTTTTTTTTTCGCGTGTTAACAACGAATAAAACTTCCAAACCAGACGGAAACGACTAGATTTGTAGAAGAAATAGGGTGAAAGGAAGCAAAAAGACCACCAGAGTCTCACAGATCGACACACCACACATTTGGTGGGAAATAATTATCTTTCCTTGTTCGTTTTTTTTTTCTGGAACTCTTAGATGCTTGCAATCGACTTTTTCCCGGAAAACAGAAACCCTAACTCTAAACCTAATCAGGGGAAAAAAAGTGTATTATAAGCATCTAAAGATAATTATTTCCCACCAAACATGAGGTTTGTCGACCTACGAAACTCCGATGGCATTTTCGCCTCTTTCACCCCCTTTTCTACAAATATAGTCGGGAGGCATTATTGATTTATAATGGCGGTGGATTGGCAGTATCGGTAGAGGGTCGGACGCCATGCTTTCCAGCATAGTTACGTTCCTTTACGATCTGAGTTCAAATCCCGCCGAGGTTAACTTTGCCTTTCATCCTTACGGGGTCGATAAAATAAAGTACCAGTAATGCACTGAGTAATTGCTGGCCTTGTGCCTAAAGTAGAAACAATTATTGGTTTATAAGACGCGAAAGAAAAAAAAAAAAAGATTGCCAGTATCTTAGAGATTAGATGAGTTGATAGCACTCGAAAGAAACCGAGAAAATTTTTTTCCCCACTGAAATCGAATGGGGTGTTAAATTTCATTATAATAATTTTCTACTTTTGGCACATGCCTAATAATTATCTCAGTGCATTACTGGTACTTTATTTTATCGACCCCGTAAGCAAAATTAAAAGAGGACTATGTGTGTATTCTGTGCGAGCAAACAGATGATTCAAGCTTCGACATTCTCGGTATTTTCTTTCTTATTGAAGTGTCTATATGATTACATTACATAACAAGGGGGACTTGGCTGCTATTTCTAGTAGATCGACTGAGCACAGGCACACTATAATGGCTGACATCTATTTGTTAAAATGTTTTTTTTTTCATATTTGGGCAAGAAAACAAAAACAAAAAAAAACAAACTTATTTTACTAGAGTTTGTCTACAGGTAACGATAGGTATTAAGGTATTTTTACAACGGGGTAGGTGAACCTAAAGACTAATAAATCGGTGACCACAGTTCAGTATATAGAGCTGTCATTAGTTTAACCCTACAACCTGGCCCTTAGATGTCGTTAGCGAGCATGAATTCGGGCAAGATAATCTATGTCTATATTGAAGACTCCTTCATTCACTCTTCGAAGCCCCCCAAAAGAGTTTATATATATATAGTATGGTAAAAATATCCAAGGTGTAGAGCACTCAGTCCATGGGACGAGTTTTAATATATTATTAAATTCAAAACACTGCAAGTTGAATAAATATAGTTCGCTCAACGAAACGCATGTCCCCGTATTGTCTTCATTGTAGTATTGCATTTAATAATAATATATATATATTCCAGCGGATGAGCTCTTGCCGTTTCGACAGCAAATTCCAGACTGGAATTTGCGTCGAAACAGCAAGAGCTCAGTCGTCGGGCCTTGATTCTCTACAATAATTACACTACTATCCCAAGTATTGAGTACTCTGCTAAATAATGGTCTTACTAATTTAAAACTGGTAAAATCCTGATATATATATCTCTCTCTCTAGAGAGAGAGAGACGGGAGGGTTACTGACTGTACTATATCAAATAAATAATTCACACGCATTGAGTCCTCTTTATTTTGTTCGCGATCTTATATATGTTTCATACACAGTGAATTCTTAGCAGTGGAAAAAAAACTAGGTTAACAACAATAACAGGTGCCCGTTGTTGACAAAACAGGTCGAGTTGATAGGAGACAAAAGCAAACAAACAAGCCCAAAAATTATAAATAGAATATTGCGTAAACAATACATCATTAACACATTTTATATTTTCCTATAAAAAAAATGGGTGAAAAAAATATACATACACGATATATGTGTGTATGTATATATGTATAGGTTATATTTAATTTGTTGAGATACAAGCAAACTATTTTTATAACTAATATAAAGCACTCAACAAACTATTGGAGTAAATATACAATATATTAACAAATGGAAACTATATTTATAAAACCATATTTATTTCATTATACATATTTCAAGGGCCACCAAGGCAAACTATGGTGCGCTTTCATCAGATAAAATATAATATAGGTTAGTTTTATAAATAAATATTGACGGGAGATTCCAACCAGAATGGTTGCATTTTAAAAATATAATATAGGTTAGTTTTATAAATAAATATTGACAGGAGATTCCAACCAGATTGGTTGCATTTTTTCAGGGTATGTCAATATTTATTTATAAAACTAACCTATATTATATTTTATCTGATGAAAGCGCACCATAGTTTGCCTTGGTGGCCCTTGAAATATGTATAATGAAATAAATATGGTTTTATAAATATAGTTTCTATTTGTTAATATATTGTATATATATAAAGAAGAGAGACGGTTTTAAATGTGCTTTACGTCTGTTTACGACTAAATTCGGTGGGTTAGTATAGAGAGAGGATATAATATATACACACAATCTTTCCTACAGAGGAGAGAGATGGGTTTGTCAGTTCCTGACACTGACGAGGATAGACGGAAGCAGGGAGTAATGGGACAATATGGGTTCGAGCAAAACATTTAATTCTAATCAATTTTCTATGGGCTGCTTATTTTCTGCAAGCGCAAAATTATAGAGACTAGAATGATGCCCTGCTTGTGGCCAACATTGGTGGTCCTCTCGATCTGGACGAGCTCTGCATTTCCATTGCAATCCGAGTGGGAGCCGATGTTTGTGGGGGGTCTGAAATGTCGCAGTGGTAAGTCCCTCGACTCCACAGGCATACATGGTTTGTCCTGCCTCTGAATGCTTCGCCCATCACACTGAGCTAAACCCGATTATTAAGCGGGACCTACCACGGATAAATACCCCCTCCCAGTTATGGAGCCGGCTGGATTATCCAGAATTTATGGGAAGAGACCAGATAGTCTTACCCTTTGTCCCTGGGTAAAGAGGCAGATGTCTCGTTTGGGAGTCCACAGTCAGTGACTCTTTTGCTCCCCCCTACATCATGTATGCTGCGGTAAATGTGAGGGTCACTGCTTCCGTTGCCGAACGGAATAAAATCCTAAAATGTCGATGATTTCGAAGTTCTTGTCATCGTTGGCGGCTCGCCTTACCGAGGTTCCAGGTGATACCCGGTTGTTTCAGCACCTTAGCCTCGCCCTTACCCGCGGTAATGCTACGAGCGAGTTGGCTTGTCTCAAAATTTTCCATTGACCCTTGTGGTGTGGGGCCAATTGTCGCACTTGGTGGTGAATTGATGGTTGTTTTCATTTGTTAGCTATTTTTCCCTTTCTTTTGCTTTGATCATATAGTTTTGTGCATCATATTTCAGGTTCCTAGCAATAATTAATTGTATTTATAATTTGTGTTTATATTTTTATTCTGTAAGAATTATAAATAATTTGTAATGTTATTTATACCACACACGATATATATATATATATATATACGGTTCAAAGAGACGTAGATACACAAGTGAGAAAAGTATTCTTGTTCTAACTAAAATTAACAATCATTGCAAAAAGTAAATATTTTCAATTTAACGAACGGACAGTTCTCCCGAACGTGAGTTCGTCACCTGTAGGATGAGTTTCTTTGATTAGTAAAACTTTGAGAATTATCGAAAACTACGATGGCATCCGATATATTATTAACCCTAGACGCAATTCTTCCTAGCATACCTTTGGTGTGGGTGGGGGTGAATATAAATAAACTGTAAAAACGAAAGTAAAGAATAAGAGACGGAGTGAGTGGTGAGATATTTGAATAAAATGTAAGTCGTACCTCTTTATCCGAAGAATACATTGGGGCGTTGGTTTCTCCTTATCCCAATCTTTACTGTGACAAGGATCCCAGTTGGAACTATTGGAGTGTGCAAGCATGTCTTCAGCTACAAAAAAGTCATCAGAGCTGGCGACCGCCATATTTATAACAACTTCCGGGTCTAGCCACGTGACGTAAGCACATGACTTATTGCGAGACTTTATTTTTCAACAAAGTCTATTCTCGAGAAACTTCATAATTCTGTGGGATGTGTTGTCTTAAAATGAAATTTAAAAAATTAATAAAAATGCATCAAATTTATTATTTTGATAAATAATTTCTCTCTCCATAGCAGTTTTTGTTTCATTTAATGCCCTTATAAAACTATGGTGGTGGGTATAGATCGTATAATATAGTTTGGGATTACATTACACGACTTTTTAGAAAATCGTGTAAGTTTCCCTGGCAAGGATTCTGCGACAAAACAAGTTTGTGTCACCTTTTTTCAGTTCTATAAGGGAAAAAAATCTACTTCAGGAAGAGTTAATTTATTTGATTCTTGTTTTTTTTTTTAAATTATTACCAAGGCTGAAATTTCTCCCACTTCACAATTGAATATGTAGCTTTTATTTCTTGATCGACGAGTATATCTTCTCATTCCACTCACCATTCTATTTATCTTATATTTTCTATAGCTTTTCTTTTAATAGGACTTATTTATATATTTCGTATTTCTTTTCTTCTCAAAGCAATATCATTATGTTTGTGTAATTGCTGGCCTTGTGCCTAAAGTAGAAACAATTATGTTTGTATAGATATATATTTTCATTTTCTACATTTCATGTCAACTTTTATTCCACACAATTATACATGCTAATAAATACAATTTATAAAATAATTTCTTTTTAATAAAGTGGGAGAAGATACACACTCAATCACATACCTCAAAAAGGGTCGTGGAGTTAACCACTAAGAAGTTTTGCGGCAAGCCAATACTATCACGGCATTATTGCGGTTGATAGCGAATCTACCTCATTTATATATTTCATATTTTCTTTCCTTCCCTAAGCAATATATTTATGTTTTTTATTTTTTTATTTCTATATTCACTTTTATCCTTGCCTGAGTTTCTACATTCATGGTTAACCCAGCAGAGTTTCGGATAATTTTATAATTATAATTATTAACTTTTTCGAAAAAAAAAAAAAAAAAAAAAATTAATTACATCAGAGATTACGATTTTGCAAACAAATTACACATTTCGATGTTTTTCACTCATACACCCACACACTACATCAGCTCTTCCCATTTTCAGAATACACAGCTGACTAACTTTTTAATTGCGGACTTACTTTTTTTGTTTTCCGAAAATAGCTTTCTCATTCGAAGACTGCCTCCCTACTCCTACCCTAATATGTTTTCTGCCTCTTGGTCCTGACCGACAGGATGGAGGATACACTGCCTGAGAGAACAGCGTGGGAGATGCACTGGAACAGCCACTCCACCTCGCGGAGCTCGTACCTGTGGGCAGCCAACTCCGCTCCGGTAGCAGTGAGCTGAGATGTGGGCCAAGAACTCCAGAGGTCTCTACTGCCACAAACCTATCAGAGGGGCCAATGCTTGGACAGTTTGCCCTCTTCGGCGTAGTGGGCAGCGCTGGTAGCTAAACGCCCAAGATTGCCGCTAGAGGTGGTGTCACAACATGTAACATTCCAGATGAGAGGCCTACCCTCGCCGAACGGGTAGGTTGTCATGATGTCTGTCTTTTTGCTGTTCCCTCTGTCCAGCCCCACAGGCTTGAGCTTGGAAGGGAAACCTGTGCTGTCCAGATCATGCTTTATGATCTTATTGAGCGCAGCATGGCGTGGGAGGCAGCCAGCACTATAACAGCATAACAGTGGGTAGAGATTGAAAGCAATGGCACTTGTTTAAAAATAAGAGGTTTCTTTCACAGATTTAATTTTATTTTATATATATATATTTCAAAATCTATCAAAATACCTAAACCTAATAATTAAATAATGTGTTGAGTCCTGACTCGATACAACATCACAATTCTGGAGCCAGCTGGATTGTCAAGAGTAGATGGGAAAAGGCCTGATGGACTTACCTTTTGCCCTTGGGATAGAAATAGAAGTCTCATTTGCGACACTACACTTAGCAATTCTTTTGTTCCTTCTTACATCCTGCATGTTGCAGCAAAGATGAGGGTCACTCAAAGCTGAATGGAACATTTTAAAATTCAACAAATTATTGGCAAAATATTTTTTCCAGCCTGTGGTGTTTGAGATGTTTGGGGGAGCTGGGCTGCTGACAATGAAGATCTTGTCATTGCTTAACTGACATATCAAGTGTTGCCTGTGAGATTATTCCAGAAGACACAATTGCTTCTAACATATTAATTAATAACAATGGAATATGATGATTCCAAGTGCATGAATATTATAGGAACATTAGAAAAGAATGCAGAAAATATCACAAGAAAAGTTAGAATAATTTCACTAGTGTTATATTAACGCTATAGAGTTCATAGTCAATAAGTTTATTTTGTATATATGTAATAATTGCATTACTAAGTCTATAAAGTTTGTTTAACTCTATAGACTTAATGTTCATAATATAGAATGTTATGTAGTTCATCTTGAATTTTGAAGCTGCCAAACAATGTAACATGGAAGCATTTAGTATGAGAGAAAATGTATTGATGCATTTCTGAATTTACTCATTTTATCAATTTCTTTAACTCAAAATTGGCCCTAGAAGAGCCTTTACTTGTCCTAATTTTAACTAATAGTACATCATATTCAGATTGCAGATTATGGTCTTCTGCTAGGTCCATATGGAAAGGTGAAAAAAAAAAAAATCCAGATAGGTCCTGGTGATGTAATATTGTGTATGCATATATGGTTAGTGTACAGATAGCAGTCAAGCAAAGTATGGAAGCTCTTACAACACACACATGTGATAGGATTCTTTAGTTTTTGGTGACCACATTCAGCTATAGTAGAAAAAACTTGCCTAAGATTTAACAGTGGGACTGAACCAGTGATGTATCATAATCATCGTTTTTATGGGTTCTTCTTAGCAAGGCATCCCTCTGTTCACTACATTCCTTTTTCACAGCTAAATAGTTTTCTCAACCCTTACTCAATAAGGGTTTCTCGTATAGGCACACGGCCAGTAATTTGGTGGGAGGGAAAAATCGATTAAATCGACCCCAGTACGTTACTGTTGCTTTAACTTCAGTGGGATTTGAACTCAGACAGTAGAGGACCATAATTCTATGCTGCAATGCATGGTCTCTGACTCTATACCAATACTGACAATCCACTGCCCAAACCCTTACTCAATAATGAAATCAAGAGTATAGCAGTATTTTTTCCCGTTCTGCAATTAAAGTATATGATTAGTGAATGTTTTAGTATTGTACTTATTTGGTTTCTTACAATTATTACAATTTACTTTGAAGAATATTCCAATTAATATAACTATAAATTGCTTAAACCTTCAGAAAAAAAGCAGCTTTAGAAAGGACTATAAATGCCATAAATGAGAGGAAAAGGAGGGAAGAGCAAAGACTACTAGACAAAGGAAGAAAGAAATGGGGAAGGTAAGAGGGTGATAGACTCCTCACCTAGGTCAAAGTGGTGTTTTGGCTACACCCTATGAACAAAATGGCAAAAGCATTTCCACGGACAATGACCAGTGACACTCACTGCACAGCCACTCCATCTCGCGGGGCTCCTTTCTCAGACAGGCTGCCATCAATTTAATTTTACAGAGATCTGCTGTCCAAGGTCCGAGTATGCCTGAGGTCTCGATGGCAACTGGTGCAAAGGGGAAGTGGCTGAACAAGCTCCGATATTGACTTGTCTTCCTGTCCTCTGCATTGCGAGCTGCAGTACTGGGGTTTGTGGTCAGAGTGACTAAGTTATAGGCGGAGAACATGTCACAGCATGTCGAGTCCTGAATCTTACAATTTGATCACTCTCAACTGCAGTAGCAGAAGAAGAATGAAGAGGAGGAAGATGATGGGTCCAAAGATTTTTTTTCATTGATGTTTACAAAAACCTGTAACTGATATTTCAGTGTCACTTGTTTTTTAAAGATTTTAATGAAAATATGAAATATTAAAACAATTTAGTACCTAATGCTACCACTTCCAACAAAGCAGCAAGCAGCCAGAAATATAGCAGGCCACAAGCAGCCATTTCATTTGTTAAGGGATATAAAAGAAAATCGAATGCAACATTGTTCTTGAAGTTAGAAAATGATTGGTAGATGATTGAAAAGAATTAAGATTATACCAATCAGGGAAACAAAAAGAAGCAAGAGAGTTCCATAAGGTAGATGTTTGAGAAAAGAAACTACTAGAGTAAAAACTCCTCTACTTATAAGAGGGTGCAATCACAGTGAAAGGATGAGAATGAAGAGGAAAAACAAATGAAGAAAGTTTTGCAAAAACATTTATAGAATACAAGGAAAATGCATTATAGCCAATATCAACAGTGTATGTGTATGCATGCATGTGTGTGTGTGAAGGCTGAATGAACTATTCCCCTTTAGCATTTATATTACTCTATATATACTATTGTATTTTCGTAGTAAAGGCTTTATCTTACATAATTATCTCACATAATATTGAAACTACGAAATTTTGATATCATTTATTTTGAGATCAGTATGTGCGGCCAGTTTGAATAGAAAGAGGCGAGAGAATTCTGGCCGGATATGGGTGGTTTAAATGCTAAAGGGTTCAGCAAAATAAGCACGTCTTAGGGCATCAGGGAAGAAGGACAGTATTTTATTTAAACACGTGTGTGTGTGTGTGGGGGTGGATATTTTAATTGTCTCAAAAAGATTTAATGTGGCTCAGATGCATGTGTGTAGGAGGTCATTACATGCTATTGTACTAATTTGAAAGATATCTTGTTGCTATCATTTAAAACTGCTGAAAGTGCAACACTATTCTAAAAGAAAAAATACCATTCCCACTCATTTGATCTAAACAAAAACCAAACCCATTGATAATGAATTAGCAGAATTGTCAGAGCATCAAAGGACAATGCTTTTATAGTTTAAATCCTACCAAGGTCAACTTTGCCTTTCATTCTTTCAGTGTGCTGTACAAAAACAATAATAACCATAACTGCAGCAACTACTACTACTACTACTACTACTACTACTACTACTACTACTACTACTACTACTGCTACTACCACCACCACCACCATTTTTAGATGCTGTGTATAGGGATCACATTATCTAACATCTTCCGATTTGATGAGAGGTTGTCATTTGAGAGAGATTTGGCTCCTATTTCTAACAAATTGAGCGACCTCATAGAGGCTTCTTCGTTTGCTGGTGCAATTATTACTGTTGAGTTGTCTTTTTTTAAAAAGGTATTCATGTTTAATAGCAATACAGGCTCAGTTATGGTTGTGTTAAGAGATTGACTTAACAGTCATGTGGTTTGAGGTACAATCCCAATGCACAGAATTTTATGGTTAGGAACCATTTTCCCCCCGTCACAATACTGACATTACATCTGCATCTCTATCCTTTCTAATTAGGTGTTGTTCTCAGAATATAAAACTGAGAGTTGGACTAGGTTTTTAGTGTCCTTTGCTTGGGGTTTAATGCCTCCTGAAATCATTAAGCACCAGTTATATACTAGAGTTAATTCAATGGATTATAGCTTAACTACGAAACCAGTTACGAATTACTAATAATGGAAAAACAAGAAAACTTATTAGATATCATCAAAGAGAGAATGATTTACTAGAAGACAAAATAAATGAGAAGAATGGAAGGGCAAAACCAAGAATTACATGGATAGATAATATTTAAAAAATGGGCAGACTAACAATACAGTGCATCAATAAAAGACTAAGATGGCGCTATATGGTATTGAACTTGCTGAATGTGGAAGGTACTTAATGCTGATGATGATATTCATTTTAAAACTTGATCAAAGAGATTAACGAAAAAAGATTATTTTACAATAATTGCAGCTATCTTTTAAATTTGTGTTGGTGACAATTACTTTCAATCGAAAATGAATGGGAAAGGACAATAAAGATCACAAAATCCCATTTGTCCTCCCGCATAAAATCTAAAATAATTACCTGAATGTGGAAGGTACTTAATGCTGATGATGATATTCATTTTAAAACTTGATCAAAGAGATTAACGAAAAAAGATTATTTTATAATAATTGCAGCTATCTTTTAAATTTGTGTTGGTGACAATTACTTTCAATCGAAAATGAATGGGAAAGGACAATAAAGATCACAAAATCCCATTTGTCCTCCCGCATAAAATCTAAAATAATTACCTGTGAAATTTCGTATTATTTATAAAGGGCGGTGGATTGGCAGTATCGGTAGAGGGTCGGACGCAATGCTTTGACGCATAGAGTTACGGCCCTTGCCATTCTGAGTTCAAATCCTGCCGAGGTTAACTTTGCCTTTCATCCTTACGGGGTCGATAAAATAAAGTACCAGTAATACACTGTTTATTTGCTGGCCATGTGCCAAAAGCAGAAACAATTATTTATAAAGGGAAGTCACTTTCAAATATTCTAGAGTTATTTCCCTTGAATCTTATTTACTGTAGACCCCCCTCCCTATACACCCGACACATTTATAGAAACGATTAAATCAGATGAGACGTTTATGCTTTTGAGAAGTTGAGAAGTGAAGATATTTTTCATATGTAATGTCTCATTACAGAAATTCTAACTGAGCATCTCAGTGTGGAAAACAGTTTTTCCTCTTTTTTTTCGTGCGCTATCAAATTAATCTGGCCTTGAAGTTGCTCGTAATCAGGAAAACGGAGGGTGTCCCACCCCTCCTCGGAGTTTTCTCGATTTATTTTCGCGTGTTATAAACGAGTATAACCTCCAAACCCATCGGAAATTACTTGTTGTTCATAGATTGGAAGGAAATGGGGGTAACCTCGACGCTCTCATTACAATCATAACCCCATATAACTGAAAAACGCATGGACGCCACACACGTGTCATTTGGCAGCCATAGCTTGTTTATTCAATTTGAAATCTCTTTGTCTTTTAATTATATGAATGTCACAATGGCTTCATGTCAAATAAGGGAGCTTTTAAAAATATTCTCTTTTAATTTTACGGGTTTGAAAAAAATTTCACATCCAATGCGAGACGGTTGTAATTGGGAAGAAACATCGAATGCAAACCACTCACGTAACTAAAAAAACAAACAGTTTCAAACAGCTTTGAAGATCAGATTCGTTCAAATCACACGAAAACACTTAGGAACAAGTTATTCACCTCAAACGCGAGACAGATGTGATTGTAATGAAATTTCCGAGGATGGGAAACTTCGAAGTTTTGCTTCCTTCCCTCTCCGATATCTGAAAAACAATAATTTCCGATGGGTTTGGAGGTCAGATTCGCTGAAAATACGAAAAAAAAAACAAAAAAACTCGGAAGAAATTTCTACTCGAACCCGAAACTTGTACTTGTAAAAATTAATTCTTCTTCGTTCTGATATCAAATTTTGTCGCAAGGAATTTCCCCACTCATCTTTTACGGGTCACTGGAAAATGTACCAGTCATACACTGTGTATACTTCATCACCTTTCTGTTAGTGAATTAATGTAATGTAGTGTAGTATTTAAGTTTTAGGTTTACTGTAAAACGAAATCAATTTAAAATTGAACTTTCTAGTTCCACTCCGTTTCCCAAAGTGGGTTCCGATGACTCCCAGATTTAGAGAGAGAATTTATTTATATTAAAAAAAAAATATATATTTTTATATGAATAAATTCTTTTTAAATTTGTGTTTAATTTAACGTCTTCTTATTATTATTAGGGTAGTGCCTATTGTCCGTAAAACATAGTTATGAGTTTCGCAATTTTTGGAAATCGGGATAAACTCCAGTTTAATGAGCTTCTGGGCTTGGGACAGACCTATTTTAGTGGTTAGTTCGTAGATGTAAATTATTGTTGGTCGGCTTCTGCGAACTTTGTTTTAATTCTTTCATATTTGTCACAGCATTCGGTGTAAGACATAAAAGTCACAACTTCACAGGTAATCTCATATAAACATGTAAATAAACGAGTATATGCAAGAAAGCATACGGTGTTGCAGCGAACAAAGTGGTTATTGTATCAGTACAGAACTTTAAAGTACTGTACTTCCTGATGTCCTTGAGAATGAACATCACAACATCCATTCTAAAATCTCATGTTTCGTGGCTATTAAAATAAATAAACAACATAATTATTTTATATTCGATGTGTATTAAAAGAACATGTATAACATTTTAACACTGGACCCGGAAGTTGAGAATCACGTGACTAATTGCAAATAGTCTTCGCTATCCATAATGGCGGAAGCTGGAGATTTCAATGTGTTACTTTGAATTTGAAGATATTCAATATTCTAGCAACATGATTAAACCAGAGAGGAACGGCAATATGTCTGTGCAGTGTAAGTTGAGCAAACTTTTGCTACTTTAAAGCCTCTTTGCGCTACTGAACTCATGCTATAAGGCATCTGTTCGTCTCAATCTGCTGGTTTCGGGCACCGAACAGGGCCTGCTCTCGGCCCGGTGTCGTTATATTAATGACCGGAAGTACATTACTACTACTGTTATACTCGAGTTATACAACTGCTATTACTACCATTGTTCTTACTCTTTGTAACTTATTCCATGTTTTAATCTCCTGGAATTCTCTTCCATCTCAACAACAACCACCTTCCCGTCTTTCTATTTTCTTAAGCATTTATACTCTATTCTCTCATTCCCCACTCTCACTCTTTATTTTTTCCTTTCATTTCTCCCTCGGATTTTCCTTCTCTTCACTTACACTCTGTTTCTTTTTTTCTGTCTTTCACTTCATTTTCTTTAGTTCGGACGGTTTCATTCTGTTATTTTCGGGTTCATACATCCCAACCCTGCCTCCTTCTTTCACCTATATTCTCTCTCTTCTTTTCTTTCATTCTCTTGTTCAAACACTCTTTCTCCTTTTTGCTTATTGTTTTCCTTTATCTATGTTTTCTTGCAACCTTATATCTACCTCCGTTCTGACAGCACAGAATAAAGCAACTCTGTTAAAACAACATATACTCTTTGTTATCCACTCAGATATATTGCATAGGGATAAAGAACTTGCAGGTGGATTGTATGATTGTATCACGGTTTACAGCTCAAATTACTTTGCATTTCGTCTGTTTAGACATCAATAAAGTTAGTACTAGTATTTTGGGGTGATAGTTTTGACTTTCACCTGTATTTGTGATTAAAAACTTTACTAGTGTCGAACCGACCTAAACCTTTAAATGAAACTGTGCAGACTGAACATGATCACAACTTAGATCTTCGGAGCCTTTAGCGTATGTTATAAGCATTCGGGTCTGGTTTCCAATATGAGGATACTCTCTCCACTCCAGCCAGTTTTGAAGGCACTTCAAAAAAGGTCACACATCGTTATGTTATTGTTTTTAACCGTGGATCAACAATGATCAAAGACGTTCTAGCTTTCCGTTTAATAGAACAGCTAAAGACTACATTACCCAATGTGTTGTCTCCTACATTTTTTTTAAAGACCGTAGGATGTAATTTGAGATTTGGCTGGTATTTCTAGCAGACAGAACGATCGACCACGTAGAGCAGTGGTTCTTAACATGGGGTGCCGACACTCCCAAGGGGCGCCAAATTCTGTTCTTATGAGTGCAAGCAGACGTCTAGAAAAACAACTTTTTATAAAAATTTTACTTCGTATCATTCAGTATTTCATAGCGTTCCGTTTGTTTCAACATAGTATTTATTTAATTAAATCATAGCAGTTAATTAATTAAATAGTAGCAGCTAAGTAGCTGATAACTTGACCTGTAAATTCAACTTCTTTTGCCTTATGTGCTAGCCCGAGGGGTGCAGGATAGAATTTTAAAATCTCAAGGAGTGCCGCGATAGAAAATGGTTAAGAACCACTGATGTAGAGGATCTCATGTTTGCTCGACCACAGTCGAAGGAGCTTGTACTTCCCCTTTCTTACACCCTCGAGTAATTCGTATTATTAAAGAACACCTCCATTGCTTTCAGTGGGAAATAATTATTTTTCCTGGTTTTTTAAATTAAAAAATGTTTTGACGTGTGCTATTAATTAAACTGACTTCCTAATATGCTGCACAGGACTTTTCTTCGGAAAATGGAGGAGGGGTACTCAGACTTTTCATCCTCCGGATTTTTTTTATTACCACACGTCTTTTCGTGTGCTACTAACTAATCTTACCTCCGAACATGCGAAAGAGCTTATTTCGCTGGAAAACGGAAAGGGAAGAGGGTTGACCCTCGGATTTTTCACCCCTCTCCTGGGGTTATGGTTAGGGTGTAAAGAAAACTCCGAGAGGGGTGGGGGGCATATCTGAGAGTAATTCTCCGTGGAAAAAAAAGTCCTTTGCAGCATGTTCGGAGGTAAGATTAGTTGGTAGTACACGAAAAAACAGGGATAAAATGGTAAAGGAAACTTGGAGGGAGGAAGTAAAAAGTCCGAGGGTCACCCACCACACCCCTTCGTTTTCCAGGGAAGAAAGCCCTTTGCAGTATATTTGGAGATTAGACTTTCCCACCTTTCTTCTGTAAATTTACCAAGTAATTTATCTCTATATACGCATCACTTCATTTAATCCCTGTTTACTGTTGTTGCTGCTTCCCAAACTTGATTCACTATTCTTCAACATAGTGTTTGCATCTGGTATGGATTGGTTGAAACAGATTTGTAGCAGTATTCTACGACTGGATGCTCCTCCCGATAACAACTGTTACTTGTTTTTAAGTATGGTGCTGATTTTCACACTTCGAACTGCTGAGCTGGGCATATTGTTTATGCAGGACAAACAAACGACACTAACTACTGAAAGAGGGATACACACGTAAACGCATGCACAAACACACATGTCATTTGTTCTCTCTCTCTCTCTCTCAGATTATCCATAGAATATACTATGGAATGTTGTTATTTTTCAATGATCATATGTGCTTGGACAATGCTTTTTTCTCATGTCGCTGAAGAAAGCAGTGTGGTTGGAATATTGGTATTTGGAAGCTCTTTTCAGCATTCGAATATATTTTTCGATTGGTTGTACTATTCATAGATCTTACCTTTGATTCATATATCACAGTTTTGGTGTTGCAGATTTAATTTAATAATAATAATAATAATAATAATAATAATAATAATGATCTCTTTATTGGCCACAAGGGCTGGCATCAAGAAAAACATTACAGACAGTACAGGACGGTGCGATGTGGGTTTTGTGCGTGTAGAGATTTTTATTATTTATATAAAAAAGGAAAAAAAAAAAGACGTAGAAACATATATATATATATATATAAACAATAAAAATGAAAATTGAAACAATGAAAAATTCCCCAATAGGGGGGGAAACCTCCGAGGGTTACTCGTGGCGAAAACAACACAAAAGACCACGGCCACCCTGATCACCAGGGCAAGTGCCTTCTCTCAACTTTTCCATTTCTCAAACTACAGGCGTATATTCAGAGCGGCCCCGTTCACTCGGACCATTCTCGCTACATTCACCCACCTTTCAACAAACTTGTTAGAAGGCAGCACTTGCCTCTCCACCCTGATTTTCCTTTTCAAGTGAAACTTGAAAAAGTTAATTAGGGATTCGCCGAAGAGGAAAGTGTCTGTCTTTAATCCTTTCAACCTTGTCCACCACACAATCTCTTTCGCCATGGCCACCAGGCAGATAAAAACCGCCTGCTCTTCCTCCTCGAAGGAAGACGGTGAGACCATCTGCACAATGGACTCAGTCGATAACCGGATCAGTCCTACACGCGACAGAAACTGTTTGACATAGCTCCACAAGTCAGCAATGCTCGGGCACTGAACGAGTGCGTGCACGACGGTTTCGTCGCTCTGCGCGCATTTCGGACAGGCTCGGCTGACGGCACTTCCATGCCTGTAGAGCTTATCTCGAACCGGCAATGCTCTCCGGTTGCACTGCCAGACCAGGGATTTTTGGAAGTTATCCATAGGCCCTGGGCTGAAAGTTCTGAAGAGAGCAAACAGCTGATCTTCTTCAACGCCCAGGATCTCTCTGAGAACGTCGTCGCTCTCCACCTCCACTAGTCCTCTATAGAATGCCGAAGTGGATGTTCCACCGATACTGGTGCCCAGCTGGCAGAGGGCGGTGAGCGCCTGGATAATAATGAAATTATTGTGTACAGTGCTCAGGTGTATTACAACTCATCAAAGGTGCATGTATAGTACATAGAATAATGTGCAAATGTCGGGAAATTGAACAGTGTATGAGTCATGATATACATGTGTGCGTGTGTATGGAGGGGGGATATCAGGTGTAGTGTTGGCGAATTTCAGGAAGCATGGAGGTTTTAAAGGATGCAGTGTCTCAGCAACTAATAACTGATGCAGGTAGTTTGTTCCATGCTTCAGTAACTCTGAGCATGAAAAAATGTCTCCGAAAGTCATGGGAGCTGTGCTGTTTTCTGACTTTGAAGGCATGCCCACGAGTGTTAGACACATGGCAATAAAAAAGGTGCTCAGGGTTGTTGTTGGTAAGATGGTTAATAATTTTGTGGGTGTTTACCAAGTCAGTTGCCAGATGTTGGAGTTTTAATGTATCCATGCCCAGGGAAGCAAGGCGTTCAGAGTATGGTAGACTCTTGGTTGCACATCTCTGAACAGTTTCCAGGAGGTCAATGTTCTGAGCAAGATAGGGGTTCCAGACTGGTGATGCAAATTCTAAGTGTCGCCGCACCATAGCTATATACAGCTTTAAATGAATAGCTGGAGAGCGGCTGGCAAAGGTCTTACTGAGTGATGCTAAGACACCTTCGGCCTTCTTGACAATTTTAGAGACGTGCTTCGTCCAACGCAAATCACTGCTGACAGTAATGCCCAGGTCACATTCAAAAGAAGACTTCTTGAAATTGGTGTTGTGGAGGGAGTATGTGAAAGCTGGGTTTTTCTCCCAAAATACATGGTGGTGCACTTGTCCACAGCCAACTTGAGTTGCCAGTCCATGATCCATTGTTGCATTGTGTCCAGGCCTGATTGCAGGAAACATCTAGTGTTCATGATCGGTCCTTTTTATCTCAAGGTACAGCTTGATGTCATCTGCATACTTCAGTACTGTTGCATTCTTTAAGTTGGCATCTATGTCATTAATATATGCCATAAACAAAAGGGGACCAAGAGCAGATCCCTGTGGTACACCAGATGACATCTCATACGGTGAGGAATTTACTAGGAATGTTTCTTTATTTTTTCTTATGCATGTCTTGATTATATGAGTTGTTGCCATATGGGTAATTATGTCCTTAATATTTGGTGTGCTACTATAGCTCACTTGTAAGATTTTATCTCTGAACAGTTGTTCAGCACCTTGACTCCTCTGTCTAACCCATGCTGGCATGGAAAAATGGACGTAAAACGGTGATGATGTAAGGGTGTCCCAAAAAATTTGACATCATTTTAAAAGCAAATATCTCGAAAACTACTAAGTCTAGCTCAATGATGTCAAATTTTTTGGGACATCATCATCATCATCATCATCACTGTTTTACGTCCATTTTTCCACGCTAGCATGGGTTAGACACGTTGTCCTGTTGTAGGCAATGCCAGGTCAGGTGACCATCTTTTGCTCATATGGAACTTATTTTGGCTTGATTTCTACAGCTGGATGCCCTTCCTAACACCAACCTCATTTACAGTGAGTGGTGGGTGCTTTTTTACTGCGGTGCCTACACGACCACTTTACAGTGGAAGTGAGGTAGCGGCATACTCTCTCTCTCTCTCTCTCTCTATATATATATATATATATATATATGTATCTTTATGATCATTGTTATTTAACATTAACTTTTCCATGTGTTTGTGTGTGTGTATATATATAGAATGTGTGTGTGTGTGTGTGCATATTGAACAATAAAACTAAAACAAAAGTTAAAGATAAGTTCTTAATTAGTTCATTGTTTTACGATTGTTTTAGTAAGATGATCATGGTAAATCGATATATTGACTAATAGATAGTGGTTATGTCATCACTTATTTCTAGTTTTGATATCCTAGATCCATCTCACTGTCTTCCTCAGATTGTTCAATGCACACACACACACACATACACACACACACACTCATATATATACATATATATATATGAGGTTATATATATATTGGGTTATGTGACTGTGTCTCGCTCATATAGGACTGCTTCTGGCTGATTTTCTACAGCTGGATGCCTTTCCTAATGCCAACCACATATAAATGTAAGCACTCATATTCACATATACATACACATGTGAAATTTATCTATATGCAAATATATGTATGTATCTTTCACTATTTTCTTTTGCCTGCTTCAGGTTCCTTTCTGGATATTCATATATGTGGTGCATGTAAGATGCATTTCCACAATGTTGACCTGTTCATTGAACACAAGCAGCGAAATTGTCCAGTTCTTGCTGAAATGCATTCTGCTGCCTTAGATGCACTCCGAAACCAGGCATCGAAAACTGAGACAGATTCTGATTCTTCAGGTATCACAACAACATCTCTTTCATTGTCTACAGCAACACTAACTGTGGCTCCAGTGGTTCATTCTTCACCAACATCTATAACTGGTGCCAGTTCTGATTCATCAAACATTAACACACATTCTGTTGTACTAAATGATAACCAAGGTGATGGTAGAGTTCATGAAAATTCCATTCCTCATACCTTACATTTACAAGCTGAAACAGTTGATCATCAAACTGATGTGGATCCAACTCTGAGCACTAAACTGGACTTGTCTTTTCTTGATGCTCAACAAGTCATGAATGAGAATTTGAAGCCCAGAAGAGATATCAGAGATCCTTTCCTCACCTCTACTGCTGCCACTTGTCATTCTGTTCTGGAACATTCATGTGATCAGGTGAGCAATATCCCGTAATATTTATTATTAAATTGGTATGCTGTGAGATAACATTGGCAGAGTCATTTAATCATTGGATTAAATGCCTTGCAGTATTTGGTGTAGCCCTTAGCACAGTGATTCCTAACGTGGGGTACATGTCCTACAGGGGATCAATTTGAATATTTAAAGGAGGCATTTTGAAAATGATGTTAATGAGACCAAACTTCAGGGTTTACTTTATTATTTTTACACCAAGCCAACTTTGATAAACATTACTGTTGGAAACTCCTGTCTCACCTCCTCCACACATGTTATTGTGCATCTAGCATCACCTATATGCCAATTTGTTTACACATTGCTGTTTTCATATCAAAGGGGGAACATAACAACTTTTGATATGTTGAGGTGGGGCATGGTGCACAAAAGGTTGGGAACCAATGCCATAACATTTTGAGTTCAAATCCCTCCAAAATAAACTTTGCTTTTCAACCTTTCAGGGCTGATGAAAATACCAATCCAGTGTAGTGGATTAGTGTAATTGTTAGACCATCAGACAGGATGCCTTGCAGTATATTTTCTGACTCTGTACATTCTGAGTTCAGATCCTGCCTCCGATCACTAGAAAAAGAGTGACATGATAGGATTGGGTTATTCTATCTTTAAAACATCCAAGAACCTCCTATGAAATACAATTTCATGGGAGTCTGGCTCAAATCTATGCAGGTATGAGCCATGACAAACATTTATTTACCTTATTCTTATTCTTCCATTACTTGATGGAAGCACAAGACCAGTTAGTGTCTACAGATACATGAAATTTCATCTTGTAAATATACTCAGTAACTAGAGTGAGAGGGTGAAAGGAGAGAGACAGAGTATGATAGGAGAAACAGTAAGGGTGATAAATTAGGAAAATGGACCTCTATCAGTTTCAACAATGCATGTTCCAGTTGTTCAATCAATGAAACAGCTTGCTCATGAAATTAACATGTAAGTGACCAAGCATTCTACAGATCCGTGTACACGTAATGTAATTCCCAATGACTGAAACCTGTAAAAGACTAAATGTGTACATATTTAAACTTGTGTTGAGTGAAAAGATATAAATTAAAGGAAAATATATAAGATAATAATTAACTTAATGCTATTGTTACATATTTATACCATTACAAGGAATATGAAAAAGACATAGTGAGAGAGATGTGTACAGGCTATTTATATTATTAAGGCTGTAAAGTGTAGAGGATCAACTGAAAATGAAAATAGCATCGCTAACTCCAGAGTTGTACTTGATAATAATTTCTACTGTAGGCACAAGGTCAGCAATTTTTGAGGGAGGGGAAAGTCAATTAAATTGACCCCAGTGTATTACTAGTGCTTTATTTTATCGGCCTTGTAAGGATGAAAGGCAAAGTTAACCTAAGTAGGATTTGAACTCAGAGTGCAAAAGGGCCGTAACTCTATGCTGCAAAGCATGGTGTCTGATGCTCTACCGATACTGACAATCCCCCACCATTTTGTGCTTATAATAATTGTTTCTACTTTAGGCACAAGGCCAGCAATTACGCAGTGTATTACTGGTTCTTTATTTTATTGACCCCGTAAGGATGAAAGGCAAAGTCAACCTCGGCGGGATTTGAACTCAGATCGTAAAGGGACGTAACTATGCTGGAAAGCATGGCGTCCGACCCTCTACCGATACTGCCAATCCACCACCATTTTTGTGCTTATAATAATAATAATGAAAATTATTGTGTACAGTGCTCAAGTGCACAACAACTCATCAAAGGTGGTTGTATAGTACATAGAATAATGTACAAAAGTCAGGAAATCATGATACACACATGGAGGGGGAATATCAGGTGTAGTGTTCGCAAATTTCGGGAAGCATGGAAGTTTTGAAGGATGCAGTGTCCCAACTGATGCAGGTAGTTTGTACCATGCTTCAGCAACTCTGAGCATGAAAAAATGTTTCTGAAAGTCATGGGAGCTGTACTGTTTTCTGATTTTATAAGCATGTCCATGGATGTTAGACATATGGAATTCAAAAAGGTGCCCCGAGTTCTTGTTGGAAAGATGTTAATAATTTTGAGGGTGTCTACCAAGTCAGTTGCCAGACATCAGAGCTTTAATGTATCCATGCCCAGGGAAGCAAGGTGTTCAGAGTATGGTAGATGCATGCATGGTGGATGGTATTTGTTTGGTTGCACGTCTCTGAACAGTTTCCAGGAGATCAATATTCTGAACAAGATAGGGGTTCCAGCCTGGTGATGCAAATTCTAAGTGTGGACACACCATAGCTATATACAGCTTTAAATGAATAGCTGGAGAGCGGCTGACAAATGTTTTACTGAGTGATGCTAAGACGCTCTTGGCCTTCTTGACAATTTTAGAGATGTGCTTTGTCCAATGCAAATCGCTGTTGACAATAATACCCGGGTCACGTTCACAAGAAGACTTCTTGAAATTGGTGTTATGGAGGGAGTATGTGAAAGCTGGGTTTTTTTCTTCCAAAATACATGATGGTACACTTGTCCACAGCTAGCTTGAGTTGCCAGTCCACAATCTATTTCTGCATTGTATCTAGGTCTAATTGGAGGAAAGATCTAGAGTATACAGGATCTGTCTTTTTTATCTCAAGGTACAGCTTGAAGTCATCTGCATATTTCAGCACTGTGACATTCTTCAAGTTAGCATCTATGTCATTAATATATGCAACAAACAAAAGGGGACCAAGAACAGATCCCTGTGGTACACCAGATGTCATCTCATAGGGTGAAGAATGCTGTCTTAGAACTGTGACTACCTCTTTTCAACTGAGACTGAAGGACTTCAACTAGTTATAAAGATCATCTCTTACATCCTTTCAGAGAGTTTTGCCATAAGTCTTTTGTGTGGCACAGAATTAAAAGCTTTAGTCAAAATAAATAACATTCACCCTTGAGCTGCCATCAGTGATTTGGGTAATGTCGTCAAGAAACTCAATGAGTTGACCACAGGAGCTGGAGTTAGGGATAAATCCAAATTGCAAAGGCTGGTTAAGGCTGTGAGAGTTCCAGAGTGTTTCTTTGACACAGGACTACATGAGTTTAGCCACCTGCTTGAGATGGTTAGAAGATCTATTGTGCCTTTTTCTATTAACCTCTGACCTATGTAGTCTGTATTGTCATTCAGCATCACAACATTCTTTCCTGGCAAGTCGGACTGCTGCAATCTCCCAAATTGCACTTTTGGGATTATTTTTGTACTTACGTGGTACTGATGCTACACATGCTGTCTATATCGAGTGAAGGATGTTCTCAAGTATAGTATTCACTTCACCAGAGTCAAAAAGCTGAGTGTCTTGATGGTAATTTGGGGGTGGGGGGTGGTAAACAACTCCAAGTAGAAGTGTTGACATGGTCATACATATATCGCAGAAAATACTTCCTGTTGTGATTGATTCAAATCATCGCAAGGAATTATTGAAAAGTTTGAATGAACATAGACCATCACACTTACGATGATATATAGGCGATGGCAGGTTGTTCTTGTTTAGTTTCCCAGAGTTTTATTCATTGCCAGCTATTGTGGGTACACTATGCTCAGACCAGCTGGTATCCCTTTCCCATGTCTCACCAGACTTAACAAATTTCCATATCTGCCATTTGTCGCATAGGCTAAAACTTTCATGTGGTGCTGAGTTGCGATGAAAGGAAGCTACAGCACGTAGCTTTCGGCATACATCAGGTGGTAAGCCAGGACGAATTCGAAAGGTAATTCGATTTTCATGCCTAGCCTTATCAGAGGCTTAATGGTATGCACCTGCCTCAGTAGAGCTTGTGAATGACAAAAAATATTGGTATACCGGGGATTGAACCCGCTACCTTTTACTTGCGAAGCGAACGCTTTTTCCACCAACCTACCTGATTTGATCTGAGACCGTGTTTGAAACTAAAACAATTATTGTGTGGAAAAGTCATTTTATCCTTAAAAACGCACCAGCAGTGTAACTGTTTAATGACCAGGTCGCAGACAGTGCACGAACATGTTGACACCAGAAAATACATGATAAATACAAAGTAAAGTTAACTGTGTTCGCGTGTTTTTAAATGACTAAAATGACTTATACGCAATTATTTATTCCCAACTCCAATTTCTCAGAAATATATAGAAAAAAAAGTGAAATAAGTGTAAGGGAGGCAACTACGGTTTAAAACTACAAAAGTATTTTCCCTTGACTGCACTTAAGGTTTCATTTATATATTTTTGCCTGTCACTGAGTCTATAGGTGACGAACATCGCAACGATCACGCACACACAAACACAAACACAAACCGTAATATACAAATAACTTGTACACGGTCACTCGATCTTATTGTAATCGATGAATAAAGCCTCATTACATCATTTTCTACTAGTGTATAATCTAAATACCGACATTTACTAATTAAAGAGGTGTCCTCTTAAAAATTGTAACTAAACCTCCCTCAAATTACCTCCTACCATCTTACAAAAAGGAAAGATACATTAGATCAGAGCTTTCCAAACTTTTCACAGTAAAAGTGCAGTGAGAGTATAAAATAAACAGCTATGGTGGTAGAAAAGAAGAATGGATCCCCGTAAGTATGTAAAAAAAGACATATTGAGAGAGATGTGCACAAGTTATTTGTGCTATTAAGGCTGTTAAGTGTAGTATTGTCACACTTTTTAAAAATATGTTCGTTTTCTCTCTATACTTAAATTTTGTTAGCAGATGAAATTAATGAAACAAATAAATAAATACATATCTTATCACATGTCTCCAGGGCCTTCACAAGCAGATATTTTACAAGGCTGAACACCTTAACCACTATGCTATATGTCTCATATATATATATATATATATATATATACAGTATTTAATATAGAAATGGCTTCTACAGGACTAGAACTGTTTCATTCGAAGTAAATCATCCTTTGAATGAAACAGTTCTAGTTTTGTAGAAGCCATTTCTATATTAAATTTAATGTTTAAACTCTACTAATGTATTGAACACCTTACTTACTGTGGTTACTCCGATTGAACCTGGGACTCAAACTCATATATATATTTATATATTCATTTATGTTTTGTGGTTCATCACTGGATAGAACTGGTCATTCTGTTTAATTAACATGATGTAATAGTAGGTAAAGCACTCTACGTTATGCAACTCACCCATCATTGATGTAGAATCTCATGGATGGTGCAGGAACTGAGTTAAATACTAATTTGATTAAAATAACAGGAGGTCGGACTGGTGATGTTCCTTTAAAGTTTTATTGTTGCAGAAACACTATATATATATATTTTAATGGCCTGGTTGCATAAGACCCTGGCGACATCATCAGGTCTGGATTGCATAATTAGTTAATCAATAAAGGAATTACAGCAAACACAAACAGAGAACAGAAAATATAGAAAATATTTGATTTGGAGATGGCCTGCGAAATTGTTGCTGTGGACCTTTTCCAAATAAAAAGTTTGTCAATGCAAGGCATTGTGGGTTTGGTAGGCACAAACAAGATGGGTGGTGTCAACATATATCCTACTGTTATAGATACTGCTATGCTGCTAATGATAGCCACCCGGACCACAGCAGTAGAGGTAAGGGGCAATGCATTCTGTATGAATACATACTGGCAAAAACCTGCTAAGTGTGATGGTAGAGAAGATTGGGGGGGGGGGAGAGGGATATATATATATATATATATATATATATATATAATAATAATAATGAAATTATTGTGTAAAGTGCTCAGGTGCACTACAACTCGTCATAGAGAGAGAGAGAGAGGGAGAGAGAGAGGAAGTGATGGTTTAACAGTCATTACTGACAACAATTGTATTTTGTAGACTAGCAGTCCTGTCATTGATGACACAACAGATCTATCGGAATTATCAAGTGAACAAAAGAATACTTATATTACCAAAATGGAACAAAACTCAACACAAGTATGTGTCGCCGTGACAACAGAACAATTAGTTCAGAGCTTAGGATTAAGCAGCAATCTCTCCTCTTCATCCATTGTGGCTCCATCATCTAATGTCAACAACCAGGTTCTGGTAAAAAGTGTCCAAGAACAACTCCAAGCAGATGCAACATCTTCAAGAGATGTAGCAGTTGGACAGCAGTTCTTCACTGAACAAATCATCACAGATTCACTGGAGAATTTGGCACCAATCAGCTCTGCTGTATTGCCTAGCAACCAGCAGGCTCTCCCACAGAACTTTACTTTACTCTCCTGTGATAACCAACAGTCCTACAACAACAATAACAACATCATTACCACTGCCATTGCCAACACTAACACCACTACCATCACAAACACCATTACCACTCCGATCCCCACCAACAATAACACCATTCCAATCACTACCACCAATAACATCTCGTCTTCATGTGCATCATCTATGCTATCAAAGAACACACCACAGATTGGTAGTTACCAGCTTCGGATGCTAAGCAGTTCTGAACCAGGTTCTGTTGGCAGTTATATGGCTATTGTTCAGGAATTTGACGATTCTGTGGTGCATACTAATTCCCCTTTATCTGAGTGCCAATCTCTAGAAACTTCTTCTTCTTCACAACAGCAACAACTGCAGTCTCAACCACAACAAGTGTCTCACACCAACCAACACAATATTGTTGTTAGTAACAGTCCTAACAATGTAAGAACTGTTGAGAATAACCCAGTCTTTCATTCACAGCCTAGTTGTCTAATACCTGTGTTACCAGCAAGTACTGGAACCACTGCCTCTAAAACAACACCAACAAAGCAAGGTATGTATTAGATATGTTTTTCTTTTCTTTCTATGAAATCAATTTTCTACTTCTATAGAAGTATAAAAAGAATTCTTGTTAGTATTCTAACCTTTTAGCATTTACATTACTCTATATTTTCTATTATATTTTCACTGTAAAGGCTTTATCTCACATAATTATCTCACATAATATCGAATCTATGAGATTTTGATATTTATTTCGAGAACAATACCTTAACATTAGTATGAGCATCAGTATGAGTGGCCAGTTATGGCCGGTTTGAACAGAAAGAGGAGAGAGAATTTTGGCCGAATACAGCTAGTTTAAATGTTGATGAACTTTCTAGGTGTAGAAAAATGGTCAACTCTGACCAAAGAGGCATTACCAATATTTTTAGATTTATAAATTCTATATGTATGAAATAGTTTTGGAACATCAGTTTGCAATTCAGTGGATGAATTGAGTATCGCTGAGAGAGAGGACGGCTACAATGAATTGCAGAGGATAATGGGAATAGAACCAGTGATGAATGTTGTGAAGAGAAATAGAATGAGATGGTAAGGAAGGATAAAAGTTACTGGGTGCGATGAGAGATAGAAATGTTGTTGTGTAGTTAGCAATTATGTCAAGTAGGTTTAAAATGCAATGTGGCCCAAAATCTGTTGCAGGTTTTTTTTCTGCTTCAAAGAATCTTCACACTTTAGGTAAGCTAATTAATGTTTGAGCATGTGACTCTGGTCACAAAAGTCCATGAAAATTAATAAGTTAACCTTTTTGCTGCAATATTTCTAATGAAAGACACTGCCTATTATTTTCAATGAATTTTGAAAATAATGAATTTTGTGAGATTTAGTAAAATAATTCATGTTTTCATTTTAAAATTGTGATGGAAGGTTTAACCCTTTAGCATTTACATTACTCTATATTTACTATTGTATTTTTGTGGTAAAGGCTTTATCTTACATAATTATCCCACATATTATTGAATCTATGAGATGTTGATTTATTTTGAGAACAATACCTTAACATCAGTATGAGCGGCCAGTTACAGACGGTTTGAGAGTATTCTGGCCAGATATGGCCTGTTTAAATGCTAAAGGGTTAAAGGTAAATATGAACACTTTTAAAACAAATGGCTTTGTATCATAGAGCATTATTGATGATTCCTATCTCTCAATGGACTTACGGCAAATTATTGATTGATAACTCTTGTCTCTCAGAAAATCACTTATTAATCACTTCTGTTCTTGAAGGAATCAATTAATGAAGGATTATTCTATTAAGTCTAAATTGTGGAAAACAAAATATTTTGTAGTTGCCTATTTTCATTAATCAACTAATTACTACCAATATTTTCCTCTATTACCCCACCTGTTGTTTCACCTGTTGTCTCTACCTACCAATACCACCACCATCATCATCATTGCTGCCACCAAAACCACCACAGACACCAATGGCGACTATCAGCACCATAAGATGATGATGACGATAACCACAACTATAACCACCTCCACCACACCACAACTTTTAATCATTACCTCCATCAACCAACACAACCACCATCACACTTTACATCTCTTGCCATTGCCTAACACATCACCTCCACCTTCCAATTCCTTTACTGTTACTTGCCACAATTGGTACCCTTCACCTGTTCCACCCATTATAAAGCTTTCTAATTCTCTCTTCCCTCCATCACATATCCTTAATTATGAGTCTGTAGCAAGCTACTTTCCTTTGGCGCATTGATACCCTTTCCGTATGTTGTTTGGTTGAGTTGAGCCAATCGCTATCAGCGTAGGGATATGTATTGTCAACTTCTGCCCAAACCGAGATATTCTTGCTTTTTTTAATAAACTAACTCTCTTGCAGCTTGAACTTGCTACAGTAAACAACCATTTTGCTTTCGCTCTGCAAACATCATTCCAATATGTAACCAACACCACGGCCTGGCTTCTCACTTCAGCCACTGGACCGTGTCTTCTCTTACAGATCTAATTTGTTTGTTCATTTCTTTTGGCATGCCAACCAAACTTAATACAGCTCTTCTCACCTTAAACATTGTTAATAAATTTTGTTAGAACGAACTACAAATTGTCGTCAACATTATTTTATCTTACTTCTAAACTGGTTACTATTACATGCTGCTATACTGATGACATAATACATCATCATCTTATGTTATAAACTGCTTCACTGGTGACTTCTGTTGATACACAATACACAAATACAAATATTATCGTTCTCATTTATATCTTATTAAATACTATCTTCAAGTCCATAGCCCTCGGTAGAGGTGTAAATGTGTTTGTGTGTATATGTGTGACATGGTATGGCAAAATAGTTAAGTAGTTCACTTCACAATTATTAATTTCCAATTTCGGTCCCACTATGTGGCATCTTGGGCAAGTGTTATTTATCATAGCCTTGGGTCGATCCATGCCATGTGAGTGAAGTTGGGCAGATAGAAGCTGTTTGGAAGCTCATTAATTGGACTGTACTAGTAATTCAAAGGATCTGCTATGTGTCATGCTGAATCTCCTTGAAAATTTCTTTAACCCTTTAGCATTTAAACCGGCCATATCTGGCCAGAATGCTCTCACCTCTTTCTGTTCAAACCAGCCATAACAGGTTGTTCATACTTATGTTAAGGTATTGTTCTCAAAATGAATAATATCAACATCTCATAGATTCGATATTATGTGAGATAAAGCCTTTACCTTGAAAATGCAATATTATATATAGAGTAATGTAAATGCTAAAGGGTTAAGGGTACACATGACTGTGGAATGCTCAGCCACTTACATGTTAATTTCATAAGCTAGCTATTTCATTGATCAAACAACTGGAACACTCATCATTAAACCTGCTGGAGGTCCATTACATACATTACATGTATGAGTGTGTCTGTAAGACACCTTCCTGTATCAGACAGTCTCTCATTTTCTCTCTCTCTTCTACTCTTTGTCTCTCTCCACTTTTTTGCAGCCACCCAGATGTCTAGTGGAGCTAAAACAGCTGTCAAAGTCAGACCAACGCTCAACAAGAAATTCAAGTGTACTTTTGAAGTATGTGAGTTTCAGACAGCATATATGAAGGACCTTGACCGACACACGCGTACACACACTGGTGAGAGACCCTTTCAGTGTACGGAGTGCCTGAAATCCTTTAACCGCAGTGATAAGTTGAAGATCCATCTGAGGGGTCACACTGGCAATAAACCTTATCAATGTGAAATGTGTATGTATACGTGTTTATATTTATTTACTGGTTTTAATCGTTAGACTGTGGCCATAGTAGGGCACTGTCTTAAACAGATTCAATTGATCATATCAACATCAGTGTTTACTTTATTTCAAGTCTTGTTTGTTCCGTCTCTTTGCACTTTGAGTTCAAATTTCATTGTGGCCCATTTGGGTTGTAGACTTTATTACTCACTAAAATGTTCTTGGGTGACTTTAGCTGAGCTTACTCAGGCCAAGTCTCTAGTTCAAAGATAGCTTCCTCCTTTCTACCAGTTGCAGAAGCTCAGAAAAAAAACAGTAACAACTTAGGTGGGATAGAATTCAAAAGGCACCAACATAAGACTCAAACTCAAGACTTCTGAACTCAGAGTCCAATATCCTTTTGTTACTAGGTGCCTAGAGATACTCTATGGCAATATTAAATGAGACAACTTGTCAAGCCAAAAGCCAAACCCCTATCCTTTCAGCCATTTATATCCCTCCATCTAACAGTAATGTAACATATTATTTCCTACTTCAGGTTCATATTCCTCAGCTGATAGCAGCAGTTTGAAAAAACATCTCCGGATTCACACAAATGAAAGGCCATTCAAGTGAGTTTATGTCAGCATCTGCTATTTCTGCCTCTATTCTGTAATATGGGTCACTTGTTAAAGCATTAATAAATTCAGTGGTAAAAGAAATGGTAAAAGTATTGGTAAAAGGAATATTACAATGACTGGTAAAGGGGAGGATATATATCAAGAGAAAAGATAAAAGGAATGATATATTGGCTGGTATAATGGAAGTGAGATGACTGATAAAATGAACAGTAAATTGAGTGGCATAATGGATCGTTAGGTGACTGATGAAAGGAATGGTAAATTTACTGGTATAACGGATTGTTAGAAGAATGGTAAATTGACTGGAATAATGAGTGATTAGATAACTGATAAATTGAATGGTAAATAGACTGGTATAATGAATGGTAAGATAAGTAATAAAAAGAATGTTAAATTGACTGGTATAATGGATGGTAAGATACATAATCAAAAGAATGTTTAATTGACTGGTATAGTAAGTAATAAAAAGAATGTTAAATAGACTGGCATAATGGATGGTGAGATGAATGGTAAATTGACTGGTATAATAGATGGTGAGATGAATGGTAAATTGACTGGTATAGTGGATGGTAAGATAAGTAATCAAAAGAATGTTAAATTGGGCTAGTATAATGGATGGTAAGATAAGTAATCAAAAGAATATTAAATTGACTTGTATAGTGGATGGTGAGATGAATGGTAAATTGACTGGTATAATGAATGATTAGATGACTGATAAAATGAACAGTAAATTGAGTGGTATAATGGATGCTAAGAAGAATGGGAAATTGACTGGTGTAATGGATGGAAAGGTGACTGATAAATTGAACAGTAAATCAACTGGAATAATGGATGGTAAGTTATGTAATGAAAGGAATGGTAAAAGGACTGGTAAAGGACTGAGTTAATAAAAGAATGGTTGTTGTTGGTGAGTATCTTTGTTGACTAGCTCTGTTTGAATTGATATAAATGTGAGGCATTTATTCAGATATGACACATGGTACTGTGTTATATGGTGTCTGTGAAACATGGTACCATGTTCTGTAGTGTTTGTGACGCTTTGTACCCTGTTGAACATGGTACTGTGTAGCAACTGTTGAACTTATATGCTGTCTGTGGAGCATGGTACCATGGAATATAGTGTCTGTAACACTTGGTACTATGTTATGTAGTGTTTGTGACCCTTGGTACCATGTTATGTAGCATCTGTTGAATGTGGTACTGTGTAGCAACTGTTGAACTTATATGGTGTCTGTGGAGCATGGTACCATGGTATCTAGTGTCTGTAACACTTGGTACCATGTTACGTAATGTTTGTGACCCTTGGTACCATATTATGCATGGTAAAACAAATGTAAAAACAAATATGAAGATGATGTTGGTTATAATATATATCTACAGATGCCAGATATGTCCATATGCCAGTCGTAACTCCAGTCAGCTGATTGTCCACATCCGTACACACACAGGTGACTCACCATTTCAGTGTCAGCTCTGTGATGCCAAGTTCAAGATCAATTCAGACCTCAAGCGACACGTCCGTATCCATACTGGAGAGAAACCATACAAGTGTGACCTCTGTGATTACAGGTGTTCAATTAAAGGTATGTCAACTGTATGGCTATCTCTCTCTTTCTCTGCCCTTGACACACACACACACACACACATATACATATACAACGCACAAACATGTTTTGACCAACAAGGGATTCTCCTAATAATCACCCAACCTCTTGTGTTTTTTTGTCTTCTCCTTTGTAAAGTTCAGCCTTTTGAGACCAGTTTTCATAACTTCTCATGTCTTCCTTGGTCTTCTTTTTGTGTAGGATAATTTGCCAAATCTTTAATCTTAATATCATCCTCTATATGCATCATATATCTACACCAGTGCACTATCCATTCTTGTACAGTACATCTGATACTTTTAATATATATTTATTGCTCCATCTCAACGTCTCTATCATTTTTATGGACATAATCATTGCCATCACTATTATTATTATTATCGGTGGATTGGCAGTATTGGTAGAAGGTCAGACGGTATGCTTTTCAGCATAGAGTTACGGCCCTTTACGGTCTGAGTTCAAATTCTGCCGAGGTTAACTTTGCATTTCATCCTTACGGGGTCGATAAAATAAAGTACCAGTAATGCACTGGGATAATTGCTGGCCTTGTGCCTATAGTAGAAACAATTGTTATTATCATTTTCAACAACGACTCCACCATCTTCTTAAAACACTACCCTGTCTACTACTACTCTTTTTATTCTTTTACTGGTTTCAGTCATTGGGCTGCAGCCACACTGGAGCATTACCTTGAAGGGCTAGGACCTTTCAATTGTGTCAAAGACATGACAACCTTCCTTGTGCTGGTGCCACAAAAAATGCACCAAGTGTATGAGTACAGAAACATATGTGAGTAAGATGGGGCCTCAAATAGGTCTGAGAGGTCAGAGGCTCTAATTAAGTACTGATTTGGTCTATGATGACCTGTGCAGCACTTGCTAGCAGTGAAAACAGACATTAAAGGATGACATCCTCCTCATCATCATCATCATCATCACCGTTTTATGTCCATTCTTCCACACTAGAATGGGTTAGACGGGTTGTCCTGTTGTGGGCACTGCCAGGTCCGGCGACCATGTCCTGCTCATACAGAACTGATTTTGGCTTGATTTCTACAGCTGGATGCCCTTCCTAACCAATCTCATTTACAGTGAGTGGTGGGTGCCTTTTTACTGTGGTACCTACACGACCACTTTACAGTGTGGACTGGGTACTTTTTTGTTGTGACACTACACGACCACTTTACAGTGGGAGGGGAGGGGGGGGGGCATACTGTCTATATGCTTCAGCTTGTACCTGTGGGAAGTCAGGTCTTTTGTAATGTAGAGGTCTTGGTCCTGTGTCATCGCCAAACTCAGTAATTTGTTTAGTATTTATTTTATCAATCCTGTAGAGAAGAAATTCCAAACATGGAAGCATGGCCTAGAATCAAAAGGCCTTAAAATTAACCTGTCTAAGACTAAAGTTCTAGTTTGTAGGAAGGAAATAGGGCACCGGTCCCATCCGGGAAATGGCCATGCTCAGTGTGTAGGAAAGGAGTAGGTAGAAACTCCATTTTATGTCCCAAATGCAAAGTATCGGTGCATAAAAGATGTAGTGGGATCACAGGTAAGCTAACTAAGAACATAGATTTTATATGTGGCCAGTGCTCTGGTGCAATAAGTAGCAGCAAGTGCCCACAGAATACTAGCTCATTCCATTGCACAGATGGTTCTATAGAAATAGTGGACACCTTCCGTTACTTGGGTGACAAAATCAGCAGTGGTGGAGGGTGCTCTGAAAGTACAGTAGCTAGAGTCAGAACTGGATGGAAAAAGTTCAGAGAGCTTATACCACTATTAGCCGCTAAAGGGTTCTCTCTAAAAATGAAAGGCAGGCTGTATGATGCCTGCATACGAACAGCAATGTTACATGGCAGTGAGACCTGGGCATTGTGTGCAGAGGATATACGCAGACTGGAGAGGAACGAAGCTTGCATACTCCGCTGGATGTGTAATAGTAATATACGTGAACGGCAAAGCATAAACGAACTAAGGGAAAAATTAGAAATAAGAGGGATCAGATGTTGTTTACTCGAGAGAAGACTACGTTGGTATGGTCACGTGATGCGCATGAAAGACGACAGCTGTATAAAAAAGTGCAGGGCAATAAAAATAGACGGTAGCCACGGAGTAGGCAGACCCAGAAAAACCTGGGACGACTTGATAAATTCCGACCTCACACACTTACACCTCTCCAAGACAATGTCACTGGACCGAGATCTTTGGCGCTACACAGTAATACAGAAGACCCGCCTTACCTAAGTACAAAGTGAAACCTACTACAGTCAGTAGGCACCTCTAATAAAAATACACCCCCGTCCCACTACCCCCACCCCATCCACACCACCCCTTTCAATGTAAAGTTATGTTGGTACCACAACATCCAGTCCGAAACAAATGAGGTCGTGTCGGTGTCACGACAAAAAAACACACAGTCCACGCTGTAATGTGGCCGTGTAGGTAACACGGTAAAAACCTCCCAGTTCCACACTGTAAACGTGGTTGGTGTTAGGAAGGGCATCCAGCCATAGAAAACCCGCCAGAGAGTCCTATGTGAGCAAGACAACACTCTTGCCTCAAGTGGGAAAACTCCCGTCCAAACCCATGCAAGAGTGGAAGATGGACGTTAAACGATGATGATGATGATGATGATGTAAGTGATGAAAGGTAAAGTTGACCTGGGTGTCAAGATATGTGACTTGTACAGAACCAAATACCACAAAATATTTTTGTTTAATGCACTGATTCTATGACAAAAAACCCGGCCCATACTGTAAATGTGGTTGCTGTTAGGAAGGGCATCCAGCAATAGAAATCTACCCAAAAACAGTCCTAAATGAGCAAGACACAGTCACCTGATGCCACCCATCTGACCCATGCTAGCATGGAAAATGGACGTTAAATGATGATGATGATGATGATGATGATGATACACACACATCTTAAAAGCTTTTGCATTATTTCTGTTTACCAAATTTTACTTACAAGGATTTGCTCAACATGGCTCCCTCACATTATGATTCTGATTACTATTAACATTATATTGTATGATTAATATAATATTACTATTAGCATTTTATTATGCTAGCAGAAAAACCACCCCACGGGTGGTTTTTTGCTAGTATGTGTAGTGTGTATGTTGATATTATACGCAAATATATATACATGTAGATATGATACATCAAATGAAATCGTAATTGACAATATACACAGAAATTGAACGAAGACTGTGTTACACTGTCTTATGTAATCAGTAACGCAATCCATGATACATTAAAAAAAGACGATGTTATATTTAAACTGCATTAGGAGAAAATTAGTGATGGAAATATATGAATATTTATTTAAGCGATCGCTAACTGGAAGTGTTGACATTTGAAAATTTTAAAGAAGTGAATCTTAAAATAAGTAATAGCATTATTTATCAAGAATAAAGAAATTTAGTAGATAAAGTATGTAATATTCATTCATTATTTATTCAAAGTAATCCAACTTATTTTACAAACGGGATAAAAAAATATATTCTGGATGCAGTCCCACACTCCTTACTTTATTATAGTTAGATGATTAATATATTACTATTAACATTATATTATATCATTAATATAATATTACTATTAACATTATATTATATCATTAATATAATATTACTATTAACATTATATTATATCATTAATATAATATTACTATTAACATTATATTATATCATTAATATAATATTACTATTAACATTATATTATACCAGCAGTGGTACCCGGCGTTGCACGGGATAAGGTATTTTGGAACGCGGGCCGCCAACAGACCTAATCGTAGAAAAACTGCATGCCTGGACAATATGTAAAGAAAATAAACCGAATACTCTGATGGCTGGATAATCTTTAAGATTTTCCTCGATGAATCAGGAAAAATGCAGGTTTTCACCTAATGCGGGCCCTAGGGGATCAAGAAAATGAATTTTTTTTATGTGCATAATATTGCTTGAAATTTCGGGAAAATCAGCTAGACGTAATGCCTCAAAAAAGCCCTAAAAAGCTGAAAAAATGAAGTTTTTCAGCTAATGCGGGCTCTAGACCATAAAAAAGTTGGATTTTCTTTGCTCACGGTATGAAGAAGAGACTTATTAATACATAGTTACAATTTCAAGGAAATCGGTCTGACGTAACGCCTCAAAAAACCCCTAAAAAGCTGAAGAAACGCAGTTTTTCACCTAATGCGGGCCCCAGGGGATAAAAAAATTGAATTTTTTCACTTCCTGAAACATAGGTAATACACATGTAAAGTTTGAAAAAAATCGGTTGGGTACTTCTCGGGTTTCACACACACACACACACACATACATACATACATACATCCTTCCTCAGTTTTATATATATACATATATAGATTAAAATAACAGATTAAAGTTTAAGCAAAGAATCGTTGCTTTCACCCTTAACAGGATCTTCTGAAACTGAAAACATCAATCTGTGAACGCAGAAGTAAATATTTTGAAAAACGTTGCAACCGAAGGAAAACAGGAAGACGATACTTTGGTTCGTGAAAACGTTCCCTGGCAATGAACGGATAATAGCGAACATAATACATCATCATTGTTCGTCAGAATGTCGTAATGCAGACAGCTAGGCACACAGACAGATATTATAAGAACGCTACAGAGATGGATAACCGGTGCCTAACACCCCTTTAACAACAGAAAATTGAAAAATAAAAGTTGCAGTTAATATCTTTAGACCACAAGGAATATATAAATGCAAGTTTGAAGTCAATCGGAGTAGAAATGTGGATTTGTATAGACTTTGCAAAAATGAGGACACACATACACAGACAACAACAGTTTTATATATATATAGATGATTAATATATTACTATTAACATTATATTATAACATTATATTGTAATATGATTAACATTATATAATATGATGGCATTATATTACGGTGGATCGGCAGTATCGGTAGAGGGTTGGACGCCATGCTTTCCAGCATAGTTATGTCCCTTTACGGTCTGAGTTCAAATCCCGTCGAGGTTAACTTTACCTTTCATCCTTACGGGGTCAATAAAATAAAGTATCAGTAATGCACTGGGTAATTGCTGGCCTTGTGCCAAATGTAGAAACAATTATATTATATTCTCTTTTACTTTTTTACCTGTACCAGCCATCCAGCTGAGGCCAGGCTGGGGCATCGGTCTTGTTAAAAGTTTATTAAGACACCCTTAATGTAGATCCTGACTGTGACTAAACCCCAGACCAGGATCTCCACCATCTCTAATACCTCCCACTAGGCCACCGAGACAGCTATACATTATATTATAATATGATAACATTATATAATTATTAACTAAAGTGGTCGTGTAGGTGTCATGACAAAAAGCACCCAGTCCACGCTGTAAAGTAGTTGTGTAGGAGACACAATAAAAAGGCTCCCAGTCCACACTGTAAATGTGGTTGGTGTTAAGAAGGGCATCCAGCCGTAGAAAATCTGCCAGATAGTCCTATACTAGCGAGACACGGTCACCTGATCAATCTTGTCTCAAGAGGGATAATTCCCGTCTAACCCATGCTAGTGTGGAAAATAGACGGTAAACAATGATGATGATATAGTATGATAACATTATATTACTATTAACATGGTAGTTACCATTGCCACTTGTACCAAAACATGCACATGCCAATACAAACTTGATAATGATAATGATGATGATGATACTATTCTAATCATAAAATTTTTCTTTCTCTCTCTTGCAGCTAACCTTAAAAGTCATTATCGAATTAACCATTCAACAGATGACCAGATCCATTGTGATAACTGTAGCTATACTACATCTTCTCGCAAGAGTTACAGGGAACATATAAAGACACACGATACTGACCGTCCCATCAAATGTTCATCTTGTCCATATCAGTGCTCTCGTAAAAGTGCATTAATCAACCACTTGCGCACACACAGTGAGGACCGGCCATTTTGTTGTGACTATTGCACCTATACTTCAAAGCAGAGTAGTAATGTCAAAACTCACATGAAGAAAAAGCATTTGGACAAACTGAGACAGAAAAGGAAAACAAACTTACGTAAGAGGTCAGAGCTTATTGAGAAAGTTTCAGCCAATGTGAGCACCAATTCCTCACCTGTAATGAATCTGGAATCATCTGGTGGGTCTCAAATGAGAATCAAGCCAAACTGCAAGAAATCTTTTTGCTGTGTGCAATGCAATGCTTCCTTTGTCCGACAAGATTCTTTGCGAAGTCACATGCGACAGCATCGAGATATTGAAAAAGCTCTGCAGACTTCAACAATGAGAGTGCTTCAAGTACAGAATCCCCCACTGCCATTGAGCTCTCAAGCAAACCAAACGAATGGAAAAGGATCTTCACCCCAAACTCTAATGAGTCTTCTTACTACTGATACAGCTAATAACAATAACCATAACCAGTTACTATCTTCCACTAACAGATTCACTACTACACTTGTTGGTGCTGAGAGTAGCTCATCTTTGAAGTCTTCTGTTCCTGAATCTTCTCCTATAGTATCCACACCATCAGTTGTCAACATTACTTCAGCCTCACACATTCCAAAATCTAATAAAGATGCTCTTATATATCAACAACCATTCTTAAATATTGGAAATCTAAGCAACAACCGGATTTCCTCGGATACAGGACAGTCCATTTTAAAAAGTTTGGCCACCTCAAAATCTCCTTTAATTAGTGAGCAACAACAACAAGTAACACTGTCATCAACTAGTAATATACCAGTCACGATATCTAATCAAATTGCATTGACACCAAACAGTTCATCTTTTATATCTATTGCTAAAGATCTGGCTTCCAATAATATTGTTTTCACCCAATCCACAAATTCTTCCTCTCTAGAAACTCAAGCTGGTAACCTACCACAGACTGTTAACCAAAGTTTGGTTGATCACACATCTCAAACAGCACATTGTCTACCAAGGGACTCAGTAGGAGCCCCTTTATCAACTTTGGCAACTGGCTCACAGACGACTGTGTCACAAGTGCTACCATCAACTGTGAGTAGTCCAACAGTAAGTAGTGGTGCCCAGAGTGTTATGAATGGTATCTTGTTGAGTAGCCAACCACAACAGAGTACTATTGTTACTCCACAGTTCTTACAGGCAACTCCCAACACTCTACAGCTCATTTCAAATATCTCTCTACCTGTCATACGAATGCCAACAGCATCCCTCAGCACTCAGCTTTTACCTAACCAAGTTGCCGGGCAACGTTCTGAGCAAATTAGAATAGTGAGTTCACCTCTAAGTCCTACTTTGACTAACCATCAACAACACCATTCCACTACATCAGAAATTCCTGTTCATATCCTATCGCAGCATACTTCTCAGGCAGGTACCATTCCTATTAATGTTCAAATATCTCGAATTGACATTGATGCTACAACTATTAAAAATGAACTTGAACAATGTAACACTGCTGGTTTGTCTTCAGCTTCTCTTCAATTAATCCTACCACCAAGTCTTCAGCCAACCACACCAGCTACTATACAACAGGTTGGAACTTTAACATCTGCTGCCAATATCACAGCTAATGCAGTCAACATCCCAACGACAGCCAATGGAGAGATTATTGTACGAGTAACAAGTTCTGGTTCAACAGATATTTCATCCTGTTTACCATTAGAGCAGATTGCCAACACTTCAAACAGAGTCACCCCATGACAACTGACTGCTAACTTAGTCCTTGTTCTAGACCAGAAACTGACCACTGCAAAAGAGACTAACTCTTAATGTAAATATATTAACTTTAATATTTGTTTTTCTTAGTAATTTTTTCTTTCTTGAATAAATCCAAACACAAAGGGTCCCGACAATCTTTACAGTACATGACTACAAATGAAGGTATAGTCCATTGAAGGGATTTCTGATATATTACTAGTACTTATATATAAATGGAAACTTTATAGAAGGTCTTCGTATTCCGATTCCGCCCTGCTCATCCCTTCAATCTTTTTAATTTCTCATACTTTCTTCTGATGAAGGACTAGCATCTGAAACGTTAAGACCCTCTTCCTGCTATTTCAAGCATTAAACTAATATATTCCTTCCATATACTGTACTGACTGTGTTGTTATTTCTGTTTACCTTTTACACACACACACACACTCACACGCATATATATATATGTATATATACACAAGGTTATAGTGTAACAGTTCACTATTTTCATTGGTAAGATGAGTTAAGCTCAATGCACATTTTTATCCTTCGTTCTTCAGGAGTGAACAGTTATAGTAGCAATGCATTTACAATTCAAAATTCAATAAGATCAAGGATTAGCTTTAGTATTATCTATTTATGCATCTATGGTCATTTCAATGTGGTTAGAGTATCTCATCAATTCTGGAGAAAAAACAGATATTATCAGTGAAGTTACTCCATTATAGGTGCCATACTCAAAACCGTATCTCTTCAGGAAATATAATAAAAAATAACAATAAATTCTGGCTCTGATTAAGTGCTGAGTTGGTCAGTGATAACTGATCCAATTCTTGTTAGAAGGGAAAACTGACAATATATAGCTTATAATACCAATATATGATACACAATTACAAAATTTCTATATCTTACATTTATCTATTTCAGAATGCAGTGTAGAGGTTCAACTGTGCCTCATCTATCAATCCTCCACACCTCAAGAAACAGTATGATGTCTCAGTCCACTTTTTCTACCATCAGAAGTACATTACCCAATTTATTAAACAATTATTTATAGTTATCAACTATTATTATAGTTATCAGCATTGTGGCAAATATATTTTCAAATTACAAATTTCCCAATGTTTCATAAGTTAACCAGATGATAAATAAATAAATAAATAAATAAATAAAATGAAAATCTGTTCTTGATGCTGAATTATGGAGGAGATTTCTAATGAAGTGGAGTAAAAGATGAGCCTCCACTCTTTGCCTTGAGTTTATTATTGTGATTGTTTTGACAAATCTGATGACAATCTCTCAGGATTGGTCAACAGTATTTTTGGTGTAGGCGGCGAATTGGCAGAGTCGTTAGAATGCCGGATAGAATGCTTTATGGTATCCATTCCGGCTCTGTGCTCTCTGAGTTCAGATACCGTCGAGGTCAACTTTGCCTTTCATCCTTTCAGGGTCGATAAAAAAAGTACCCCTCTAGTACTAGGGTCGATTCTTCCTCACTCTGGAAATAATCTGCTGTACTCAGGCCAGGAGAGGGATGGGCTCCGCCAGGCTCAAAATAACCAAGGAATGCTTTATGTCAATGTGGCCCCCCCTACGACTCTATCAGGAGTTACGGGACCATACCATACAATTCTGGAGTACCTGTATGTCTGGTAAGTCTATGGATCTGGATCTGTACTTGGAAAGTTCCTCTCCAAGGTGCAGACATGGGCAAGGTTTTTTTTTGGTTTTTGGTTTTGTGGAATACAAGCAGTTGCCTTTGCATGCAAGTCATACCATTCTTCATGCCATTCGGTAAATATTGTGATGAATATTGTTTAGAAAATAGTATTAAATAAAGATATAGATATGTGTGTGTATAGATATATGTTTGTATTTGTGTATCAAAGAAGTCACACGCAGTTTATAACATAAGATGATGGTGTATTATGTTATTAGTATAGCAGCATGTATTATTCACCATTTTAGTAGTATATAAGACTGTATAACGTTTTAATATAATTTATTAACAAAGATTATGAGGAGAGCTACGTTAGTTGAGCTGGCATGTCGAGAGAAATGAAACAAACAAATAAAGGTTCTGTTAGAGAAGACGCAGTTCAGTGGCTGAAGTGAGAAGCCAGGACGCGGTAAAGTTTGGTAGTTACATTTTGGAATGATGTTTGTTGAGCAAAAACAAATAGTTGTTACGTTAACAAGGTCTAGCTGCAAAAAAAAAAGAAAATTTATCGAAAAGAAGCGGGAATTTCTCCCTCTGGGCGGAAATTGAGATACATTTCCCTATGCTTGTAGCGATTGGCTGAACTGAGTCAAACAATGCACGGAAAAGGTATCAATGCGCCAACGGAAAGTAGCTCGCTACAATTGTTAAGAGAAATGGAATGAGAAGGTTAGGTCATATGATGAGGAAAGATAAAAGAGGAAGACTACAAGAAATTGCAGACAATGATGGTAATAGGGCCAGTGATATTGTGAAAATAATTAGAATAAGATGGTTGGGCCATATGTTGAGGAAGGATAAAAGGGACTGAGTGAGAGGAGTGATGGAAATGAATGTGGAAGAAAGTAAAGGAATGGGAAGACCAAGAAATATGACTAAAGATGGTAGAGAAGGAAATGAAAGCTAGGGGCTTGGTGAGAGAGGATACAGATGATAGGGAAAACAGAGAAGCTTGTCATAGGATCTGCAAGGCTAACTACTGCTTTAGTAGAGGAGATGGCCTTAAAATGCTTGTTGTTGTGTAGTTTGGAACTACCATATCTATTTGTATATAAGCCAAGAAATATGGGTCCAAAATATCGATGGTAAAGCGCGGGTGGGGTGGGGTGGGGGTGGGGTGTGTGTGTACTTATATTCAAGGTCAATATTTTGCCGATTTTCACCAACTTCAAATTCTACATAAATAAAGTGCTAAAATATCTTAAGTGATTATTTTACAATGAAACAGTGTTTATCTTCATTTACTACATCGTCATTAGTGTTATTTATGCATTCCCTTGAAAATATTTTCAATAAATTTTTATAATTTGAACTTTTTAATACATAAATATCCCTTATACATATATGCATGCAGATGTGCACACATGTACACTCACATACATACATACATGCACTAGTGCACACTGACTGTTTTTCTCTGACTTAATATGATTGAAATCTTACTTCTCATTTGTATTTTATTGCTCTCACTCTCTCTCCCCCTCACTTGCTGTGTTTTCCTGCCTTTTCTACTCTATCAATCCATCCCTGTACAAAGTTCTCTTATGCGATCTCTTGCTTTCAAACTACTCCCAGCATCTGAGTGACTGGAAGTAAGCAAAATTCGCTAAACTTGTTGAAACTTTACACAATGGATGAAATGGTAAAAAAGCATTACATAATGGAGTTGTGAAACAAAAACTATATTCTAAATGACACGTAAAACATTTTAAACATCTAAGTATTAAAATGTCATATATTTTATACTCATGAGTATTTCAAAACCACACAATCTAAACATATTGTGCTGATTAGCTCCATCGACTTATAAATGGGATTTAGATTTTTTCCCATTTCTCAGACATAAAATAGGGATGGGGTGGAGGGGATGTCAGCTTATATTTGAGTATATATGGTATGTTCAGAAAGTTTGAAATGCAATGTGGCCCAGCCTGATGTTGTTGTTGATGTATTAGTCATATTAGTCATGTTACTAAATGTTGATTCAGTTGACTTATTGTTCCGCTCCAAGATATAATGTTGTGACATTCCATTCAGATATTGTAGTGCACCGTACACAATAATTTTTATTTTCATTATTATATTGATCCACTACTGGACAAAAACCTCAGCATGCTGTTGCTTGTTTATCTATACTGGTTGTAGGCCTGCTTATTTACATCGATCACTTAGTGCCTTGTGGTATTTATTCTGGTCTTCTACACTTCAAGAACCATGTTTTATTTAGAAATTATTTGGTTCAAATTGTGACAAAAAAAGAAAAAAAAAAAAGAAAAAGAAACACTCACACATGCACAAAAAGATAAACAAAATACAAAAAATGTGAAACTCCGAAGTCTGTAAATCACGGGCATTTCATCCCTGATCATATTTTCTTCTCTTCTTATCACATATATGTGAACAGACATTGCCTAGTGACTAAGGTTAGGGTTAGGGTATATACATGAGCCCCTCAAAACTCACTCACAGGTCTTGAATAATTGTTCCCCGTCCCACACTTATTAATTTTTCAGATTTCCCCTCCTCCCGCGCTTTTATTCCAACTCCGCCGCTTATTCAATTTTGCTAATCTATCTCCGGCGAAATTTTATTGTAAATGATTCATATCGATATAGCAGCTGGAGAATCTAATAATAATTTTATTTTACATTAAAAAATCATTATATATGACAAAAAAAAAAACATTATAAGAAATCCCATATTTACTAACGTATACTATACAATTACCGATTTCCCCTCCACTGTTTATTCCCCCACTGCTTATAAGAATTTAAGCAAATACCCCCCCCCCCCCCCTTATTATTTGGGACCCGAGAATAATCAATCAAAATGCCACTTGTAACGAGAAGAAAAATTAGAAAGCCAAATCTTGTTAAAGACAAGGGAGATAACTCTGAAATTAAAATTGATTGGAGATATGCAGTTGAGAATGAGTATGATATTTGTTAAGTATAGCGATAACTAGACATGTTTCAGCAAAACGTCGCCCTACGCGAACTTACCAAGCCTACTCGACCTACAACAGAACATTAATTAATTAGGCAATTAAAAAAACACACACATAAATATCCCATTTGCACGAAGAACTTATTTAAGTTGTCTAGTTTGTGAGCAATATTTACATTTGTGAGTTTGGCACAATGAACCAGCTGTTTAAAATAACCAGGTTACGGCGAGTCAATGACTAGGTGAGCCTCTATGTAGTCACTTGGCATGCTAGAAATAACAAGCAAATCTCCCATAAATCGCACTCATACAATTTTATATAAGGAAATGACAAGTTTGTTTACATTCTAGTTATGGTTATATAGCATTCTAAAAAAACAATGGCAGAAATTGTCAGTTGGCTCTCAGCGAAGTGGTTAATGTATTTGCATGGTATTCGAGAGATACAGAGTTCGACTCCTTGTAGGCACTTCTGTTCACTTTTCCATCTTAAGCGTATTTCACCCAATTTTCTCAATATATATAACTATATGTTGATTGACAGATAGGGGTACATTGGGGGAAGTAGAGGGTATATCTGCAATAAAACCAAAGTTGTGTATATATATATATATATATGTAGCGACGTGGTTAGTCAGTCTGGTCACTACTTCCGATCAGATCCGAGAATAGCCCTTAGAAGGACTCTTATCGCATACGGTCTGATCAGATCTGAAGATAGCCCTTAAAAGGACTGTTGTCGCATATAGCCCTTAAAAGAACTGTTGAGGATGGACAGACGAAAGCACAAGTTGAAAGGACGAAGCAAGGCGAGATGTAAATTCGATCAGCTATTTATTTTCACATGAAGCGACGATACGAGGTACAAGGCGTGTGTGAGTGATAAAGCGTGGCAGAGGCGAGGAACAACGATACGCGAGTTGACTCTGCCAAATGTCGACTGGCGAAGTGTTTGGAACCACTCTATTTATACAGAAATAATCGTTTGATGTTTAGCCGCTGTGTAGGCGTTTATTCTGGTAGCTTTTAAGGATTCTTTTGTTTCACGTTGCGGTAGCTAGCTAACAGGTAGATGGCGCTGTATATGTCACAGATGTTATTTCCGGTGGCTGTACATTATCCCTCTGCCAGATCCTTTGTACAACAAAAGAGCGAAATATCGTATAGTAATGGGCCAGTGGTGCATTTGTCATGACAATAGCCCCAGGAGTGTCCAGCACGTTGTGAAATTTTGTGATCATCGAGTACAGGACAGAGATGATATGGTAAGATGTGTGTGTCAGGAAGAGAAAAAAGAAATAAACTATAAAATGACTTTGACCAGATTTATGCAGGCGTGATGAATGAGCCTGTTGCAATTTGGGTTGAGCTGCCTGTGAATTACGTGACAAAAAGTCTAACTGGGCAGTGAAGATAACCGTAATGTGTGAACTGAATGGCCGTAAGCATGCTGCCTAAAAGTAATAGTTTGCTCCACAGCATATGACTTGAGCGAATGCATGTGGTAAAGAAATAGCGAGGCATTCTCGAGCTATTGAGTGAATGTGTACGTGAAAAAAGAAGGCCAGTGTTTTGAGGATGCGATTTGTAAAATGCGTGATCAAAGAGAAAACATTTTGTAGTGTAAGAGTTAGAAGGACACAAATATCTATTGCTCAGCGTATGAACCAAAAGGTGAAACAAACGTGGTTTGGTAGTGTGCATGAAAAACAGGATATGTACACGCCTTGTATGTATATAAAAATTATGGCAATTACACAATCAATGTTACAGAACAAGAAAAATTAAAATTTTTGCAAAACAAGAGAGTGAAGAAAAAAAAATGTTATACACAATGATATACACAATGTTTGTTCTTAAATAGAGTTTGTAATAAATAATGTTCATTATAAATAATGTTCTTCGTGACATGGTCACTAAAAATTGCAATTGTTCAAGCAGAAAGTTCATTGTATTTGAAACTGGAAATAGTAAACACAAGAAAAATGGAAATGTTTTGCACGAAGACTGATTAAGAAACTCACTTGAGGTTAACGGTAATTCACATATTGTGCCAACTTTGCGGGCCAATGGACGCGTCGTCCGCTTCTCGTGACTGGAGATGAAACAGGTGGCTCGCTGGGACAGCAATCTGTTGGAGTTTCTGGTGTAGAGACTGTAACAGTATCCATGATGGCTTTTTTTAATCTGTCCACGCTGACAGAATTCTGTTTACCAACTAGATCGAGAATAAAATATTTCGGATATTTTTTTAGAACACGATAAGGGCCAGAATATGGAGGTCGAAGATGAGCTGAGATGGTGTCGTTTCGAACGAAAACGTGTCCAATCTTTAATGTCTGAAGGTACGTGTGTGGCCGTGTTCTGTTTACGGGTGCTTGCAGGAGCAAGATGAGACATATATTGTCGAAGACGGTGTACATATGATCCTGGGTCTGGAACATCCTGAGGAGAGATGGGAGCAACCATCTGACCAGGTAGAACCAGGGTGGTGCCGTACACTAATTCTGCAGGTGTGTCCCCGAATTCCTCCTTAACGGTGGATCGAATGCCCAGAAGGATGAGTGGCAGGTATTCAAACCAGTGGGTCTTGTCTGGATATGCTTTTATTGCAGCTTTCAATTGGCGATGGAATCTTTCCACGAGACCATTAGCTTGCGGGTGATAAGCTGTCGTGCGGATGTTTACATCCTAACAGGCGAGTCAGTTCCCTGAAGAGGTGGGAGTCAAACTGGCGTCCTCTGTCCGTTGTTATCTTCGCTGGGGCGCCATAACGTGATACCCAGTGTAAAACCAAAGTTTTAGCGACTGTTTCCGCTGAGGTATCATTTATGGGAAAAGCCTCAGGCCAACGAGAAAATCGATCTATGCAGGTGAGCAAGTGTGTGTAGTTCTGTGATGGTGGTAGAGGTCCGATGATGTCGATATGCACATGATGAAAACGTGCACCAGGTTGCGCGAATGTGCCGAGTGGAGTTTTGATGTGTCTGTGGACTTTGGCTTTCTGGCAGGTAATGCAGCTCCTCGACCTGTCGCGCACGTCCTTGTTAATGTTAGTCCACACAAAACGAGCAGAGATGAGTTTCTGTGTAGTCCGGATTCCCGGGTGAGACAAGCAGTGTAAAGCAGAAAAAACTTGTCGACGATGTATCTGTGGTACGTACGGTCGTTCATGACCGGTAGAAAAGTCGCACCAAATTTGTCCCGGAGAAGAAGGAATGGGAACTTGCTGAAACTTGAGGGATGGTGAATCTCGGAGCTTGATAAACTCTTCATCAGTCTCTTGGTCAGCTGCGATCTGTTGAAGGTCGATGCCTGAATGCACATGTATTGCGTTCAGCTGGATTCGGGACAGGGCGTCGGCTGCTACGTTGTCTGGTCCCTTGATATGCCGAATGTCAGTTGAATATTGGGAGACAAAATCCAGGTGTCGGAGTTCTCTCGGTGAATGTCGATCAGGTTTGGTACGGAACGCATAAACTAGTGGTTTATGGTCCGTGTAGATCACGAAATCTGATCCTTCGAGCATGTGCCGAAAATGCTTAACCGAAAGATAGGTTGCCAAGAGTTCGCGGCCAAAGGTACTGTATTTCGTTTCTGCCGGTTGCAACCGCTTAGAAAAGAAGATAAGGGTTGCCACACGCCGTCGACATGTTGTTGTAAAACGCCTCCAACCCCGTGTCTGATGCGTCCACTAGCAGCGAAAGAGGAGCGCCAGACCTGGGGAAAACGAGCATGGAAGTGTTTGCCAACATTTCCTTCAGGCGGTTAAAAGATGTTAATTCTTCCTCGTTTAGAGTGATCTCTTCGTTTTTGCGAGTCCGGTTACGAAGAAGATCCGTGAGGAGTCTGGCTGCGTCGGAACAATGAGGGATGAACCGCCTATAAAAATTCACCAGACCGAGGAATTCACGCAGTTTTCGAAGTGATGTAGGTGCGGGAAAACTGCGGATAGCTTCTACTTTCTCGGGAAGTGGACGAATGCCGTCTTTATCGATGATGTTCCCGAGAAAGGACAGTGAAGGGACGCCGAGAAGGCACTTGCTGGGGTTGATGATGATACCGTACTAAGCTAAACGTTGGAAAAGGAGATCTAAGTGCTTCTCGTGTTCCTGCTCGGAAGTACTTGCTACCAGCACGTCGTCAATATACGCGTATACGAAGGGTAGATCGCGTAACACGGTGTCAATAAACCGCTGAAAAGTTTGTGCAGCGTTGCGCAGACCGAACGGCATTCGCAGGAATTCGAATAAACCGAACGGTGTTGTGATTGCGTTCTTCGGAATGTCTGCAGGCTCCATAAGTATCTGGTTATATGCACGCACCAAATCTACCTTGGAAAAGATGCGTGCGCCTTGCAGAGAGGCAGAAAAATCGTGCAGGTGAGGTACAGGGTAATTATCTGGCACTGTAGAATTGTTAAGTGCACGATAATCCCACATGGTCGCAAATCATTCTCGTTTTAGGAACAAGGTGTAGGGGTGCAGACCAGTTGCTGGAGGAAGGGCGAATGATTCCGAGGTCCAGCATGTGTTGGAACTCCTGCTTGGCGATTCTCAATCGGTCTGGAGGCAGTCTCCTTGGTCGGGCAGCTGTGGGTGGTCCTCTTGTCTCGATGTGGTGCGTGACACTATGCTTAATGGGACCATCCTTAAATACCGGGCGAGTGATGTCTGGGTATTTATGGAGAATGCCGTTGTACCGCGAAGATTCTGACTGGCAAATTACAGGGCTCACTGTGGATTGCGTGGTAAATATACCTCTCACAGTGAGGTTTGTGGTGGTGTCGATAAGCCTCCGGTTCTTCATATCCACCAGAAGGTTGAAGTGGTGGAGAAAAAAAGGCTCCTAGGATAGGGGTCGGCAGGTCTGCCACGATGAACACCCATTGATAACGCCGCCTCAGGCCTAAATTGAGGGTCAGAGACTTCTCCCCGAAAGTCGGAATTGACGATTGGTTCACTGCCTGCAGAAAGGACGGGGTTGGGTGTCTTTTGCCCGAGATTAGTGAAACAGGAATAACACTAACCTGGGCTCCTGTATCCACGAGGTAACGGATGCCTGTCGCCTGGTCGTTAATAAAAAATAGACGACTTTTCTTTTCAGTACCAGGGGTGAACGTCGTCGCTAGGCCCTGGTCTGCCCGTTTCCTTGGGTGGTATTCTGGAAAGAGCACGGGGCCCTACACTTAGATGCCCGAGCGCCGAATTCTTCGTGATACCAGCAGAGGTTGCCAGACACACGATTTTGACTGGGACTTCTCGATCTTTGACGGTGAAAGGGTTTGGACCGACTGTTGCTGTGCCGCCGGTGTGTTTGCAAGGTCAGGCTTTCTAATTGGTTTGAGAGGGCTTTGATTTGACCAGCCTGCTCTCTGATCATAGCCCACAGCTCTGAAATCTCGGAGGTGGAGTCCAAGGGCGTAACGTAAGGGTTCATCCGACGATCTTCCTGTGCTACTGAGGCAAAAGGGTTTGATACCTCAGCGATCTTATCTGCGACACTCGCCAGTTCCTCCGGGGTTGCTGACTCGTTAGTCGACGCCAGAATGCCCTGCATCGATAAGGGCAAGCGCTGTATAAACAACCGTTTCAGCAGATCTTCTGAAAGCGGTTGGTCCTCCATCAGCTGTCTTATCTTTCGCAATAGTTGGGACGGTTTTCTGTCCCCCAATTCTTCTGCAGACACGAGTTGGTTGAGTCGTCTCTGTTGTGACGCGGTCGTCCGCTTGACCAATTCCTTGCGGAATGATTCATATGACACCGTGCCCGGCGGTGCCATGACGAGGTCCCTCACCTCAGCCAAGACTTCTGGCGGGCCAGACCCAATGATGTAGGTGAGCTTTGCGGAATCGCTCTTAATTCTGTTCGCGGTGAATTGCGCTTCTATGTGAGCGAACCACAGAGTCGGGTCGTTGGACCAAAAAGCGGGGACTTTCAAGGTTAACGCCGCTTGTGTGGTTGGTATCTCGGCCTCTATCGTTTGTGACATGTCCATGTTGATATTTTCTTAGGTGCTGTCTGGTTGCGCGTTCGACTCACGTTCGGGTCACCAATTGTAGCGACGTGGTTAGTCAGTCTAGTCACTACTTCCGATCAGATACGAGAATAGCCCTTAGAAGGACTCTTATCGCATACGGTCTGATCAGATCTGAAGATAGCCCTTAAAAGGACTGTTGGCGCATATAGCCCTTAAAGAACTGTTGAGGATGGACAGACGAAAGCACAAGTTGAAAGGACGAAGCAAGGCGAGATGTAAATTCGATCAGCTATTTATTTTCACATGAAGCGACGATACGATGTACAAGGCGTGTGTGAGTGACAAAGCGTGGCAGAGGCGAGGAACAACGATACGCGAGTTGACTCTGCCAAATGTCGACTGGCGAAGTGTTTGGAACCACTCTATTTATACAGGAATAATCGTTTGATGTTTAGCCGATGTGTAGGCGTTTATTCTGGTAGCTTTTAAGGATTCTTTTGTTTCACGTTGAGGTAGCTAGCTAACAGGTAGATGGCGCTGTATATTTCACAGATGTTATTTCCGGTGGCTGTACATATGTATATATATATAGGGAGTGTAACGTGAAGTTTCTGTAGGTTCACCCAGGTGAGCACTCGATGTTAAGATCACGTTTGTAACGAGGTGTAGAGCTAAACAGAGTGTAATATAATAATTCAAAGACGATTCTGTCCGATGAGCTTTTAATTTCAGAGTCGAGCCAGATCGATACAGATCGAAACTTGAGCAGATCAATAGCGAAAAGCGTTTCACCAATCAATAAACGTAATGAAGGCTCAACAAACCGTTCTTGTATTATATATATATATAAATGAAAATCGGGACAGGAATAAAATTAGGACTAGTAAGACCATTATTCAACATAATACTCTATACCTAAGGAAAGTAGAATGTAGATATTATAGTACTAGACCTGAAAAATGCGCAAGCTCAAAAGAACCACAGAATGTTATAATAAACCTTCAAAAGTGTGGGACTAGAGTTGTTGCTCAAAATATTGTAATCATTATCTATCGTACACTCTGGCATCCTTTTATAAAAAAGAGACTCAGAACGAACTCAAGACGACACGATAATTATTTACGCTAATGTTCAATATCTCATATTAGATGTTTAGTAATGATTAATAAGAAATGCACTTAAACCGAATTCTATATTATAAATTCACTTAAATAATTATCGTGTCGTCTTGAGTTCGTTATGAGTCTCTTTCTTATAAAAAGATGCCACAGAGTGTACGATAGATAATGATTACAATATTTTTGAGCAACAACTCTAGTCCCACAATTTTGAAGGTTTATTATAACATTCTGTGGCTCTTTTGAGCTTGAGCATTTTTCAGGTCTAGTTTAATATTTTTTTAAGGCAACGCTTGTAATAAATCTAGTTAAACATGATATATATTAATAATAAATTGTCGTTGTAATGTAATTAGATTATATAATTGTTATTTTCTAAATGATCTTATAAATATTATTGTAAGATATATAAAAATATTTTCAGACTTTTAATATAAACAACTACAAAAAACAATCAATATTAAATAAATATATTTTACATAATAATTGTTATAGTTGAATTAATAAAAATTAAATATTACATACAAATAGTCTAACATAATAATAAAAAAATAATCTAACATAATAATAATAAAATAATCTAACATAAAACGAACAATAATATGGACAAATATACAAGTAAATATGATACAACCAATATTATAAGCATGTTATAACGAACTGAAAAAAAATAGTTAATATAAATTTAAAAAAATCATATATAAATTAACAATATAACTTACCAAAACGAGAAAAATATTTTGATGATAAACGACGAAATACAGGAGGAAGATTCGAAAGCGAAACGATAAATAAACGTGTATACAAAGTGGCGGATGCTTTTGAGCAACAATTACTCTCATTGGTTGATTAGCCAATAAACAGCTTCATTATATAATAAGGTTACGTTCTAGAGGCAATCCAAACTAAAACGACAAGGGAACGCATTAAAGACAGTGCCATGATCTCATCAGACAGCTTCTCAACGCGTTGATAGCTAAAATGGATAGCTACCCGGGAAGAAATACAACAGACGATAACGAAGAGAACGACAAAAAAAAAAAAAGAAAAAAGAAAGACATACCGATAGAGAAAATGGGAAAAGACGGAGGCAGCAGTACATGAAATTTTGGTAGTAACCGGGCGGGGTGGGGGGAAGAGTTAATACTTAGGCCGAACATAATTTCTCAACCCATACTAACAACAAGCGGGAGTGAGAGAAAAGAACATCTGATCGTAGCGAGAACAGGCGCTGAGAGGAAGAGACGAAGGAAAACTGAAGTGGGTAGGAGTGGAAAAGTAGTAAGGGAACAGAGAGCGGGTGGAGAAAAAGGAGATAGATAGTAAGAGAGAAAGAGAACTAGTAAGTGGGAGAGAGAAGGGGTTACTACAAAGTGGCTGAATAAATGAAAATCAGGACAAGAATAAAATGGAATTGGAACAGTCACAATGTCAGTGGTTTGATAGTCGTATAGTTGTAGATAGGAGTTATTTTATGGAAGTAGCTACTTTTTTTTCTTAATTTGCTTATTTTTTAGGAGTTCGATTCTCGGATCGGGTGATGCGTTGTGTCCTTGAGTAAGACACTTTATTTCCTGCTACTCCAGTTTACTCAGCTGTAGAAATGAGTTGCGACGTCACTGGTGCTAAACTACATCAGCCATTGCCTTTCCTGTGGACAACATTGGTGGCATGGAGAGGGGAGACTGGTATGAAATGGGCAACTGCTGGTCTTCCACAAACAAATCTTGCCCGGGTTTGTGCCTTGGAGGGAAACTTTCTAGATGCAAAACCAAGGTCATTAGTAACCGATGAGGGCCTTAGAAATATAGGTCTAAATACTATTGTGATAGTTTTTTTAAATGTAGAGTTGTCTCAATCTGTTTATAATTTATGCTTGTTCTGTTTGTTGCGTTTGTTGCGACTATATCAACAGATTATATGTAAGTTTTTTTGTACGTGTTACTGGGTGTGGGTGTTGGGGTTGCATTTTAGGATAGTTCTCTGTTTTTCCCAATCATGCTTCTATAAAAATAACTTTTATCTACAACTATGTATGTAAGGACCCGTAACTCCTGATGGAATCGAAAGAACGTCATAGTGACATATCGTGTTTCTTGGGCATTTTAAATCTGGCAGAGCTCATCTCTCTCTCCACGTTTAAACAAAGCTAATGTTTTCCAGAGGAGAAAGAATGATAAAGAAGTGAGAAAGAGATATAGAGGAAGAATGTACCCCAGTTCTGGTCTAATACTTTTCTTATCGAGTTCGAAAGGATGAACGGCAAAGTTGGCCTCAGCTGGATTTGAACCCAGAACCCAGACAACCAGAAGGAATACTGCAAAGAATTCCAACCGATGTTCCTCCCAATTCCATTTTATTCTTTTCCTGATTTTGATTTTGAATTCTTTTTGTTTTTTTTTTACTTTAGTTTCACTGATGATTTGTCCTCTGTTTCCCAGTGTAGCCTCACCTGTCAATCAATATATAGCTACACACCTGAAGAAATGGATTTGAATAATGTGAACTCAATCTAATTAATTTCTCATTTTTTATCGAAAGTCTTTAAGCTTAGCCATTGGGCATAAAATCCTAATATTGAAACGTATGTAGAATAAAATAATGTTATAAGTCGAAATTGGTTATTGCCTCTATTTCAAAACTATTTTTGAAAAAGCATAAGAAATGCGCAACCGGTAAAAACTTAAAACTAAAACTGAATACTAACTGAATACTAACTAATACTTATTACTAATTTACGGGGTCGATAAAATAAAGTACCAGTAATGTACTGGGTAATTGCTGGCCTTGTGCCTAAAGTAGAAACAATTACTAATTTATACTTATTCCTAATTAAACTATTTTTCACTGGGAAAAATTTGTCAGCATTTTCTTTCCCTTTTTACTAATATATATATATATATATATATATATGGGTGTGTGTGTGTGTGTGTGTGCGTGTGTGTGTGTGTGTGTGTGTGTGTGTGTGTGTGTGTGTGTGTGTGTGTGTGTGTGTGTGTGTGTGTGTGTGTGTGTACAGAAATAACAACACAACCGGTACAGTATATAGAAGGAATATATTAGTTTAACGCTTGAAATAGCAGGAAGAGGGTCTTAACGTTTCGGACGCTAGTCCTTCATCAGAAGAAAGAATGAAAAATTAAAAAGATTGAAGGGACGAGTAGGGCGGAATCGGAAAAAAATATATATAACGACAAAACAAAAGTATAAAAAGTATTATTAGTTTCACGCTTTATATGGAAAAGGGGAAAGAAAGTTCGACATATCGGGCTTTAGCCCTTCTTCAGGAGTATAAAAATTGAGATAGGATCACAAAGGATAGGTACAGGAATAAAAGGTAGCCCGCAGTAAAAAAACCGAAAATAATGAAAACAAACACACACGCACACACACGTACACAGACACACACACACAGACACACACGCGCACACACACACACGCACGCACACATGCACACGCACACAGACACACACACACAGACACACATACAGACAGACACACACACAGAGACACACAGACACACGCACACAGAGACACACACACAAACAGACAGACAGACAGACAGACAGACAGACAGACAGACACACACACACACACACAAACACACACACATTCAAAATAGGATAAAGACAATAGAAAAAACAATGGAAAGACGAACAGTCTCATCTCAGTCAACCTCTGGAAATCACTATGATTTCAGGTCTTTAAGGTTGATACTTCCCTCGAGTGCACATTCAGACATAACAAAACAGGTAGAGACAAGTTATGCCTTAGGTGAATTACACATATATAGATGAAAAAATATCCCAAGTGTATCAAATGACAAAGAAGAGAGAAAATGGTGCTCAAAAGAGAAAAAAAATTTAGAAAGAAGAGAAATAGTAAAACAGAAGAGAATTATATGAACAGTAGTCCAACGTGCAGACAAAGAAGGATACTGAGGCGTAGATATATATATTCCTCTATTATGTGTTCCTGCCGACAGGTTGAGGCCATGCTGGGGCACCGCCATTATATATGTATATATAGTACATATATCTCTATTTAAAAAAAAAAAATCTTAGTTTTTTAATTTTAATTTTTTAATTTTTTAATTTTTTAATTTTATAATTTCCCATTTTCAGATTCCTGTAGAATTCTTTTTTCGCCTGCTTTCTAGCTAGCCTAATTCATCCACACTCCTTAGAATTTGTTGTACAGTATTTATTTTCAATGCTTGACCGACTTCACCCACTCCCGCATTGTTCTATAGACAAGTTCAGCCACCCCCACCCCTACCCACCACCATGAAAGATTTAACTGTGTTCACAAGAAATTTTGACCAATCCTTTTGACAACTACAACCTTCAGAAATGCATGATACTCGCATGCCCATATATGGAATTACCCCTTGAAAAGTTCGGCTATTTATTACTACGCTAAAAATCTAACTTAGTCCAGAAATAGCCGTCGAAACGGCTTGAGCTCTGCCGTTGGGGTCCTGAACATTTTCCTATATATATATATATATTGTTATACTTTGGGAGGGTCATGTTGCCAATAAGAAACACACGCACCAGTTGCTTTCACTCCAATTTATTATAAAATCGATTTGGTAATTAGCATCCCAAGACCAAGATTTCCTTCATCAGTAGGGGTAGGTCTTCTATATATATATATCTCACACTGTATGAATTATTAATACTAGCGAACTGCCCGGGGTGGAATTTTAAAATATTCTCCACAAGGTGTTAAAGTAAGATTTAACGGAAAGGACAGATATAACTTGTATAATAATCCTGTGACCTAATGTTCATGGACCTTTTTATTGAGAAACACAATCGATATATATTTTATATGTACCGATTACACCTAGATTTTGTATATTTCTAATTCTAATTTTAAAAAAATTAGTCGAGTTACCTTAATGGGACCTACTTGGTGTATTTGTAGCATCCCTCAATAAATACTGCTTCTACTCTAATAGTTAAGTGGCCAACAACAGTAATAGTTTCAAGCTATAGGCGCCCTGGCTTCCCAAACACCAATATAAAGCACACGCAACGTTACACGATGATGGCATCACACTTACCTCTTATTTTGGCGGTTCTCACTCGTGGACAAAAATCTCTTCCATGTGTAAAAGTAGAATATGAAAGTAATGAATTCTACTAACCTTAGTTGAAGTTGGTATGCCTGGCCAGAACAACCGACCACATAGGTCGGAACTGCCGGGTCGGCTTGGAAGCGAGAGTCTGTCTGTGCTAGAGCAAACAAGCAGACTTTTTTAGGGGAAGGGGTCAAAATTTCTTGTAATTATAATGGCTGAGCCTCCCAGAAACACTAAAGTGATGGCCTTTCCTTTTAAACAAAGGCAATAATTCAAATGACAACATACGAATTCAAACAAGGGGATTGGTACTTAAGTTAGACTGATGAGGTTAAAAATCAGTGTGTGTTGTTAATATGCAACTATATGAAAACATGGGAATAATCTCTTTGGGGTTTTGCTACAAATATGCAAACAATACATTGAATCTATTTAACCATACCTATACTCCTAATCTCTTCACAATAGGCTCCAACAAACTACAAAGCACCCTTCGTATCAATACAGAACACTCGTAAATCATATCTTTAAACTACCCACAACGAACTGAAAATATAAAAAAATATAAGACTGCCTGGATATGAAGAGGCTGAGTTTGTTGTTGCAGTCAATCCCGACCCTCATAGTTCCTACCACTATGCATGCAATCGTACCCAAGAACCCAGACTTATCTGCAATATCCCCAAATAATATAACAGCATCCTAATATCCATATTTATTCTATTCATCCAAGAGCTGGAAAGATAAGGATCCTAGGATGTTGTATTTTTGTGTGCATGTGTTATTTGTCCAGGCAGTCAGTAAATGGACCTCCGTCGGTTTCGTCGTTAATTATTCTAGTTTCTTGATCATTGGAAAAGATTATTCGTTAAAGAACGTGTAGGTGGCTAAGTATTCCACAGATGTGTACACTTTACGTAATTCTTTGGGAGATTCAGAGTGACATAGTGTGTAACACGGTTAGTATTTGAATTTATAGATACAATCCATTAGACGGGCTTCTTAACGTTTACCGTCTATCAGATTTTACTCACAAAGCATAGATCGACCCCGAAATATAGTAAGAGAAAGTTTCTCAAGATGTCATGTAATGAGATCGAACCAAGAATCTTGTGATTGTAAAACAAACTTTTAATCATTCGACAATGTTGCTTTAATTTTAATTTTTTTTTTAAATTTTAAGACAGTGCAGAGAAAGGGTTCGGTAGAAGTGAAAAGAAGATAGGGGAGGTAACTGGTGCTAGAACAAATTGACGATTGGTATTATGTCTGACAGATGAAATATCTTAACACTTGATTGACCGAATCACCACTGTTGTATCATAGTTTACTGATAGTCTCCTTATCTTGCTGACTGGGGAAGAGGAGGAGGAGGTGGAAATGGTGGCATATTACACATACACAGGCATACGCACACACCTATAGACACATCTTTACATACATATGTCTATGCATATTTACATATCCATAGACACATAATTTTGTACATGCATAAACAAGAATATACACTCAGACACACGCACAAGTGCATGTGCACACACAGACACACAAATGCATATGTACACACACATACACACTCCCATAGATGCACATGCACGGACGCACATACATAATATCATACACATATGCACATATAAATATACTTATACATTTATATATACATCTGTAAACACAAATGAACATACACACATTCACACACACACACGCACACACGCACACACACACACGCACGCACACACACACACACACACACACACACACACACACACACACACACACACACACACACACGCACGCACACACACGCACGCGCACACACGCAGACATACCACACCACACACAGAGATGCAATCATCCCTACGGACATACACTAATATACATATCTATGGACATACATACACACATACACATACACACACAAACATCCTTCGAACATACATACACTGATATACATTGACATAGGCATAGACACAGACATCTTTACATACATACATACATACATACATGCATACATACATATATAAATACATACATATATACATGGTGGCTACCAACTCGTTTTCGAGTACGGCCACTACTTTATATCCATGTAGGAGAACCCCTACCGATGCGCTGAATGAGTGTGACTTTTTAGTCCAGCCAGCGACTTGAAAACTCTGGTAGAACACTACACCTGTGACAATTATTGACACATAGTGCTGGGCCCATGGTACCATGTGACGACAAGTGCAGAGAGATCTCCAGATATAAAGCAATGCCTGTGCCGTGAAGCTTTTATAGTGAGCAAAGGCACTGCACAAAGCCAGTCCCACTCTCTTAACCAAGATGATATTTACCAAAAAGAAGAACAAGTCAACATCATTGGATATCATCAGAGTTGCAGGTGTTATATCAGAGTTTTTCTTCTCCTAGAATTCTGCCTTGACAAAGGCTAAGGGGTCATCTCTCCCGATGATTTTGGATGGCCATTGACTCTTAAGAGCTCCTTTGCCCTTTGACAGGTTTTGTTTTTAGTCCTGCAGGATGTCCAAAGTCACCCTCCTCACCAAGAAATCTTGGTGGGGTTGCCAGTTTAGTCGCCAACGACCCGACCATGAGACAGGTTGTACTGGGATACATGTTACCAGTAGCACCAACTGGTGACCTGACATACATGCATACATACATACATACATACATACATACATTCATACATACATATATACATACATAAATATATATATGCATACATACATACATAAATACATACATACATACATGCATACATACATAAATACATATATGCATACATACATACATAAATATATACATAAATACATACATACATACATACATACATAAAAAAGTTAGAGAGACGATTTGGAGATACAAAATTAAAAACTTTAAACTCCAAATTACACCAGTTGAAACAACAACTCACAGCTACAACAAAAAGACTAAAATATAAGTCAACAGCACATAAACGACAAGTGCTAAATAGATTGTTTGCCAGAGATCCTAAATCAGTTTATCGCAGCTTCGGTGGCAAAAGCTCAATCTCTGTAAATGACACCCCTTCAAAAGAACAGGTTGAGAGCTATTGGAGATCTGTATGGGAAACGGATGACGGATTCAACAGACAAACTAATTGGCTAAAAGAACTGGAAGAGGACTACTGCCAACATGTCCAGACAAAACAATATGACATAGATGTGTCAATACTGGAAACAGCTCTACAGAAAAAGTCGAATAGGAAATCACCAGGCCCAGACCTCATTACAGGATACTGGTTGAAGAATTTCACTTTCTATCGGCAAGATCTCATACGGCTGTTTACAGAAACCATTAAAGGCTCACAAGAACTGCCCAGATGGTTATCAACTGCCACTACTCTCCTCATTCCCCAAAATAGCCAAACCAGCCTTGCTAAAAATTACCGCCCAATAGCCTGCCAAAACATCATGTATAAATTATATACTGGGTACCTTAACTTGTTCTTACAGGATCACTGTGCTACCAACAACATCATAACACCTGAGCAAGCTGGTGGAAAGAGGGGGGTGTGGGGTTGCATAGATCACCTACTAACTAATAAAATGATTCAAGAAAAAACAACAAAGAATCCCAGAAACATGACTGTGGTGTGGCTGGACTATCAAAAAGCATTTGATAGTGTACCTCATGGGTGGATTGTTAAGGCTTTACAGTTAGCCAAAGTCCCACAACCACTGGTAGCTGCTGTTGAACATCTGACCAAGAACTGGTTCACCAATTTGATCCTTAGAGGTGAGAAGGAGCAAGTTAAGACTGATAAGATACATTACCAGAAGGGCATCTTTCAGGGCGATAGCTTGTCAGTGCTACTCTTCGTTCTCTCACTGAATCCACTATCTTACCTACTCAGGAAACAAGGTGGACAAAGAAGTGGGCCCAGAAGTATCTCCCATTTCTTTGTTGATGACCTGAAGTTGTATGGGCCAAATATCAATGACATCAAGAAACAATTGGACCTCATTACACAATTTTCAACAGACATCAAAATGAAATTTGGTGAGTCCAAGTGTGCATATTTGGCAGTAAAACGTGGAAGAGCTGTGCCCTCCTCTAGAAATCTAGAGATGAGCGGCCTGACAATACAACCTCTACAGTCAGGTGACAACTACAGATATCTTGGACAAGATGAGAATGTCAGATATGATGGAGCCATAAATAAGGAGAGAACCAGAACTGAATACCTCAGAAGAGTAAAGAAAATATGGTCATCAGAACTGTCAGCATACAACAAATACACTGCCCACAATACTTATGCTGTGCCAATTCTAACGCCAACATTTGGCCTGCTCAACTGGTCATTGCAAGAACTAAGTGAGATGGATGTTAGAACTCGCAAACTTCTTAGTGTTACTGGGAACTTTAACATCAATGGTGATGTGGATAGGCTATATTTCTCACGCAAGGAAGGTGGCCGGGGCCTAAAATCCATATTAACATCATATGAGACCCGGATACTAATACTGAAGCAACATTTTCAACAGAGGAAAAAGGTTGGCAACCATCTTGCCCAGGTTTATGAGCATGAAAAAAAAAATCATTAGAATAGCCACTGATCTGGAGGAGAGATATGGAATAAAGCCTGATATAAATCTCTCACCCAGAGAAATCGGAAGATCCTATTCAAAGATAAAACAAGATGAAAAAAATTGACCAATTTACAGAAAAAGTTGTGCATGGATACTTGAGACGTAAAACACAGACCATAGAGGGGATAAACCACTCAAAAACCTGGTATGGAGTTCCGACAAGTTTATGACATCACACCTTGAGGGATATCTCTATGCAATACAGAAACAAGAATTCCCTACCAAATATCTGCTGCACAAAAGGGGAGGGCCAACAGCTGACAATAAATGTAGGCTATGTAAAACAAAGATCGAGGATGTAAGCCACATTGTTTCCAGCTGCGAAAGAATGTCATCTCGCTATTACCTCCCCATGAGACACGATGGGATAGCTAGAACCATCTGGAACGCACTTCGGAAAACAAAATTAACAACAAACAAGGAAGAATATATTGAGACAGATGGCACTAAGGAATACTGGTGGAACCTGAAAATAAAAACTGCCACCAAATTAAAGCACAACCGGCCTGATATTGTTGTTTGGGACCACATATTGAAAACGTGTTCTGTTGTGGAGATCAGCTGCCCACTTGATGTAAACGTTGTCAGAAAAATACAGGAGAAGGAGGACATCTACGGACCATTGATGAGGAGTTTACAAATCCAGTATCCAAGATACACCTTTAGCTTCATACCCATCATTATTGGAGCTACGGGTTATATACCAACCCGCTTGGACCAAAGTATGACTGAACTTGGATTTGCGGACAAAGAGCGCAGCTCCCTAATTCATAGTCTACAAATGGCTGCGATAGCTGGCACCTTCAAAATTTGCAAAACATTCTTGCGATTCAAGGGATAACAATTCCTTTTCTTTTACAACCTTGCCACTAGGAAGGTGGCCGGTCAAAAAAATATACTCAAAATTAAGAGAAAGAGATAACATACATACATACATACATAAATACATACATACATACATACATACATACATAAATACATACATGCATAGACATACGCAACCATCGTTACTGAGATACACTAATATACATATCTATGAGCACATATATACATGCAGACACAAATACATCCACATACACAAACATACAAAAGTATCCATACGGAAATATACATAAGTACACACACACATGCACACGCACGCACACGCACTACACATTTATATATATATATATATATATATATATATATATATATATATATATATATATATATATATATATATATATATATATATATACATCTCAATAAACTTAAAATTTCATACGTACACACACAAGTTACACACAAAACAAGCTTGTGATTCAGTCGTATCTTAAACATATGCATATGTAAATATTACATACTCACATACATATCTACACACACACACACGCGCGCGCGCGCACACGCACACACACACACAAGCGCGCGCGCACACACACACACACATGTAAATATTACATACTCACATACATATCTACACACTCACACAAACACGCACACACACGCACACACACACACACCCATACACACATACACACACACAAACACTTAGAGTAATACACACACATACAAAAATCTGCATATATATATATATACATATATATATAATATATATATATATATATATATATATATATATATATATATATATATATATATATATATATATAGAGAGAGAGAGAGAGAGAGAGAGAGAATTTAGTATATCTACTAACATATGCGTACAGATGTACGCTAATGCTAGCAAATACATAAGTTATGTCATAGTACCTAGGTGGTTCAATGCAGGAGGATGCAGAACAATAATATGAAGGACGTAAAATAGGAAAATTAAAAAAAAATTTTAAAAATTAACTTACTTACTAAACCACCTAGGTACTATGACATAACTTATGTATTTGCTAGCATTAGCGTACATCTGTACGCATATGTTAGTAGATATACTAAATTCTCTATATTTATCTCCAAATTATTTATTTGTTGAGCAAACCTGCCAAAACCACTACTAATTCATTGGTGTGGTAGTAGGCTTCTGTCATCTTACCATCCCACTCCTTCCGACTAGCCTCAGTGTCACGTGATTGATTCTTTAGAATCTGCCATTTGACCAGAGACAGCGAGCTTTTCAGTGCATGGAATCCAGTCCCCGCTAGCTGTTCCATCTACCGAATTATTATTATTTTTATATGAGTCCCCAGTGTCCGCGCATTGCCTGGAGACTTAGCTGAGAATAGACTCCCTGATGACGCAATGAATTCTCGACGGTTATATTACGTAACTGTCTTTATCCCATTGCAGAAACTAATTAGTTGGAGTGAAAATTTTAGTAAGTAAGTTAATTTAAAAAATTTTTTTTAAAATTTTCTTATTTTACGTCCTTCATATATATATATATATATATATATATATATATATATATATACAGTCACATAATACCCAAAACCACACACATACATATATACATAACCAAATATACTTTACATAACCAAATCTACTATACATCACGCCACACATAGGAGTTCTAGGCGGTCGCTTGACCAGCAGAAATAGCAGCTAAATTCCCCCCAAACCACACCCTTCTATATTAAAAAAGTAAGAACACGTTGAACAATGTACTTAAAGATATACAAAAAATGGTCATGGCTGGAACGCCTTTGATAATAAATCTGCTGAATCAGGGTGTATTGAGGGCTACACAAAAATGTGTATATACTCATATACACACGCTTCAGTATATGCATATGTACATGCACTTATCTAACACATTCATAAATATGAAAATATGCACGCATATATATATATAGATATAATGATAAAATATGCACTGGCGCGCGCACACATATGTATGTATGTATGT
>OZ024743.1:343694066-343731566 GCA_964016885.1 Eledone cirrhosa
CAGGAGTGCATCGAAGCTATCCCGGATGTGATAGACTTCGATAACGGCACTCAACTGCCCATAAGTGTTGAGGGCAAACGCCCGAAATGCTTTCGCTGTGGATCGAAGACTCACCTCAGGGCCTTCTGCAACGAGAAGACCCTGAGAAAGGAGAAAACCCCCCTCCTCCCGAATCCGGTTCCACGGCTACCAGCAACAGGACAAGCGGCAACCAGGAACGATAGGTCCGTGGCACCCATACCCACTCCACGGAAATCAAAGACAGCAGCAGCAGTGGAAATATTAACAACAACAACAGCAATACCAAATGCAGCTGCAACAGAGACTCCAGTGCAAACATCACCAACAACAACAAGTGAAAGAGTGGAGCTGGTACCCCTCCCCGACCTTACAGAATCAGACATGGAGTGTGAGGTGGGAGAGGGATGGCAAAAGGTCTCAAGAAGGCACAAACGCAGAAGCAGCGCATCGTCGCCTTTGAAAAGGGAGGAAAGAAATGAGAAAAGGGTAAAGTCTACTGCAAAGAGACCCACAGCAGCAACACCACCAACACCATCACCACCCACACCAGCACCACCATCACCACCGGCGACAACCCCACCGCCAACAACACCTTCAACACCACCACCACAAGCACCAACATCGCAAACACAGCAACAAAACACACACACCCAGCAACAACGACAAGAAAATAGCAGAACCACACCCCACCCCCAGAAAAACAAATGCACGGCAATAAACACACACAACAAGAAACTAATGACTTACATAATTGAACACACAGACATTTCACAACAGGACTACATAATACCAGCACCAATCAAAACGCCAACTAACATAAGACTGCTAAAAATAGCACAGAAACAATACACAAACATTAAAACGAAATTCCCCAACGCAGTTGGTGATTTCAGGGACCTAGGAGGAACCATTAATCGAAGAGTATATTCAGACATTCTCTTAGAAGAGCCGACGACCAGCCGAAGGGACGATTCAACGGTCCCTTCACCAGACGATCAAGTGAAAAGGGATGTAAAAACCATCCCTCCTCTACCAAAAATACGGTAAGTGGTCTTTCCCATCTTTTCCACTCTATTTTAAACATGACCTCACTCAGAATAGGCAGCATAAATGCGCGTGGCTTGGGGTCGTCATGGAAGCAGGGTCACCTGCTCAACGACCTCAGGTCACTAAACATAGATGTAGTGGCCATCAGCGAGACCAGAATCTCCGAAGCACGGGCCTTCGCACCGATCTTCGGCGGCTACGATGTGTACGCATCTCCCAGCCGTCCTGGATCGGGTGGAGGAGTTGCTGTGCTTTTTCGGAGAGGTTTGGATCTCGCCATACGGGCCATCTTCCTGGACCCAGAGGGTAAGCTGGTGGTGCTGGACGTGACCAGCGGAGACGGGCAAGCTTTCAGGCTAGTGGCCGTCTATGCCCCGACAGGAGCAGGGCGGCCTGATTTCTTCCGGCGTCTGGAGACCTTTCTTGGAACGTCGCGCTCTTTAGTGTTAGTGGGAGACTGGAACGGGATCTTAGATGCACGCTGGGACTGTGTGGGATTAGCGGATAGGGGTGGAGGGTGCAAGAGCCTCACCAACCTGCTCAGGCGTTTTGAACTGTCTGACAGGTACCGATTGGATTTCCCGAATGTGCCAATGTGGACTTGGACAAACCGCATAGGGTCATCCAGATCATATCTAGATAGAGTATTTTGTAGGGAAATAGATAGGTCTAGCATAGGCTGTCCACAATTCAAGATAGTCAGCTACACGGACCACAAATTCGTGATCTGTGTGCTTGACTTAGATAGGCTTCATAGACGAGGACCCGGCTACTGGAAGCTAAACGCGTCCTTACCAGCGCGCAAGGCCTACAGAGACCGGATTAGCGAACTAGTTAAGCGGGCGTTGACGGGGGCCATCGTCAACAACAAGTGGTGGTTTGCTCTGAAAAGAGCGATTAGAATAGAATCGATTAGGTTTAGTAAGGCTTTAGCAATAGAGAAAAATAGAGCAGAGGGAGAACTAGTTAGAAAATTAGACGAGGCGCTTAGCAAAGGCATTGCGACCGACGTGCTTGCGGCGAAATTGGCCCTTGACCAATTCTTCAATGCAAAGCACGAAGGCTGCGTTGTCAGAGCTAGGGTGCGTGCTCTCAGACACGAGGGGACGAAAGCCGTTCAATGGGCCCGAGTGGCGGAGGCGCGTCGTGGCAACAAAGCCACGATCCGGTCTTTGGTGGACCACGACGGGCGCATGCTACTCGATCCCGGGCAAATGTGTGAAGCTTTTCAGCGACACTTCGCTCAGCTGTTCGGGGGCAGCGGGGGGCCGGGTAGAGGGATGGACTTTAGTGTCTACCTCGACGGACTGCCGCGGCTCTCGGCCACTGAGGCGAAGTGTTGCGAAAAGCCGATAACAGCCGCTGAAGTAAGGGAGGCAATGACTGGCTGCACAAGGGGTAAATCGCCTGGTTTGGATGGTCTGCCCTATGAACTTTACGTACAGATGCCAGACTTGTTCGGAGGCCTCTTGGCGGACGTCTACTGCAACTGGCAACAGAACGGGAGAATTCCCAGTTCTGTGAGCCGAGGAGCGGTGGCACTGCTGAGAAAGGATCCGAACAAGGGGGATAACATAGACAATTTCCGGCCCATAACTCTGCTAAACACAGAGTTTAAGATTTTGGCCAAGGTGCTAGCAAAGAGGTTGGCGCTTGTCGTTGGTGGTCTGGTGGGAGAGGCGCAGACATGCGCCATTCCCGACAGATCCATCCACGACAACCTCCACCTCATGCGATACATCGTAGAGAGGGTAGCTAGGGAACCTGGCACGGGTGGGTCCTTGATCAATTTAGATCAGTCGAAAGCTTTCGATAGGGTCGACCATCGTTACCTAGCGGCAGTCCTGAGGGCGGCTGGCTTTGGGCCCGTCTTCAGAGGCTGGATCGCTGCCATGCACAGCGACATCTGCTCTGTGGTGAGAGTGAACGGTCACCTGTCGGAACCGTTCAACATCATGCGCTCGGTCCGCCAAGGATGTCCCCTCTCGTCCCTCTTGTACGTATTGACTCTCGAGCCATTACTGCACAAACTGGAGACGTTGAGGGGAGTCCCGCGCGAACTAGGATGCGGAAGATCCGTGTCAGCATATGCGGACGATGTCACCGTAGTGGTGTCGAACGCCAAACACATCGAGGCGATCGGCACTACACTAAGAGAATACGAAGCGGTGACAGGAGCAATGATCAACCAGGAAAAGTCAGTGGGCCTGCAGCTCGGCACCTGGAGAGGCAGGTCCATGCCGTTCAACAGCGTCGTCGGGCGCTGGACGGACGGACCGGTTAAATTGCTAGGGGTCTGGTTCGGTCCGGACCTCCAGACGGACAAAAACTGGGACGAGGTGACGAGCAGGGTGGCTTCTCTCACCCAGAAATGGGCGGAGAGGAAGCTATCCCTGAAAGGTCGAGCGGAGGTGGCTAACGCGTACATCGCGTCTGTCATCTGCTACCGCCTAACCGTCGTACCTTGTCCTAAGCCTCGCCTGACTGCGCTGGAGCGTTTGCTCTTTCGCTTTTTGTGGAAGGGACGTGCTCCGATGGTCAGGCGGTCCATCTGTTGTCAACACCCGCTACGTGGAGGGCTGGGCATGCCGTGGCTGATGATGCGCAGGCACGCGCTCAGGCTACGACATCTCCACCTCTTCCTCGACGGTGATCAGGTGTGGTCGCCGTTTGCTAGACGCGTTTTTCCCCAGCTCGTTTCCTTGACGGAGCTGCAGTCCTGGGTCAAGCGAAGACCGAGAGGGAGCGCCTGGAGACTGGAATGTCTTCAGGCGCTCACAGCCCTCGACCAATCGGGCAATGTGATCGGTGGAAACTCCACCTCGGCGTTCTATAGAGGATTAGTGGAGGGGAAGAGCGACGACGTACTTGGGGAAACTCTAGGCGTCGACGAAAATCAACTAGCCAATCTCTTCGGAAGAACCTTCGGGCCAGGGCCTATGGACAACTTCCAGAAATCTCTGGCCTGGCAGTGCTACCGAGGAGCCTTGCCAGTTCGGGATAAACTCTACAGGCATGGAGGTGCCGTCAGCCGGGCATGTCCGAGATGCGCGCAGGGCGACGAAACCGTCCTGCACGCACTCGTCCAGTGTCCGAAAATTGCTGACTTGTGGGTTTATGTCGAACACCTGCTGTCGCGTTTAGGACGGATCCAGCTATCATCTGAGTCTATCGTGAGGATTGCCCCGCCCTCCTCCTTTAGCCGGGAAGGGCAGGCAGTTTTTATCTGTCTGGTGGCCATGGCGAAAGAGATAGTATGGTGGACACGTTTGAAAGGGCTGAAGACGAGCACTTACCTCTTCGGTGATGCTCTGATTGACTTTTTCAAATTTCATTTGAAAAGGAAAATCAGAGTAGAGAAGGAAGTGCTCTCTTCCCAGCATTTTGTTGAAAGATGGGTGAGAGAAGCAAGAATGGCCCGAGTGAATGGGCCGACTCTGAGTATATATCTGTAAACTAAAGGTGGAAAACTGGGAGAGGGCACTTGCCTTGGTGGTCAGGGTCATTGTGGCTTTTTACTGGGCTTTCTCCACAAATGTCCCTCCGAAGTCTCCCCCCTATTGGGGAATTTTTCATTGTTATTTTCATTGTTATTTTTGTTACATCCTCTATTTTTGTTTTTTTTACACGCAGAAATGCCCATTTGTACCGTCCTGCATTGTCCTGCACTGTCCTTAATGTCTACTTTATGTAAACCCTTGTGGTTAATAAAGAAATCATTATTATTATTATTATTATTATTATTATTATTATTATTATTATTATTATTATTATTATTGTTCTTTGAGTCTCAGTCATTGATGTTAGTTAACTGGAAAGTTTGTTGAAATGAATATCAAGCCACTACCTGCAGCCTCAGATATTCAGGACGTATCGGAGGGTTCTTGCTGTTCCCAGCAAGCATGCCTTTTGAAGCGTTCCAAAAAGCGTGGCGGGGCCAATTTTCTTTAACCATCCCTGGAAACTTTTTGAGATAGTACCTAGTGTGCCTATGACAGTCGGGACCACTTTGACTTCATGGCAGTTCCAAATCCTTTTTACCTCCCACTTTAAGTCCTGGTATCGGTTAATTTTCTACCTCTCCTTCTCTTGCACTCTCGTGCCGAATGGGCAGGCCACATCCACAATCAGGCACGATCTTTTTTCCTTGTCCAAAACCACCAGGTCAGGTCTATTGTGTTCCAGTTTCTTGTCCGTCTGTATCTTAAAATCCCACAGCACCTTCACCTGATCGTTTTCTATCACCGACTCTGGCTTATGCTCATACCACTTCTCAGAATGTGGTAAATTGTTTACTTTGCATAGGTGCCAGTGGATCACCCTGCCCATCACATCATGTCTCCAGCCTTTATAGTGAGTCTGGGCTAGGTGTTTACACTCGGATACTATGTGAGCCACAGTCTCCTCTCTCTCTCCACAGATCCTGCACAATGGGCTAGCCTCCTCCTTGTAAATGTGGTGTTTCAGCCACTTCGTTTTGAGGGCCTGTTCTTGCGCAGCCATTTGCATTCCTTCTGTAACCTTTTTAAGGTCTCCTCTTCTCAACCAGTTCCATGTCTGTGGATCTCTGAAATCCGTTTTCTCAAAGAAGGTACTATGAAGGGATTTTTCATGAAGGTTGCTCTTTCTCCTCGTTGTTATTTCCTCCTTGGACATCCCCTGGTCTATTGTCCTCTCCTTCAGTACAATTCTGAGCATTGGCTCCTTACTATCGGTCACGTATTTGTGTAGGTTGTTTTTCTCCATCTGAACACAGTCCTCTATGCTGATAAGACCTCTTCCACCTTCAGATCTCCTTAAGTAGAGTCTATCGACATCACTCCTCTTGTGGAACATGTTGTAGATAGTCAATAGCTTCCTAGTCTTCCTATTCATTTCTTTTTGTTCAGCAACATTCCATCTCAGAATTCCCGCACTGTACCTAATAATAGACACAGCTCGGGAATTTACTGCACTTATGGCATTCCTACTGCTCAGATGTGACTTTAATACGCTCCTTACTCTCCGAATGTATTCAGATCTTATCAATTCCTTCATTTTTTTGTTCTTGATGTCATCAGCCTCCAGAATACCCAAATACTTGTATCCTTCTTCAGTGTCAATTTCTTTTATCATCTCACCTGTTGGTACCTAGATTCCGTTGCTTCTGCTCAATTTAGCCCTCTTCATCACAAGGACTCCACACTTACTAATACCAAATTACATACATATATCATTGCTGAAAATACGGACAGTGTCAACAAGCACATCCAACTCCTTCTGACTCTTCTCGAAGAGCTTAAGATCGTCCACGAAGAGGAGGTGATTGATGGTAAGCTTTCCCTTTCCCATCTTGTATCCTGCTCTCACGTTTCGCAGTATAATGGTCAGGGGCATCAGGGCAAGGACAAACAACAGAGGGGACATACTATCTCCCTGGAAGAGACCTCTCTTGATCTTCACGCCTCCCAAGGATTCTCCAGCTGATGTTAACTCTGTTTTCCAGGACTTCATACTTTTGCTCAACAACTGTCTGCCACCTTGAAGATCTCTAGGATTTTGGTGATCCAAGAATGAGGCACCATGTCAAATGCCTTTTTGTAGTCTATCCATCCCATGGCAAGACCAGTGTGTCTCCTCTTGCAATTCCTCATTACCATCTTATCAATAAGTAACTGGTTCTTTGTACCACGGGACTTCTTTCGGCATCCTTTCTGTTCGTCCGGTAACAAGTTGTTTGTGTGGAGGTGATGGTAGATTTCCTCAGACACAATGCTTGTCAACAGTTTTCACATTACGGACAGACATGTGATAGGTCTATAGTTGGTAACATCATTACCCTTGATTCGGTCTTTCATTACCAGAACTGTGGTACCTTTTGTCAACCACTCTGGTACCTCACCTGACATCAAGCAGTCATTGAACATGGTTGTCAGTTTCGGGTGGAGGGATGTTACATTTTTAATCCAATACCCCTGCACACCATCTGGGCCTGGTGATTTCCAGTTGGTTAGTTTTTTGGCCTGCCCCTTGAGAGTTTCAACTGTGATACTCCAATCAGTTTTTTGGTCTGTCTGTTCACTAATCTCCTTTTCTACTGTCTCAATCCACACTGCCTGGTCATTATATTTAACATCCTGCTCCCATATTCCTCTCCAGAATGTCTTAGTTTGTTCCGCCTCAGGGATCAAGTCGTTGCCTCTTTCTTTCCCTTCAAGCTGTCCAAACAGCATCTTCTGGTTGTTGTCAAACATGCGGTTCTGTCTATACTGACTGACTCTGCTCTCGTATCGCCTAATTTTTGCACTCTTTGCTACAATGCGTTGCTTCAGTTCCTCTATGATAATATTTAGCCTTTTCCTCCTAGTTTTGTACTTTATTCCAGTCTATTTAGGTGTCTATGGTTTTTAGTGTCCCACTCAGTAGGGACTCAAGCTTTCCAATGTCATTTCTAATTTCCCTGATTTGACCATTCAATCGTTTCTTCCACCAAGGTTCTGATCTTTCTTGTTTGTTGTTTCCTCTCGCTTTTATGCCAAGTAATTTCCTCACCGCATTTTCTGTTGCTTTGAGGATATTGTTGCACTGGTGAAGGCTCCTCGCCTCAAGGTATGGGATGACTTTGTTTACCTTAGCTGTTGTTTCTTTTAACTTTTTCCTGTCTACAAATCTTAGGTTCATAGATTTTCCACTATCATTGTTCATTTCATCTACAACTAAGTTTAGGATATCAACCAAATCTTGCCCTAGCCCGTCAGCATTCATCTCCTCAATGGGCGTATCCATTTTCCAGGTATTATTTATTTCAGCATTCAGATCATTGTCTGCTTCGGATGGTTCCTCCGTTCTCTCAACCTCTTCACCTTCATTTCCCACTGGCTCATTTGCCTGGCATACTCCACTCTCCATTTCCAACCTAATCTCTTTGCTCAGTTCCTCCACTTCCAGCTCGCTTATCCACCCATTAGTTCTTATTACCCGAGCCTGCCTGGCCAATTTTTGTTCATCTAATTTAAATAGACCAATCTGGTTCCAGATGTTATGCATCCGTTTCCTATAGCCTTTCTCCTTGGGGTTAGTCTTCAGGTAACATTGCATAACAGTTCTATTCAATTCTTTCGTCCAGTTGGTTCTGGTCCCTTTCCTTCTTCTTCCTCCGACACCAGCAGTATTGGGTTGACAGCCAGGTCCCTGCTGTTGAGCCAGGGAGCACTGCTGGGCGAGAGTCTGTCACATGACATTCCAGTCCCCACTTCACCGTTATTCGAACTGTTTAGGTTCGACATTGAAACACTCTTATCGAGGATTGGTGAATGTATGGCTACATAACCACCGGTGATTTCATCACCTCCGGTGATTTCATCACCCTCGGTGATTTTAGCGTGGCACTATCACGCTGTAGACGAACAAACAAATAGGTAAAACAAACAAACAAATAGGTAAAACCCCCCCAAAATAAGCATAAGTTTCATAGTAATATATTTGAATGTCTGACTTAGTTTTTCTTGCTTGTCTGTCTGTCTGTTTGTTTTTCTTTTCTTTTTTCTTTTCTTTTCTTTACGTTTTTCGTTGCTGCTGTGCTGTTTTGATTTTGATTTTTGATTTTTTGATTTTTTGACCGGGTCATCAAATCAGTCTATTTATATCTTTTGATGCCTTCCTCATTTAGTGGGATTACTATGATGTCTGTCTTAGCAGGAGGTAGTGGGAGAGAATAGCGGCGGTAGCGATAATGAGGCAGTGGCGGTGGTGGTGATGTGCTAGTAGTACTTAGCAGGAGGTAGTGGGAGAGAATAGCGGCGGTAGCGATAATGAGGCAGTGGTGGTGGTGATGTGATCGTAGTGCTGTAGTGATGGTGTTGAAGTTGACGTAGAAATAGAAGTTGAGGTAACTTGACTAGAGTTTTGGCGTGGTAGTGGTGATAGTGGCGGTGGTGGTGTTGGTGGTGTTGGTGGTGAAATTATTTGCCTGTCTGCTGACCAGTCTGTACCGGAGGACTTTTGAGCCGGGAACGATGGACAATTTCAAGAAATCCCTCGCTTGGCAGTGCTACCGGGGGGCACTGCCGGCTCGGGATAAACTCTACAGGCACGGAAGTGCTGTCAGACGGACCTGCCCAAGTTGCGCACAGAACGACGAAACCGTTCTGCACGCACTTGTCCAATGTCCGTGCATTACTGACTTGTGGAGTTATGTCGAACAGCTACTGTCGCGTGTGGAACGAATCCGGCTATCGGCCGAGTCCATAGTGAAGATCGATCCACCGCCTTCCTTAGGTCAGGAAGAGCAGGAAATTTTCCTCTGTCTGGTGGCAGTTGCGAAAGAGATTATATGGTGGACCAGGTTGAAAGGACTAAAGACAGACATTTTTCTCTTCGGCCAATCCCTCATCAATTTCTTCAAGTTTCACCTGGAAAGGAAGGTGAGGGTGGAGAGAGAAGTGCTTCCCCCCAGTATATTTGCTAAAAGGTGGGTGAATGTGGCGAGAATGGCTCGTGTGAATGGGCCTACTCTGACCATGCGCCTATAGGCTAGCTAACTTGAGGAGAGGGGTTCTCTCCCTGGGTGCCCTAGAAGCGCAGGGTGGTTCAGGATTGGTGGGGTACCCGAATCACCCCAGGGTCGTCCACCCTCTATCGGGGAATTTATTTTGTTATTTTTATGCATAGTTTATTTTATATTTTTATATTTTCATTGTTAAATTAGTCTTGCCATTGTGCCTCTTTTACTCGACCTTATTGTAAACCCCCACTGTCCCTGCCTTTGTATTGTCCCCTACATGTCGGCCCTTGTGGCTAATAAATGAAATCATTATTATTATTATTATTATTGAATGCCATGGTTGACGGAGGCTCGGCTCTGTAAGGTATAGTAATTTTTAACCGTTAAAACAATTGTAAATTGTTTAAAACTTGAACCAAATTGTTGATAAAGACACCCTCCTCCTCGTGAGAGGGGTCTTTCTGTCCGTTATTTGGCCCTTCGGGGTTAAATAACCAGTTATTGGGGTTTTGTACCCAAAATTTCATTTTAAACAAAAAAACATGGCTACCAAAAAGAAATTTCATACGTCACTCCCACTCATTCCGTCTTCTTCTTCCACAATCATCACTACAGCAGAGAGAAGATTGTCTCTCTCCCTCCCTTCTTTAAATGTGTCTCTCTCCCTCCCTTCTCTTTCGCAAGTGACGAAAGAAAAGAAAAGTCTCGTGCAAAGCGTGCAAGGTTTCTCCACGACGACGACGACAGCGACGAAACAGGTGTGCGGGAAATACGAAAACCCAGTTCATTCGTCTGACGTCAGGAATAATAGCAGTAGCAGCCGTAATAACAACAGCAACAGTGACAATGAAAACAACAGTAGCAGCCGCAACAGCATCACCAGCAGCATAAACAACAACAGCATTAGCAGCAGCAACACCAACAACAACCACAGCAACAGCGGCGGAGGCAGTAGTCGTAGTACCTGCAGCAACAACAAAAGTACCAGCAGCTCTGACGACAACAACAACAGCAGAGAAAAACCAATCTCATTTGCAGGTATTGCGAAAAATTTGGAAACAATCCTCATAACAAATGAGGAATTAGAGGAAGCGAAGAAGATGGTGACAAAGAACGGACACCGAGCAATCTGCAAGGCAGCGAAAAATTTTTTCGAAACCCAAGAGCACTGTACGGTCACGTACCGTACAGTAAGTACAAAATCCCGTAGGGTGGAAAGAGCCACAGAGGCCCAAATACAAAAAGCCTTGGGGTCTGTGTGGCAGCGGAAAACGCACATCACCCGAGGCAAAAAATATGCCACCGTAGACGTACTTTTTGCCACACCCCAGGAGGCAAAGGCCCAATCAGTAGTGACCCTAAGGAGCGAGGAAATGGTGTTGGCGCCCTCCTACTGTGGGCAAAAAATTGTGAGGGTCAAACTGACCCACGTCCCCCCCGGAATGACCCCTTCTTGGCTGGCCGCGTCTGTCCTCGTCGGAATCGAGGACAAAACAACTGTACTGCAAGTACAGAAAAAAGTAAGAGAAGATTGGGTCGGCTCCTCCATTGAGATGCTAATCCAAACCAACCAGGAGTGCATCGAAGCTATCCCGGATGTGATAGACTTCGATAACGGCACTCAACTGCCCATAAGTGTTGAGGGCAAACGCCCGAAATGCTTTCGCTGTGGATCGAAGACTCACCTCAGGGCCTTCTGCAACGAGAAGACCCTGAGAAAGGAGAAAACCCCCCTCCTTCCGAATCCGGCTCCACGGCTACCAGCAACAGGACAAGCGGCAACCAGGAACGATAGGCCCGTGGCACCCATACCCACTCCACGGAAATCAAAAACAGCAGCAGCAGTGGAAATACTAACAACAACAACAGCAATACCAAATGCAGCTGCAACAGAGACTCCAGTGCAAACATCACCAACAACAACAAGTGAAAGAGTGGAGTTGGTACCCCTCCCCGACCTCACAGAATCAGACATGGAGTGTGAGGTGGGAGAGAGATGGCAAAAGGTCGTAAGAAGGCACAAACGCAGAAGCAGCGCATCGTCGCCTTTGAAAAGTGAGGAAAGAAATGAGAAAAGGGTAAAGTCTACTGCAAAGAGACCCACAGCAGCAACAACACCAACACCATCACCACCCACACTAGCGCCACCATCACCACCGGCGACAACCCCACCGCCAACAACACCTTCAACACCACCACCACAAGCACCAACATCGCAAACACAACAACAAAACACACACACCCAGCAACAACGACAAGAAAATAGCAGAACCACACCCCACCCCCAGAAAAACAAATGCACGGCAATAAATACACACAACAAGAAACTAATGACTTACATAATTGAACACACAGACATTTCACAACAGGACTACATAATACCAGCACCAATCAAAACGCCAACTAACATAAGACTGCTAAAAATAGCACAGAAACAATACACAAATATTAAAACGAAATTCCCCAACGCAGTTGGTGATTTCAGGGACCTAGGAGGAACCATCAATCGAAGAGTATACTCAGACATTCTCTTAGAAGAGCCGACGACCAGCCGAAGGGACGATTCAACGGTCCCTTCACCAGACGATCAAGTGAAAAGGGATGTAAAAACCATCCCTCCTCTACCAAAAGTACGGTAAGTGGTCTTTCCCATCTTTTCCACTCTATTTTAAACATGACCTCACTCAGAATAGGCAGCATAAATGCGCGTGGCTTGGGGTCGTCATGGAAGCAGGGTCACCTGCTCAACGACCTCAGGTCACTAAACATAGATGTAGTGGCCATCAGCGAGACCAGAATCTCCGAAGCACGGGCCTTCGCACCGATCTTCGGCGGCTTCGATGTGTACGCATCTCCCAGCCGTCCTGGATCCGGTGGAGGAGTTGCTGTGCTTTTTCGGAGAGGTTTGGATCTCGCCATACGGGCCATCTTCCTGGACCCAGAGGGTAAGCTGGTGGTGCTGGACGTGACCAGCGGAGACGGGCAAGCTTTCAGGCTAGTGGCCGTCTATGCCCCGACAGGAGCAGGGCGGCCTGATTTCTTCCGGCGTCTGGAGACCTTTCTTGGAACGTCCCGCTCTTTAGTGTTAGTGGGCGACTGGAACGGGATCTTAGATGCACGCTGGGACTGTGTGGGATTAGCGGATAGGGGTGGAGGGTGCAAGAGCCTCACCAACCTGCTCAGGCGTTTTGAACTGTCTGACAGGTACCGATTGGATTTCCCGAATGTGCCAATGTGGACTTGGACAAACCGCATAGGGTCATCCAGATCATATCTAGATAGAGTATTTTGTAGGGAAATAGATAGGTCTAGCATAGGCTGTCCACAATTCAAGATAGTCAGCTACACGGACCACAAATTCGTGATCTGTGTGCTTGACTTAGATAGGCTTCATAGACGAGGACCCGGCTACTGGAAGCTAAACGCGTCCTTACCAGCGCGCAAGGCCTACAGAGACCGGATTAGCGAACTAGTTAAGCGGGCGTTGACGGGGGCCATCGTCAACAACAAGTGGTGGTTTGCTCTGAAAAGAGCGATTAGAATAGAATCGATTAGGTTTAGTAAGGCTTTAGCAATAGAGAAAAATAGAGCAGAGGGAGAACTAGTTAGAAAATTAGACGAGGCGCTTAGCAAAGGCATTGCGACCGACGTGCTTGCGGCGAAATTGGCCCTTGACCAATTCTTCAATGCAAAGCACGAAGGCTGCGTTGTCAGAGCTAGGGTGCGTGCTCTCAGACACGAGGGGACGAAAGCCGTTCAATGGGCCCGAGTGGCGGAGGCGCGTCGTGGCAACAAAGCCACGATCCGGTCTTTGGTGGACCACGACGGGCGCATGCTACTCGATCCCGGGCAAATGTGTGAAGCTTTTCAGCGACACTTCGCTCAGCTGTTCGGGGGCAGCGGGGGGCCGGGTAGAGGGATGGACTTTAGTGTCTACCTCGACGGACTGCCGCGGCTCTCGGCCACTGAGGCGAAGTGTTGCGAAAAGCCGATAACAGCCGCTGAAGTACGGGAGGCAATGACTGGCTGCACAAGGGGTAAATCGCCTGGTTTGGATGGTCTGCCCTATGAACTTTACGTACAGATGCCAGACTTGTTCGGAGGCCTCTTGGCGGACGTCTACTGCAACTGGCAACAGAACGGGAGAATTCCCAGTTCTGTGAGCCGAGGAGCGGTGGCACTGCTGAGAAAGGATCCGAACAAGGGGGATAACATAGACAATTTCCGGCCCATAACTCTGCTAAACACAGAGTTTAAGATTTTGGCCAAGGTGCTAGCAAAGAGGTTGGCGCTTGTCGTTGGTGGTCTGGTGGGAGAGGCGCAGACATGCGCCATTCCCGACAGATCCATCCACGACAACCTCCACCTCATGCGATACATCGTAGAGAGGGTAGCTAGGGAACCTGGCACGGGTGGGTCCTTGATCAATTTAGATCAGTCGAAAGCTTTCGATAGGGTCGACCATCGTTACCTAGCGGCAGTCCTGAGGGCGGCTGGCTTTGGGCCCGTCTTCAGAGGCTGGATCGCTGCCATGCACAGCGACATCTGCTCTGTGGTGAGAGTGAACGGTCACCTGTCGGAACCGTTCAACATCATGCGCTCGGTCCGCCAAGGATGTCCCCTCTCGTCCCTCTTGTACGTATTGACTCTCGAGCCATTACTGCACAAACTGGAGACGTTGAGGGGAGTCCCGCGCGAACTAGGATGCGGAAGATCCGTGTCAGCATATGCGGACGATGTCACCGTAGTGGTGTCGAACGCCAAACACATCGAGGCGATCGGCACTACACTAAGAGAATACGAAGCGGTGACAGGAGCAATGATCAACCAGGAAAAGTCAGTGGGCCTGCAGCTCGGCACCTGGAGAGGCAGGTCCATGCCGTCCAACAGCGTCGTCGGGCGCTGGACGGACGGACCGGTTAAATTGCTAGGGGTCTGGTTCGGTCCGGACCTCCAGACGGACAAAAACTGGGACGAGGTGACGAGCAGGGTGGCTTCTCTCACCCAGAAATGGGCGGAGAGGAAGCTATCCCTGAAAGGTCGAGCGGAGGTGGCTAACGCGTACATCGCGTCTGTCATCTGCTACCGCCTAACCGTCGTACCTTGTCCTAAGCCTCGCCTGACTGCGCTGGAGCGTTTGCTCTTTCGCTTTTTGTGGAAGGGACGTGCTCCGATGGTCAGGCGGTCCATCTGTTGTCAACACCCGCTACGTGGAGGGCTGGGCATGCCGTGGCTGATGATGCGCAGGCACGCGCTCAGGCTACGACATCTCCACCTCTTCCTCGACGGTGATCAGGTGTGGTCGCCTTTTGCTAGACGCGTTTTTCCCCAGCTCGTTTCCTTGACGGAGCTGCAGTCCTGGGTCAAGCGAAGACCGAGAGGGAGCGCCTGGAGACTGGAATGTCTTCAGGCGCTCACAGCCCTCGACCAATCGGGCAATGTGATCGGTGGAAACTCCACCTCGGCGTTCTATAGAGGATTAGTGGAGGGGAAGAGCGACGACGTACTTGGGGAAACTCTAGGCGTCGACGAAAATCAACTAGCCAATCTCTTCGGAAGAACTTTCGGGCCGGGGCCTATGGACAACTTCCAGAAATCTCTGGCCTGGCAGTGCTACCGAGGAGCCTTGCCAGTTCGGGATAAACTCTACAGGCATGGAGGTGCCGTCAGCCGGGCATGTCCGAGATGCGCGCAGGGCGACGAAACCGTCCTGCACGCACTCGTCCAGTGTCCGAAAATTGCTGACTTGTGGGTTTATGTCGAACACCTGCTGTCGCGTTTAGGACGGATCCAGCTATCATCTGAGTCTATCGTGAGGATTGCCCCGCCCTCCTCCTTTAGCCGGGAAGGGCAGGCAGTTTTTATCTGTCTGGTGGCCATGGCGAAAGAGATAGTATGGTGGACACGTTTGAAAGGGCTGAAGACGAGCACTTACCTCTTCGGTGATGCTCTGATTGACTTTTTCAAATTTCATTTGAAAAGGAAAATCAGAGTAGAGAAGGAAGTGCTCTCTTCCCAGCATTTTGTTGAAAGATGGGTGAGAGAAGCAAGAATGGCCCGAGTGAATGGGCCGACTCTGAGTATATATCTGTAAACTAAAGGTGGAAAACTGGGAGAGGGCACTTGCCTTGGTGGTCAGGGTCATTGTGGCTTTTTACTGGGCTTTCTCCACAAATGTCCCTCCGAAGTCTCCCCCCTATTGGGGAATTTTTCATTGTTATTTTCATTGTTATTTTTGTTACATCCTCTGTTTTTGTTTTTTTTACACGCAGAAATGCCCATTTGTACCGTCCTGCATTGTCCTGCACTGTCCTTAATGTCTACTTTATGTAAACCCTTGTGGTTAATAAAGAAATCATTATTATTATTATTATTATTGAATGCCATGGTTGACGGAGGCTCGGCTCTGTAAGGTATAGTAATTTTTAACCGTTAAAACAATTGTAAATTGTTTAAAACTTGAACCAAATTGTTGATAAAGACACCCTCCTCCTCGTGAGAGGGGTCTTTCTGTCCGTTATTTGGCCCTTCGGGGTTAAATAGCCAGTTATTGGGGTTTTGTACCCAAAATTTCATTTTAAACAAAAAAACATGGCTACCAAAAAAAAAAAATTTCACACGTCACTCCCACTCATTCCGTCTTCTTCTTCCTCAATCATCACTACAGGAGAGAGAAGATTGTCTCTCTCCCTCCCTTCTTTAAATGTGTCTCTCTCCCTACCTTCTCTTTCGCAAGCGACGAAAGAAAAGAAAAGTCTCGTGCAAAGCGTGCAAGGTTTCTCCACGACGACGACGACAGCGACGAAACAGGTGTGCGGGAAATACGAAAACCCAGTTCATTCGTCTGACGTCAGGAATAATAGCAGTAGCAGCCGTAATAACAACAGCAACAGTGACAATGAAAACAACAGTAGCAGCCGCAACAGCATCACCAGCAGCATAAACAACAACAGCATTAGCAGCAGCAACACCAACAACAACCACAGCAACAGCGGCGGAGGCAGTAGTCGTAGTACCTGCAGCAACAACAAAAGTACCAGCAGCTCTGACGACAACAACAACAGCAGAGAAAAACCAATCTCATTTGCAGGTATTGCGAAAAACCTGGAAACAATCCTCATAACAAATGAGGAATTAGAGGAAGCGAAGAAGATGGTGACAAAGAACGGACACCGAGCAATCTGCAAGGCAGCGAAAAATTTTTTCGAAACCCAAGAGCACTGTACGGTCACGTACCGTACAGTAAGTACAAAATCCCGTAGGGTGGAAAGAGCCACAGAGGCCCAAATACAAAAAGCCTTGGGGTCTGTGTGGCAGAGGAAAACGCACATCACCCGAGGCAAAAAATACGCCACCGTAGACGTACTTTTTGCCACACCCCAGGAGGCAAAGGCCCAATCAGTAGTGACCCTAAGGAGCGAGGAAATGGTGTTGGTGCCCTCCTACTGCGGGCAAAAAATTGTGAGGGTCAAACTGACCCACGTCCCCCCCGGAATGACCCCTTCTTGGCTGGCCGCGTCTGTCCTCGTCGGAATCGAGGACAAAACAACTGTACTGCAAGTACAGAAAAAAGTAAGAGAAGATTGGGTCGGCTCCTCCATTGAGATGCTAATCCAAACCAACCAGGAGTGCATCGAAGCTATCCCGGATGTGATAGACTTCGATAACGGCACTCAACTGCCCATAAGTGTTGAGGGCAAACGCCCGAAATGCTTTCGCTGTGGATCGAAGACTCACCTCAGGGCCTTCTGCAACGAGAAGACCCTGAGAAAGGAGAAAACCCCCCTCCTCCCGAATCCGGTTCCACGGCTACCAGCAACAGGACAAGCGGCAACCAGGAACGATAGGTCCGTGGCACCCATACCCACTCCACGGAAATCAAAGACAGCAGCAGCAGTGGAAATATTAACAACAACAACAGCAATACCAAATGCAGCTGCAACAGAGACTCCAGTGCAAACATCACCAACAACAACAAGTGAAAGAGTGGAGCTGGTACCCCTCCCCGACCTTACAGAATCAGACATGGAGTGTGAGGTGGGAGAGGGATGGCAAAAGGTCTCAAGAAGGCACAAACGCAGAAGCAGCGCATCGTCGCCTTTGAAAAGGGAGGAAAGAAATGAGAAAAGGGTAAAGTCTACTGCAAAGAGACCCACAGCAGCAACACCACCAACACCATCACCACCCACACCAGCACCACCATCACCACCGGCGACAACCCCACCGCCAACAACACCTTCAACACCACCACCACAAGCACCAACATCGCAAACACAACAACAAAACACACACACCCAGCAACAACGACAAGAAAATAGCAGAACCACACCCCACCCCCAGAAAAACAAATGCACGGCAATAAACACACACAACAAGAAACTAATGACTTACATAATTGAACACACAGACATTTCACAACAGGACTACATAATACCAGCACCAATCAAAACGCCAACTAACATAAGACTGCTAAAAATAGCACAGAAACAATACACAAACATTAAAACGAAATTCCCCAACGCAGTTGGTGATTTCAGGGACCTAGGAGGAACCATTAATCGAAGAGTATATTCAGACATTCTCTTAGAAGAGCCGACGACCAGCCGAAGGGACGATTCAACGGTCCCTTCACCAGACGATCAAGTGAAAAGGGATGTAAAAACCATCCCTCCTCTACCAAAAATACGGTAAGTGGTCTTTCCCATCTTTTCCACTCTATTTTAAACATGACCTCACTCAGAATAGGCAGCATAAATGCGCGTGGCTTGGGGTCGTCATGGAAGCAGGGTCACCTGCTCAACGACCTCAGGTCACTAAACATAGATGTAGTGGCCATCAGCGAGACCAGAATCTCCGAAGCACGGGCCTTCGCACCGATCTTCGGCGGCTACGATGTGTACGCATCTCCCAGCCGTCCTGGATCGGGTGGAGGAGTTGCTGTGCTTTTTCGGAGAGGTTTGGATCTCGCCATACGGGCCATCTTCCTGGACCCAGAGGGTAAGCTGGTGGTGCTGGACGTGACCAGCGGAGACGGGCAAGCTTTCAGGCTAGTGGCCGTCTATGCCCCGACAGGAGCAGGGCGGCCTGATTTCTTCCGGCGTCTGGAGACCTTTCTTGGAACGTCGCGCTCTTTAGTGTTAGTGGGCGACTGGAACGGGATCTTAGATGCACGCTGGGACTGTGTGGGATTAGCGGATAGGGGTGGAGGGTGCAAGAGCCTCACCAACCTGCTCAGGCGTTTTGAACTGTCTGACAGGTACCGATTGGATTTCCCGAATGTGCCAATGTGGACTTGGACAAACCGCATAGGGTCATCCAGATCATATCTAGATAGAGTATTTTGTAGGGAAATAGATAGGTCTAGCATAGGCTGTCCACAATTCAAGATAGTCAGCTACACGGACCACAAATTCGTGATCTGTGTGCTTGACTTAGATAGGCTTCATAGACGAGGACCCGGCTACTGGAAGCTAAACGCGTCCTTACCAGCGCGCAAGGCCTACAGAGACCGGATTAGCGAACTAGTTAAGCGGGCGTTGACGGGGGCCATCGTCAACAACAAGTGGTGGTTTGCTCTGAAAAGAGCGATTAGAATAGAATCGATTAGGTTTAGTAAGGCTTTAGCAATAGAGAAAAATAGAGCAGAGGGAGAACTAGTTAGAAAATTAGACGAGGCGCTTAGCAAAGGCATTGCGACCGACGTGCTTGCGGCGAAATTGGCCCTTGACCAATTCTTCAATGCAAAGCACGAAGGCTGCGTTGTCAGAGCTAGGGTGCGTGCTCTCAGACACGAGGGGACGAAAGCCGTTCAATGGGCCCGAGTGGCGGAGGCGCGTCGTGGCAACAAAGCCACGATCCGGTCTTTGGTGGACCACGACGGGCGCATGCTACTCGATCCCGGGCAAATGTGTGAAGCTTTTCAGCGACACTTCGCTCAGCTGTTCGGGGGCAGCGGGGGGCCGGGTAGAGGGATGGACTTTAGTGTCTACCTCGACGGACTGCCGCGGCTCTCGGCCACTGAGGCGAAGTGTTGCGAAAAGCCGATAACAGCCGCTGAAGTAAGGGAGGCAATGACTGGCTGCACAAGGGGTAAATCGCCTGGTTTGGATGGTCTGCCCTATGAACTTTACGTACAGATGCCAGACTTGTTCGGAGGCCTCTTGACGGACGTCTACTGCAACTGGCAACAGAACGGGAGAATTCCCAGTTCTGTGAGCCGAGGAGCGGTGGCACTGCTGAGAAAGGATCCGAACAAGGGGGATAACATAGACAATTTCCGGCCCATAACTCTGCTAAACACAGAGTTTAAGATTTTGGCCAAGGTGCTAGCAAAGAGGTTGGCGCTTGTCGTTGGTGGTCTGGTGGGAGAGGCGCAGACATGCGCCATTCCCGACAGATCCATCCACGACAACCTCCACCTCATGCGATACATCGTAGAGAGGGTAGCTAGGGAACCTGGCACGGGTGGGTCCTTGATCAATTTAGATCAGTCGAAAGCTTTCGATAGGGTCGACCATCGTTACCTAGCGGCAGTCCTGAGGGCGGCTGGCTTTGGGCCCGTCTTCAGAGGCTGGATCGCTGCCATGCACAGCGACATCTGCTCTGTGGTGAGAGTGAACGGTCACCTGTCGGAACCGTTCAACATCATGCGCTCGGTCCGCCAAGGATGTCCCCTCTCGTCCCTCTTGTACGTATTGACTCTCGAGCCATTACTGCACAAACTGGAGACGTTGAGGGGAGTCCCGCGCGAACTAGGATGCGGAAGATCCGTGTCAGCATATGCGGACGATGTCACCGTAGTGGTGTCGAACGCCAAACACATCGAGGCGATCGGCACTACACTAAGAGAATACGAAGCGGTGACAGGAGCAATGATCAACCAGGAAAAGTCAGTGGGCCTGCAGCTCGGCACCTGGAGAGGCAGGTCCATGCCGTCCAACAGCGTCGTCGGGCGCTGGACGGACGGACCGGTTAAATTGCTAGGGGTCTGGTTCGGTCCGGACCTCCAGACGGACAAAAACTGGGACGAGGTGACGAGCAGGGTGGCTTCTCTCACCCAGAAATGGGCGGAGAGGAAGCTATCCCTGAAAGGTCGAGCGGAGGTGGCTAACGCGTACATCGCGTCTGTCATCTGCTACCGCCTAACCGTCGTACCTTGTCCTAAGCCTCGCCTGACTGCGCTGGAGCGTTTGCTCTTTCGCTTTTTGTGGAAGGGACGTGCTCCGATGGTCAGGCGGTCCATCTGTTGTCAACACCCGCTACGTGGAGGGCTGGGCATGCCGTGGCTGATGATGCGCAGGCACGCGCTCAGGCTACGACATCTCCACCTCTTCCTCGACGGTGATCAGGTGTGGTCGCCGTTTGCTAGACGCGTTTTTCCCCAGCTCGTTTCCTTGACGGAGCTGCAGTCCTGGGTCAAGCGAAGACCGAGAGGGAGCGCCTGGAGACTGGAATGTCTTCAGGCGCTCACAGCCCTCGACCAATCGGGCAATGTGATCGGTGGAAACTCCACCTCGGCGTTCTATAGAGGATTAGTGGAGGGGAAGAGCGACGACGTACTTGGGGAAACTCTAGGCGTCGACGAAAATCAACTAGCCAATCTCTTCGGAAGAACCTTCGGGCCAGGGCCTATGGACAACTTCCAGAAATCTCTGGCCTGGCAGTGCTACCGAGGAGCCTTGCCAGTTCGGGATAAACTCTACAGGCATGGAGGTGCCGTCAGCCGGGCATGTCCGAGATGCGCGCAGGGCGACGAAACCGTCCTGCACGCACTCGTCCAGTGTCCGAAAATTGCTGACTTGTGGGTTTATGTCGAACACCTGCTGTCGCGTTTAGGACGGATCCAGCTATCATCTGAGTCTATCGTGAGGATTGCCCCGCCCTCCTCCTTTAGCCGGGAAGGGCAGGCAGTTTTTATCTGTCTGGTGGCCATGGCGAAAGAGATAGTATGGTGGACACGTTTGAAAGGGCTGAAGACGAGCACTTACCTCTTCGGTGATGCTCTGATTGACTTTTTCAAATTTCATTTGAAAAGGAAAATCAGAGTAGAGAAGGAAGTGCTCTCTTCCCAGCATTTTGTTGAAAGATGGGTGAGAGAAGCAAGAATGGCCCGAGTGAATGGGCCGACTCTGAGTATATATCTGTAAACTAAAGGTGGAAAACTGGGAGAGGGCACTTGCCTTGGTGGTCAGGGTCATTGTGGCTTTTTACTGGGCTTTCTCCACAAATGTTCCTCCGAAGTCTCCCCCCTATTGGGGAATTTTTCATTGTTATTTTCATTGTTATTTTTGTTACATCCTCTATTTTTGTTTTTTTTACACGCAGAAATGCCCATTTGTACCGTCCTGCATTGTCCTGCACTGTCCTTAATGTCTACTTTATGTAAACCCTTGTGGTTAATAAAGAAATCATTATTATTATTATTATTATTATTATTATTATTATTGAATGCCATGGTTGACGGAGGCTCGGCTCTGTAAGGTATAGTAATTTTTAACCGTTAAAACAATTGTAAATTGTTTAAAACTTGAACCAAATTGTTGATAAAGACACCCTCCTCCTCGTGAGAGGGGTCTTTCTGTCCGTTATTTGGCCCTTCGGGGTTAAATAACCAGTTATTGGGGTTTTGTACCCAAAATTTCATTTTAAACAAAAAAACATGGCTACGAAAAAGAAATTTCATACGTCACTCCCACTCATTCCGTCTTCTTCCTCAATCATCACTACAGCAGAGAGAAGATCGTCTCTCTCCCTCCCTTCTTTAAATGTGTCTCTCTCCCTCCCTTCTCTTTCGCAAGCGACGAAAGAAAAGAAAAGTCTCGTGCAAAGCGTGCAAGGTTTCTCCACGACGACGACGACAGCGACGAAACAGGTGTGCGGGAAATACGAAAACCCAGTTCATTCGTCTGACGTCAGGAATAATAGCAGTAGCAGCCGTAATAACAACAGCAACAGTGACAATGAAAACAACAGTAGCAGCCGCAACAGCATCACCAGCAGCATAAACAACAACAGCATTAGCAGCAGCAACACCAACAACAACCACAGCAACAGCGGCGGAGGCAGTAGTCGTAGTACCTGCAGCAACAAAAGTACCAGCAGCTCTGACGACAACAACAACAGCAGAGAAAAACCAATCTCATTTGCAGGTATTGCGAAAAACTTGGAAACAATCCTCATAACAAATGAGGAATTAGAGGAAGCGAAGAAGATGGTGACAAAGAACGGACACCGAGCAATCTGCAAGGCAGCGAAAAATTTTTTCGAAACCCAAGAGCACTGTACGGTCACGTACCGTACAGTAAGTACAAAATCCCGTAGGGTGGAAAGAGCCACAGAGGCCCAAATACAAAAAGCCTTGGGGTCTGTGTGGCAGAGGAAAACGCACATCACCCGAGGCAAAAAATACGCCACCGTAGACGTACTTTTTGCCACACCCCAGGAGGCAAAGGCCCAATCAGTAGTGACCCTAAGGAGCGAGGAAATGGTGTTGGTGCCCTCCTACTGCGGGCAAAAAATTGTGAGGGTCAAACTGACCCACGTCCCCCCCGGAATGACCCCTTCTTGGCTGGCCGCGTCTGTCCTCGTCGGAATCGAGGACAAAACAACTGTACTGCAAGTACAGAAAAAAGTAAGAGAAGATTGGGTCGGCTCCTCCATTGAGATGCTAATCCAAACCAACCAGGAGTGCATCGAAGCTATCCCGGATGTGATAGACTTCGATAACGGCACTCAACTGCCCATAAGTGTTGAGGGCAAACGCCCGAAATGCTTTCGCTGTGGATCGAAGACTCACCTCAGGGCCTTCTGCAACGAGAAGACCCTGAGAAAGGAGAAAACCCCCCTCCTTCCGAATCCGGCTCCACGGCTACCAGCAACAGGACAAGCGGCAACCAGGAACGATAGGTCCGTGGCACCCATACCCACTCCACGGAAATCAAAGACAGCAGCAGCAGTGGAAATATTAACAACAACAACAGCAATACCAAATGCAGCTGCAACAGAGACTCCAGTGCAAACATCACCAACAACAACAAGTGAAAGAGTGGAGCTGGTACCCCTCCCCGACCTTACAGAATCAGACATGGAGTGTGAGGTGGGAGAGGGATGGCAAAAGGTCGCAAGAAGGCACAAACGCAGAAGCAGCGCATCGTCGCCTTTGAAAAGGGAGGAAAGAAATGAGAAAAGGGTAAAGTCTACTGCAAAGAGACCCACAGCAGCAACAACACCAACACCATCACCACCCACACTAGCAGCCACCATCACCACCGGCGACAACCCCACCGCCAACAACACCTTCAACACCACCACCACAAGCACCAACATCGCAAACACAACAACAAAACACACACACCCAGCAACAACGACAAGAAAATAGCAGAACCACACCCCACCCCCAGAAAAACAAATGCACGGCAATAAATACACACAACAAGAAACTAATGACTTACATAATTGAACACACAGACATTTCACAACAGGACTACATAATACCAGCACCAATCAAAACGCCAACTAACATAAGACTGCTAAAAATAGCACAGAAACAATACACAAATATTAAAACGAAATTCCCCAACGCAGTTGGTGATTTCAGGGACCTAGGAGGAACCATCAATCGAAGAGTATACTCAGACATTCTCTTAGAAGAGCCGACGACCAGCCGAAGGGACGATTCAACGGTCCCTTCACCAGACGATCAAGTGAAAAGGGATGTAAAAACCATCCCTCCTCTACCAAAAGTACGGTAAGTGGTCTTTCCCATCTTTTCCACTCTATTTTAAACATGACCTCACTCAGAATAGGCAGCATAAATGCGCGTGGCTTGGGGTCGTCATGGAAGCAGGGTCACCTGCTCAACAACCTCAGGTCACTAAACATAGACGTAGTGGCCATCAGCGAGACCAGAATCTCCGAAGCACGGGCCTTCGCACCGATCTTCGGCGGCTACGATGTGTACGCATCTCCCAACCGTCCTGGATCGGGGGGAGGAGTTGCTGTGCTTTTTCGGAGAGGTTTGGATCTCGCCATACGGGCCATCTTCCTGGACCCAGAGGGTAAGCTGGTGGTGCTGGACGTGACCAGCGGAGACGGGCAAGCTTTCAGGCTAGTGGCCGTCTATGCCCCGACAGGAGCAGGGCGGCCTGATTTCTTCCGGCGTCTGGAGACCTTTCTTGGAACGTCCCGCTCTTTAGTGTTAGTGGGCGACTGGAACGGGATCTTAGATGCACGCTGGGACTGTGTGGGATTAGCGGATAGGGGTGGAGGGTGCAAGAGCCTCACCAACCTGCTCAGGCGTTTTGAACTGTCTGACAGGTACCGATTGGATTTCCCGAATGTGCCAATGTGGACTTGGACAAACCGCATAGGGTCATCCAGATCATATCTAGATAGAGTATTTTGTAGGGAAATAGATAGGTCTAGCATAGGCTGTCCACAATTCAAGATAGTCAGCTACACGGACCACAAATTCGTGACCTGTGTGCTTGACTTAGATAGGCTTCATAGACGAGGACCCGGCTACTGGAAGCTAAACGCCTCCTTACCAGCGCGCAAGGCCTACAGAGACCGGATTAGCGAACTAGTTAAGCGGGCGTTGACGGGGGCCATCGTCAACAACAAGTGGTGGTTTGCTCTGAAAAGAGCGATTAGAATAGAATCGATTAGGTTTAGTAAGGCTTTAGCAATAGAGAAAAATAGAGCAGAGGGAGAACTAGTTAGAAAATTAGACGAGGCGCTTAGCAAAGGCATTGCGACCGACGTGCTTGCGGCGAAATTGGCCCTTGACCAATTCTTCAATGCAAAGCACGAAGGCTGCGTTGTCAGAGCTAGGGTGCGTGCTCTCAGACACGAGGGGACGAAAGCCGTTCAATGGGCCCGAGTGGCGGAGGCGCGTCGTGGCAACAAAGCCACGATCCGGTCTTTGGTGGACCACGACGGGCGCATGCTACTCGATCCCGGGCAAATGTGTGAAGCTTTTCAGCGACACTTCGCTCAGCTGTTCGGGGGCAGCGGTGGGCCGGGTAGAGGGATGGACTTTAGTGTCTACCTCGACGGACTGCCGCGGCTCTCGGCCACTGAGGCGAAGTGTTGCGAAAAGCCGATAACAGCCGCTGAAGTAAGGGAGGCAATGACTGGCTGCACAAGGGGTAAATCGCCTGGTTTGGATGGTCTGCCCTATGAACTTTACGTACAGATGCCAGACTTGTTCGGAGGCCTCTTGGCGGACGTCTACTGCAACTGGCAACAGAACGGGAGAATTCCCAGTTCTGTGAGCCGAGGAGCGGTGGCACTGCTGAGAAAGGATCCGAACAAGGGGGATAACATAGAAAATTTCCGGCCCATAACTCTGCTAAACACAGAGTTTAAGATTTTGGCCAAGGTGCTAGCAAAGAGGTTGGCGCTTGTCGTTGGTGGTCTGGTGGGAGAGGCGCAGACATGCGCCATTCCCGACAGATCCATCCACGACAACCTCCACCTCATGCGATACATCGTAGAGAGGGTAGCTAGGGAACCTGGCACGGGTGGGTCCTTGATCAATTTAGATCAGTCGAAAGCTTTCGATAGGGTCGACCATCGTTACCTAGCGGCAGTCCTGAGGGCGGCTGGCTTTGGGCCCGTCTTCAGAGGCTGGATCGCTGCCATGCACAGCGACATCTGCTCTGTGGTGAGAGTGAACGGTCACCTGTCGGAACCGTTCAACATCATGCGCTCGGTCCGCCAAGGATGTCCCCTCTCGTCCCTCTTGTACGTATTGACTCTCGAGCCATTACTGCACAAACTGGAGACGTTGAGGGGGGTCCCGCGCGAACTAGGATGCGGAAGATCCGTATCAGCATATGCGGACGATGTCACCGTAGTGGTGTCGAACGCCAAACACATCGAGGCGATCGGCACTACACTAAGAGAATACGAAGCGGTGACAGGAGCAATGATCAACCAGGAAAAGTCAGTGGGCCTGCAGCTCGGCACCTGGAGAGGCAGGTCCATGCCGTCCAACAGCGTCGTCGGACGCTGGACGGACGGACCGGTTAAATTGCTAGGGGTCTGGTTCGGTCCGGACCTCCAGACGGACAAAAACTGGGACGAGGTGACGAGCAGGGTGGCTTCTCTCACCCAGAAATGGGCCGAGAGGAAGCTATCCCTGAAAGGTCGAGCGGAGGTGGCTAACGCGTACATCGCGTCCGTCATCTGCTACCGCCTGACCGTCGTACCTTGTCCTAAGCCTCGCCTGACTGTGCTGGAGCGTTTGCTCTTTCGCTTTTTGTGGAAGGGACGCGCTCCGATGGTCAGGCGGTCCATCTGTTGTCAACACCCGCTACGTGGAGGGCTGGGCATGCCGTGGCTGATGATGCGCAGGCACGCGCTCAGGCTACGACATCTCCACCTCTTCCTCGACGGTGATCAGGTGTGGTCGCCGTTTGCTAGACGCGTGTTTCCCCAGCTCGTTTCCTTGACGGAGCTGCAGTCCTGGGTCAAGCGAAGACCGAGAGGGAGCGCCTGGAGACTGGAATGTCTTCAGGCGCTCACAGCCCTCGACCAATCGGGCAATGTGATCGGTGGAAACTCCACCTCGGCGTTCTATAGAGGATTAGTGGAGGGGAAGAGCGACGACGTACTTGGGGAAACTCTAGGCGTCGACGAAAATCAACTAGCCAATCTCTTCGGAAGAACTTTCGGGCCAGGGCCTATGGACAACTTCCAGAAATCTCTGGCCTGGCAGTGCTACCGAGGAGCCTTGCCAGTTCGGGATAAACTCTACAGGCATGGAGGTGCCGTCAGCCGGGCATGTCCGAGATGCGCGCAGGGCGACGAAACCGTCCTGCACGCACTCGTCCAGTGTCCGAAAATTGCTGACTTGTGGGTTTATGTCGAACACCTGCTGTCGCGTTTAAGACGGATCCAGCTATCATCTGAGTCCATCGTGAGGATTGCCCCGCCCTCCTCCTTTAGCCGGGAAGGGCAGGCAGTTTTTATCTGTCTGGTGGCCATGGCGAAAGAGATAGTATGGTGGACACGTTTGAAAGGGCTGAAGACGAGCACTTACCTCTTCGGTGATGCTCTGATTGACTTTTTCAAATTTCATTTGAAAAGGAAAATCAGAGTAGAGAAGGAAGTGCTCTCTTCCCAGCATTTTGTTGAAAGATGGGTGAGAGAAGCAAGAATGGCCCGAGTGAATGGGCCGACTCTGAGTATATATCTGTAAACTAAAGGTGGAAAACTGGGAGAGGGCACTTGCCTTGGTGGTCAGGGTCATTGTGGCTTTTTACTGGGCTTTCTCCACAAATGTTCCTCCGAAGTCTCCCCCCTATTGGGGAATTTTTCATTGTTATTTTCATTGTTATTTTTGTTACATCCTCTGTTTTTGTTTTTTTACACGCAGAAATGCCCATTTGTACCGTCCTGCATTGTCCTGCACTGTCCTTAATGTCTACTTTATGTAAACCCTTGTGGTTAATAAAGAAATCATTATTATTATTATTATTATTATTATTATTATTATTATTATTATTATTATATATAAGTGGTTACACAACAGTTAGTTGACCATACCGAGAACAATTGTTTCACCTTAGTGGAATCTCGAGCTGAGGATCAATTGTTCTCGGTATGGTGAACTAACTGTTGTGTAACCACTTCTACCTAACTCGTCCCATGGACTGAGTGCTCTACCACTACGGATATTACCTTCCAGTGTTCTACCACATATATATATATATTCATATATATATATATATATATATATATATATATATATATATATATATATATATATATATATATATATATATATATGTGTGTGTGTGTGTGTGTGTGTGTGTGTGTGTGTGTGTGTGTGTGTGTGTGTGTGTGTGTGTGTGTGTGTGTGTTTGTGTGTGTGTTTGTGTGTGTGTATGTGTAGGATGCGGCAAAAATGCCTCCTACATTTTAAGGGTTGATCGTATACGATGTGGGAGTTTTTCTGCTGCGCCCTACAACTTTAGGCACAAGGCCAGCAATTACCCAGTGCATTACTGGTACTTTATTTTATCGACCCCGTAAGGATGAAAGGCAAAGTCAACCTCGGCGGGATTTGAACTCATATCGTAAAGGGACGTAACTATGCTGGAAAACATGGCGTCCGACCCTCTACCGATACTGCCAATCCACCGCCCTGTAAATAATGTGCTCAAAAGAGAAAAAATCCTGAGCTTTTTAAAATACAATATATTGAAAAGGTAACACACTAGAGGGAGATATACAGTGCGCTATCAATAAAACAGGGAAAAACCATATATATATATAAAGAGAGAGAGATGGGGAGAGAGAGAGAGAGATAGAGAGAAAGAGAGAGAGAGAGAGAGCGAGAGAGAGAGAGAGAGAGAGAGAGAGAGAGAGAGAGAGAGAGACAGAGAGGTTAAAAAGAAGACACTGAGAACAATAACACAAAGTCTTAATCGTTTCACGCTTCTGGGAAAAGGAAAAGGAACGCCTCAGTGTATCGGACGTTAGTCTTTCATCATAAAGAAGAGGTTGAAAGGTTGGAAAAAAGAAGGGAAAGGAATAACGAAGAGGGGGTGAAACAGACAGGCAAATATATAGTGCTACGGGTGAATGTATGTTTAGAATTGATGGCAGGACGTCCTGGTCTATCAGTGTGGGGGTGTTTGCGTGTGTGTGTGGTGTGTGTGGTATGTGTGTTTGTGCGTGTATGTGTGTGTGTGTGATGTGTGTGTGTGTGATGTGTGTGTGTGGGGTGTGAGGGTGGTGTGTGGTACGGGGTGTGTGCGTGTGTATGTGGTGTGTGTGGTGTGTGTGTGGTGTGTGTGTGTGTGTGTGGTGTGGGGTGTGTGCGTGTGTATGTGGTATGTGTGATGTGTGGTGTGTGTGCGGTGTGTGTGTGTGTGTGTGGTGTTGTGTGTGTGTGGTGGTGTGTGGTGTGTGGTGTGTGTGTTTGTGTGTGTGTTTGTGTGTGTGGTGTGTCGTGTGTGGTGTGTGGTGTTGTGTGTATGTGTGTGTGTGGTGTGTGTGTGGTGTGTGGTGTGTGGTGTGTGGTGTGTGGTATATGTGTGTGTGGTGTGTGGTGTGTGTGTTTATGTGTGTGTGTATGGTGTGTGGCGTGTGGTGTGTGTGTGTTTGTGTGTGTGGTGTGTGTGGGGTGTGGGGTGTGAGGTGTGTGGAGTGTGTGGTGTGTGGTGTGTGGTGTGTGGTGTGTGGTGTGTGTGTGGGGTGTGTGTGTGAGGATGTGTGTGTTTGTGTGGTGTTTGAGGGTGGTGTGTGTGTGTGTTTTTGGTGTGTGTCTGGTGTGTGTGCGTGGTGTGGTGTGTGGTGGGTGTGTAGTGTGTGGTGTGTGTGTGGTCTGTGTGTGGTGGTGTGTGTGTGGTGTGTGGGGGTGGTGTGTGTGTGTTTGGTGTGGGGTGTGTGTATGTGTGGTGTGTGTGGTGTGTGTGTTTTTTTTTATTGTTGGTTGTGTTGTGTGTGTGTGTGGTGTGTGTGTTTGTGTGTGTGTGTGTGGTGTTTTGTGTATGTGTGTGTGTGTGTGGTGTGTGGTGTGTGGTGTGTGGTGTTGTGTGTATGTGCGTGTGTGGCGTGTGTGTTTGTGTGTGTGTATGTGGCGTGTGTGTTTGTGTGTGTGTATGTGGTGTGTGGTATGTGTGTGTGGTGTTTTGTGTGTGTGGTGTGTTGTGTGTGTGTTTATGTGTGTGTGTGTGGTGTGTGGCGTGTGGTGTGTGTGTGTTTGTGTGTGTGGTGTGTGTGTGGTGTGGGGTGTGTGGTGTGTGGTGTATGTGTGTGTGGTCTGTGGTGTGTGGTGTGTGGTGTTTGAGGGTGGTGTGTGTGTGTGTGTGTGGTGTGTGTGTGGTGTGGTGTGTGTGGCGTGGGGTGTGTGTATGTGTGGTGTATGTGGTGTGTGCGTTTGTGTGGTGTGTGTGCGTGTGGTGTGTGGTGTGTGTATGTGTGGTGTGTGTGTGGTGTGTGTGTTTGTGTGTGTGTGTGTGGTTTGTGTGTGTATGGTGTGGGGTGTGTGGGTTGTGTGTGTGTGGGTAGTATGTGTGTTTGTGTGTGGTGTGTGTATGGTGTGTGTGGTGTGTGTGGTGTGTGAGGGTGGTGTGTGTGGTGTGTGAGGGTGGTGTGTGTGTGTGTGGTGTGTGTGCGGTGTGTGTGTGTGGTGTGTGTATGGTGTGTGTGTGGGGGTGGTGGGGGTGGGGGTGTGTGAGGGTGATGGGGTGTGTATATGTGTGGTGTGTGTGATTGTGTGTGGTGTTGCGTGTGTGTGTGTATGGTGTGTGTGGTGTGTGTATGTGGTGTGTGGTGTGTGGTGTGTGCGTGGTGTGTGTGTTTGTGTTTGTGTGTGCTTTGTGTACGTGGGGGTGTGTGGGTGTGTGTGTGTGGGGTGTGCGTGTATTTGTGGGTGTGTGTGTGGTGTGTGGTGTGTGGTGTGTGGTGTGTGTGTGGGGTGTGTGTGAGGATGTGTGTGTGTGTGTGTGTGGTGTGTGTGTGGTGTGGTGTGTGTGGCGTGGGGTGTGTGTATGTGTGGTGTATGTGGTGTGTGCGTTTGTGTGGTGTGTGTGCGTGTGGTGTGTGGTGTGTGTATGTGTGGTGTGTGGTGTGTGTGTGGTGTGTGTGTTTGTGTGTGTGTGTGTGGTTTGTGTGTGTATGGTGTGGGGTGTGTGGGTTGTGTGTGTGTGGGTAGTATGTGTGTTTGTGTGTGGTGTGTGTATGGTGTGTGTGGTGTGTGAGGGTGGTGTGTGTGGTGTGTGAGGGTGGTGTGTGTGTGTGGTGTGTGTGCGGTGTGTGTGTGTGTGGTGTGTGTATGGTGTGTGAGGGTTATGGGGTGTGTGTATGTGTGGTGTGTGTGGTGTGTGTGATTGTGTGTGGTGTTGTGTGTGTGTGTATGGTGCGTGTGGTGTGTGTATGTGGTGTGTGGTGTGTGGTGTGTGCGTGGTGTGTGTGTTTGTGTTTGTGTGTGCTTTGTGTACGTGGGGGTGTGTGGGTGTGTGTGTGTGGTGTGTGTGTGTGGTGTGTGTGTGGTGTGTGGGGTGTGTGGGTGGTGTGAGTGTGTGTGAGTGTGTGTGTGGTGTGTGTGTGGTGTGTGTGTGGTGTGTGTGTGTGTGTGGTGTGTGTGTGTATGTCGTATGTGAGGGTGGTGTGTGTGTGTGTGGTGTGTGGGGTGTGTGGGTGGTGTGAGTGTGTGTGAGTGTGTGTGTGGTGTGTGTGTGGTGTGTGTGTGGTGTGTGTGTGTGTGTGGTGTGTGTGTGTATGTCGTATGTGAGGGTGGTGTGTGTGTGTGTGTGGGGTGTGTGTGTGGTGTGTGTGTGTGTGTGTGGTGTATGTGTGTATGTCGTATGTGAGGGTGGTGTGTGTGTGGTGTATGTGTGGTGTGTGTGTGGTGTGTGTGTGGTGTGTGTGTGTGTGGTGTGTGTGTGTATGTCGTATGTGAGGGTGGTGTGTGTGTATATACAACTCGCAGTTTCTTTGAAAGTGGGACCCGAAAGGTCCTACTGGATTCCCGGCTCAAAGGGACGAAACTCATCGCTGACCGGGTGCAGTAAGACATCTATCAAGGAAGCACAGTGGAGTTTGGGCATGTAACTCTAAAGGTGTTCTTTTGATATCTTTAAAGACCCAATCTGTTGTTTTCCAGTATTTTTCTTTTGTAAACATGAAGGGGCTGCGCATGAAAACCTCGAGCTTTTCTCTTTTTAATTCTCTTTAATTCTTGCGTATTTTATTTGTTCTCGATATGGCCAAGATCTCTCTTTCTACTTCACTCAATGGGACCGGAATTACCTCTTTGTCTTGTGTTAGGGCTGCCTTAAATTCTTCCATTAATCTCCTTTGCTTTTTCCTATACCTGGCCAGTTTGCTTGTTTCTTTTAGAGGTGGGTTACAGCCAAATTTAACTTGTATATATATATATATATATATATATATATATATATATATACACACACATACACAAACTTCTGCAGTTTCCAATCACAAAACGAACTTCTTAACCACAAAGCCATGTCTACACACACACAGACACACACAGACACACACAGACACACACACACACACACACACACACACACACACACACACACACACACACACACACACACACACACACACACACACACACACACACACACACATATATGTATACATATATTATATAAAAACATACATATTTACACACATATATATATGTATATACATAAATATCCATATGTATATAAATACTGAGGGAGAGAAGTAAAGAATATATTAAAGTGAGAGAAGATACTAATGGTAATTTTTTGAATGCGATATTTATGACCAGAGGAAAAGATAAAGCAAAGCAAAAACCAAGACACCCTGTTACCCCCCCCCCCCCCAAAAAAAAAAACGTCAACAACAACAAAACAGGCAAACAAACAAAAAGTACATACAAAAACAAAACAAACAACAGCAACAACAAAAACAAACGAAAACAACCTTCTTCCCCCTAAAACCAAATATAAAATAACAAAGGAACCCGAACGCCTCCAGCCCGTTCCTTTCCCCTATCAAGCCAACTCAAGCCACAATCCATTCCCCAAGTGGCAAATCCATGTCAAATTCCTCTGACTTGAAACTGTCGTTATCAGGAGATTTTTCTGGTAAAGTCTGTTGTAGATTGTGTGGTAGCTGTCACTATATTAAATGTGGAGGTTGTTTGATGGCATCCACTCCACCAAACTTAGCTAGCTAGCTAGCTTTACTAACTGACAATCTTTCATGGTTATCTAGCTTAGCTTATGCTCGAACAACACAGATAGATGATGGCTGTTAGATTTAGCATCGATATAAGCCACCACCACCACCAGCACCAACATCACTACCACCATCACCACCAACAGCATCTTTACTATCTCCATCACCCCTGTCACCGCCGCCACAGCCCACACCACCGCCACCACCATCCACACCATTTCAACCACCACCACCACCACCACCACACTTATTACCTACTAATACCAGTTTTACTAAAATCACTGCTACTACACAAGCACAACAATCGGTTCTTCACAACATAATAACTCCCCCAACACCTCAGAACTTTACTCTCGGGTCCCAAATAATAGGGGTTGGGTGGTGGAATAAAGGAGGGGGTTGGGAAATCGGTAATTGGAAAGTGTAAATATGGGATTTCTTGTAATGTTCTATTTTTGTCACATATAATGTTTTTAATGTAAAATAAAATAATTATTAGATTCTTCAGATGCTGTATCAACATGAATCACTTACAATAAAATTTCGTAGAATTTAAGAAGTGTTGGGTACAGGAGGGAGTTATGACAGCTAATATAAAAACTTTTTGTTTTCTTAAAACATATATGTATGTATGTATGTATGTATGTATGTATGTATGTATGTATGTATGTATGTATGTATGTATGTATGTATGTGAGTGAAGGACCCATAGCCTTTATCAGGGCATTCTTCTAGGAGAAGGCAACGCCAACATAAAACCTGCGGCTCAGTAGTTACCGATGATGTTGATCTTTTCTTCTTTTCGGGTTATAGCTATTGTCGCTCAGAGAGTGGGATTGGCTCAGTGCACAGTCTTTCCTCACTTTAAAAAAATCTTCACACACAGGCATTGCATGATAGCATTAATTGATAATTATTAATAATGTTATATCGTGCAATGGCCATATTCGATAAAGAGGGGGCAGCCATCATGTATGTATGTGAGTATGCATTTATGTATGTATGTATGTATGTATGTATGTATGTATGTATGTATGTATGTATGTATGTATCTCCAAGCGCTCACTGCCCTTTACCAATCGGACTTTGCGATCGGCGGAAACTCTGCCTTAGTTTTCTATAGAAGGTTAGTGGAGGGCAAGAGCGAAGACGTCCTTGGGGAAACTCTGGGTGTCCACGAAAGCCAACTAGCTATTATCTTCCGGATTACTTTCGGTCCAGGGCCAATGGATAACTTCCAGATATCCCTGGCCTAGCAGTGCTACCGGAGTGCATTGCCAGTTCGAGATGAACTTTACAGGCATGGAAGCACCGTCAGCCGGGTCTGTCCGAGATGCGTGCTGGGTGACGTGACCGTCCTGCACGCATTCGTCCAGTGTCCGAGTATCGCTGACTTATGGATTTATGGACTTATGGATTTATGGACTTATGGATTTATGTCTTGTGTAGGACGGATCCGGCTATCAACTGAGTCCATCATGAAGATTGCACCACCGCTCTTCTTTAACCAGGAAGGGCAGGCAGCTTTTATCTGCCTGGTGGTCACGGTGGAAGAGGTCGTATGGTGGACGCGTCTGAAAGGGTTGAAAACGGGCACACTCTCCTCTTCGGCGACGCTCTCATTAACTTTTTAAAGTTTCACCTGAAAAGGAAAATCAGGGTGGAGAGGGAAGTGCTGACCGCCAGCCAGTTTGTTGAAAGGTGGGTGAGAGAGGCAAGAATGATCCGCATGAATGGGTCTAACCTGAGCGTGTGCCTGTAGTATTGAAGGAAGACTGGGAGTGGGCGTTTGCCCTATCGATCAAGGTGACTGTGGCTTTTGAGGGCTTTCTCCATAAGTAATCCTTGGAAACTCCTCACTTTTTGGAAATTTGTTATGTTTATTTTATGTTTATTTTCTTAATCTGTTCTAAATTCTATTTTACTAAAAAAACCCACACTGTACCGCCCTGTACCGTCTTTAATGTATCCTTAGTGTGAGCCCTTGGTGACTAACAAAGAAAGCATTATTTTATATATTTTTACCAAGAGTGAGAGAGTCGGTTTCTAACATAGAAACAAAAATCCTTCATTGGAATTTAGACATCAGGTAAATATTTTTACGGTTCCATTAATGGTTTAATGGATTGTACATCAACTTCCTAACTAGCTGTGCCCTTTCGGGTTCTATAAACATGTGGGACATATAAAGGAAAGAAAACTCGGAAGAGAGAAGCACATGGACAATTTACGCTAATCTGGGGATCATTATATTGTGTCGTTAAGTATGAACTTTATAGAAATTTGTAGAAAAATTTTTTTTTCTACAAATTTCATACTTGACGACCTAATAGTTTCAGAAGCTTCAAAAAACAGCCTGACTATTTCCCCCCTGTGTATCAATAGTGCCTAAAGGAAGATAGCTATTGGGGATGCAAACACAACGGACGTCGGACAAGTAGACAAAACTGATAGATAGACAGATATATATATATATGGATGAACGGATTGTGAGTGAATGAGTAAGATAGAGTGAGACGCTTTGAAAAAGGACGAATGCATTAGAGTCTGTAGTCCTTGATTTACAAAAATACGGGTGATCTCGATTTGAATCCTCAACATCAGTGATTTTCAACCTTTCTTCTGTCATTTGAACCCTCGACTCGATATATATATATGAAGGCGTGTGGCGGAGTGGTTAGAGAATTGGATTCGCAATCGTAAGGTTGTGATTTCGATTCCTGGACCAGGCGATGCGTTATGTCCTTGAGCAAGACACTTTATTTCACGTTGCTCCTTCTACCTGGAGTTGCGACCGATAGATAGTATTAGCAATTGGAAAGACCAACGGAAACATTGTTCCCTCGGTCCGATTTGACGAAAGTCGATCGTTCCTAGATATATATATATATAAATGTAAGTATGTATGTATGTATACGTACATACATATATGTATACAGACGTACAGTAGTATGTATATATATATACATACATGCACACATATATATATGCACGTATCGGTTTACCGAACATTTATTATAATGCTCGGTTTGTTTGTTTGCAAACAGCCGTTAATATGCATAAGGAAAGTATATACTTTCAGACGTTCAACCATCTGGCAGGAAGGTATACGATGCTGACGATAGCTAATAAGCTTGAAACTAGTACATCGTTCCTGTGTCAGTGTTGAACAAAAAGGTGACGTGGATGCCTAAACACTGTACGGCGTAATTCGGGCTGTTTGTTTGTTTACAAACAAACCGAGCATTATAATAAATGTTCGGTAAACCGACACGTGCATATATATATGTGTGCATGTATGTATATATATACATACTACTGTACGTCTGTATACATATATGTATGTACGTATACATACATAAATACTTACATTTAAGTAAGTGCCGTATTAAGAGTGAGAAATGAAATTTCGTTTCATTCTATTCTCTCTCTCTCTCTCTCTCTCTCTCTCTCTCTCTCTCTCTCTATATATATATATATATATATATATATATATATATATATGAAAGACGTAAAATAAGAAAATTATAAAAATTAACTTACTTACTAAAATTTCACTCCAACTAATTAGTTTCTGAAAGGGAATAAACATGGTTTCCGAATGGAACAACATGGAGAATGCCTTTCGTCATCAGGAAGTCAATTCTCAGCTAAGTTCCCAGGCGATGCGTGGACACAGGGAACTTATACAAAAATAATTCAGTGGATGGAAAAAAGCAAGCGAGGACTAAATTCCAAGACATTGAAAAAATCACTGCCTACTTGGTCGGTGGCAAATTCAAAAGAATCAATCACGTGACATCGAGGTTAATCAGTGAGGAGTGGGGTGTTAAGAAGACAATAGCCGAACTATTACTATGAACTATAGTAGCAGTTTTGGCAAATTTTTGCTCAACAAAATAATTTGGAGTTAATTATAAAGAATTAGTATATCTACCAACATATATATACATATGCATACCTATGCTAGCAAATATATAGGTTTTGTCTTAGTAACTTTGTGGTTCAATGTAAGGGGATGCAGAACAATTATATGAAAGACGTAAAATAAGAAAATTATAAAAATTAACTTACTTACTAAAATTTCACTCCAACTAATTAGTTTCTGAAAGGGAATAAACATGGTTTCCGAATGGAACAACATGGAGAATGCCTTTCGTCATCAGGAAGTCAATTCTCGATGTCACGTGATTGATTCTTTTGAATTTGCCACCGACCAAGTAGGCAGTGATTTTTTCAATGTCTTGGAATTT
>OZ024743.1:343736566-343741566 GCA_964016885.1 Eledone cirrhosa
AAAATTAAAAATTAAAAATTAAAAATTAAAAATTAAAAATTAAAAATTAAAAATTAAAATTAAAATTAAAACGGAAGTATTTATATTATATTAGGATGTATTAGTAATAATATATTGGTTTAGATGTGTATGTTAAGGATTATGAATTATTTAACTAAATATATAGTATTTTACATTAGAGAAAATCTAGTATAGTTTATTTTATTAAAGTGAGTTTGGCAAAATTATATTTATTAGTAGTTGTAAGTCAAAATTTAAACATCCAAATAATTCTAAATTTATGAAAAATTTACGAGGGTTTACAAAAGAATAACTACTTAATTATATTATAAAAACAGTAAGGAAGTGTAATGGAAGTTAGAAGTGATTTTTTAAGATCTCAAATGACTCCAAGGATTAAATGTTATAAAGTTAAAAAATGTTATCCTAAGAATATAATTAAAACATAAACCATATGTTATTTTATACGAAGTCATAAATTTATCTTAAGAATATAATTAAAACATAAACCATAGGTTATTTTTTATGACGTCATACTTGCTATAAACTTTAAAAAATTTATCTTAAGAATATAGTTAAAACATAAACCATAGGTTATTCCACATATATATAAAAAACAAATCATATGTTATTCCACATATATACAAATATTTGGATACATATATTAAAAACGTTTGAAGATATAAAAATATTGGAAGATATGAAAATAATGGTTTTTCTATATCTTTCAAAGGGACTTTCAAAGAATTTTCTAAAACCTAATTTTCTAAAGGCTATCATTGTTGCTGCCTACGTTGTTACCTACGCTACCGCAGCTGTCGTTAGCACAATTACAACCCACAGCACGCGGGATGGTGCGATTGTTATTCCGCACGTCATGTTCTGCATGTTCCCCAGTCACTTCGCGGTCATTCTGGTTGCGTCTGCGGATGCCGTTGCCAACACTATTGGATGCTGCCAGGGAGTTGTTAAGGCCGATATAGTTATTGTCAGGTGTAGGTACGTCTGTGTCGAGGTGCTGTGTCTTGGTGATCTTACTGTGGTTCGTTGTTCCTATGATGTCTGCTAGGTTAGGAGTAGTAGAGAAGGATATTTTTATATTGTTCCTATTAAGAATTTTTCTATACCTATGGTTGGGCGGGAAGTTCTTCTCTAAGGCTTCGAAGAACATCCGGGGTATGTTGGAGGCCACACTCCGAGAGTAGGGGTGTGTGTGTGTGTGTGTGGAACCATAGGACGTTACGGTGGCGATTACGTGTCCTTGTACTTTTGCTACGGGTGGTTCCATCTAAGTGACCGTTCTAATGTGTGTTAATGCGCAGTCGCCCGTTCGGTGCCCCTTTCACTTTATGCTCGGGTGCACTCTTTCTACCTCTTCCATGTTTATGTACACGAAGATGTTGGTTGGAAGGCGTTGGTAGTAGGCCGTCGCCTTTGTTGGTTTTGTAATAGGGGAATAGTTTGAGTAATCTACAGTGTTCACCGTCACCGGGGACGTGATCTTTGGTGCGGTTATCTATTCTATTATATCCGACTTCAACGAGGTCGCCGCGTGATCGGTTATAGGTATGGCTTACTATAACGTTAGTTTTATGAGGGGGTGGTTTCTAGAGCTAGCGTTAGGGATGTAGGAAATTCCTCGGTTAAAGCCGGCGCTTATCAGGGCCCTATTGTAGTAATCAGCCGCTTGGTTGAAGATATCCTCATTGGCGGATAGCCTCGAGATTCTATGTGAGATACTATAGACTATGGAGTTGAGAGTCTGCTTAGGGTGGTTGGAGGCATAATTAATATAAGAGAGGCACTCTCCAGGCTTATGGTATGGCTTGTATAAGCCCGTACTCAACTCCAGGGTCACGTCCAGGAAGTTGACAACCCTGTGGTTGAGGTCCATAGTTACGGATAAGCCGTATGACTTAAAGAACCTGTGTATATGTTTGTTAAGGTTCTCTATCCTACGGGGGCTATGGTTCCTAACGGTAAACAGGGCGTCGTCCCTATATACACCTCCTTGTAGGGCCGGTATTTCTTCCCTAAGCTTATGTAGGAGGTATATCCCGACCAGGTCAGTTGCTTGCGCTGAGTCACTGGACCCCATCGTGACATCGAAGTTATCAGGACGGTTGGTTCTGGTCCAGTGGGAGCCTTCGAACTGGATAATGGTTCTACGTGCCGCTAGAATTATGTCTATTTCTTTTTTAGTGAGGCTAGTGTTAGATCTAGCTAAGATAAGTGCCTTATTTAAGAGTATGGGGGAGATAGAGGCGTAGTAGCTATCTATATCAAACTGGATGAATTTCAGGGTGGCTTTATCCGGCAACTCGGTGAACCAATTTATGACCTGGTCGGTGTTGCCCCAGAGGCAGACCTTAGCCTTTCTATTAAGCTCGAGTAGTACTCTGTCGAGGATCACTTTACTAATCTTACCTATATCTGATGTAGAGGGGCATATTAGTCTAATAGAGGGGCTTTCATTAAAGTCATATTTGTGATCCTTAAGAGAGAATTTAGGCGTCAGAGGGACGTACGGGTTAGTGTACTTTTCTATTTCTAAGCTGGTGACTATATGCTTCCCTACTCTATTTATGTCATTTAGGGTACTAGAGGGTGTCTTTTTGTAGTCTTTGTGTAGTTCCTTATAGATGAATTTTTTATACTCACTCGCGTCCATCTTGTACAGCTTTTTGGTTTTGTCGGAGGTGACGAAGAGGTGCGGGTCATTCTTGATCTTAGTTATTAGTGTATCAAGGGACGTTAATAGTGGATTGCTGCATTGGTGTTTCTTTCTGAGCTTAACGTTTTTGATCATTTTCAGCAGGTCCTCTTCAAAGAAGTCCAGTAAGGTGTTGTGCGGTGGGTTTCGGTATGTTTTGAAGCCATATTTCTCTTTGGGTTCAGGAAGGTTACGGGTGTTCTTATCCAGGTGGTAGGCCTTCCATCTGACTCTCCGTATAAACGAATTAGTAGCGTCTATAAGCAGTTTAAGGTAGGTTTTTCTGCTGGGTAAGGGGATACACTTGAGAGACATGGGTAACGGCTGGTTCTCCAACATAATGGCAAATAAGGTGAGATGCTCTACAAAATAACACCCAGAAAACAATCCTTGCATACCAGACCCAGCCTCAGACAAACGGATGCGGCAAAAAAAAAAAAAAAAAAAATTTGTCCGGGAAAGTCTGCCCTAACACCGGCCAGAGTTACCTCCCTTGACCTGCTGCAAAATCAAAACAAGATATTTTTGCGAGCAATGAACCTTGATGTGGATTTAACCCCCAAAACTCTTTCCGAGCAATATAAGGAACACTTGTGATTATTTATGCCCTTGAGAAGCCCAACTGGGCGAAACGTACGTAGGTGATATTTTAAATAAACATGTTTTAACGGTCTATTCTCCGATTTTTTACTTTCCCACGTATATATATATATATGTATATATATGTATATATATGTATATATATATATATATATATATATATATATATATATATATATATATATATATATATATATATATATATATATATATATATATATATATGTATGTATATATATATATATATATATATATATATATATATATATATATATATATATATATATATATATATGTATATATATATTTATATATATATATTAATTCAAAATATTAACAAAAATAGAACTTCTTGTGATCAAGTATATTTTATTATACATATTTCAAAGGTACTGAGCTAACTTCAACAGTACGTCCTCATCAGATAAAATAAGATGATGCATGACATACCCTGACATAGTAGATGGTTAAGATCCAGTCATGGTAGTGAGTAAGATATGATAAAACTCAATATTTATATACCTTAAGATTGAGACATGAGAACACTGATATATAATACATATAATACAGAGGGTGCGTGTAAGAAAGCTTAAAAATACATAACAGCAATTTACATAACTGTTAGAGATTCAAATAATTATTGACGAAAGAGGAAAGAAAAAAAGAAAGACAGAGAGAAAACAGATGAGGGGAAAATATAGCTAGTAGAGGTATAGAGAGCAAAAGAGAATTGATCAAGGAAAGAGAGACAAAGAGGAATAAATTATAGGAATTATATATATCTATACATAACTATACATTTGGGCATAGCTACGCGATAGAGTAAACTCGAATATTTGAATTATTGAATTATCTAGAAGTATTCATCAATCTAAATCCTAAATATAACTGGGTGTAATTAATAAAGGTTAATTTCCTTAGTTAATTAGTTATATATACTATCCAAAAGTATCCGGTTGACCGTTAACTTTCAAATCATTTAAGTTAGTTCAGAGTAATGAATTAATCAACGTGTATAATATTTCAGGCTATAAAAGTTTATAAATATCTGTATTAATATTAAAGTATACTATCATATTTAATTTATAAAATCAGATTTTATGAATTCCTATTTAAACTATTTGCAAAACATGAGAAAGAAGACATAATAATTTCATCCTCACGAAGGTAATTCTTATTAATTTTATTATAATATATTTAATTATTTATATTATATTGAAGATAATTCGCATTATATAATTTATAAAATAATGACAGTTATAATTTTAAAAATTAAGATTAACAATTAGAGTGCCTTAAAGCATTAAAAGGCCTTATAATTAAACTTAAAAAAGTTTATTATTAAATTAGTTAAATGCATTTGTCTAAATATAAACAAAGATTACATTGTCTAAAGATTAAGTTGATAGCTATCAGTTATATATGACATAATATAATACAATAAATAAGTTACTGATAATATTGTTAAAAATTAAGGTTTTAGATAAATTATTATAATAAGGTCATGTAACACATATATACTATAAATATACAAGTCAAACTTCGTGAATCATACGGATAAAAATCTGATTCAAAGTAAAAAAGTGAATTGTCTGCGATCTTATAAATTTATATAGTAGTATAATGTGTCTGCAAACATATATGTATATATATGTATATATATATATATATATATATATATATATAT
>OZ024743.1:343751566-343774066 GCA_964016885.1 Eledone cirrhosa
CTTCAGACAGCTATTTCCGAACCATAAGGGTATAAAGTTTTGTGTGGAGGTCACTTTAACGGCCTGACCCCATGCAACGGGCAGGAAGCGATAAATTCTCTTACTATGAGGCTTTATACCCTTATGGTACGGAAATAGCTGTCTGAAGATCTAATTCTTTGTATTGGAAATTCTCTGGATTGCCAATATTTTGATTAGTGAAACCGTCAGTAACGGCAATAGAACAGGTGAATATTTAAATCGTTTTTTAATTTATTTAAAAGATTGTTTGATGATTACTTGTTCCGCTCATTTATATATATATATATATATACATAAAGGATGAAAGGCAAAGTTAACCTCGGCGGGATTTGAACTCAGAATGGAAATCCCGCCGAGGTTAACTTTGCTACTCCTTCATTGCGTTTATTGGTTGGTGACGCGCGTTTCGCTACTGATCAGCTCAAGGTTCGATCTGTATCGATCTGGCCCGACTCTGGAATAAAAAGGTTGTCGGACCTCTGTAGTAGTAATGACATTGTTATAACTTCCAAACAGAAGACATGTGTCAACATCTGATTTTATATTATTTATTTAAGATTAGGGCGGTGGATTGGCAGAATCGTTAGAGTGTCGGAGAAAATGCTATGCGGCATTTATTCCGGCTGTTTATGCCCTGAGTTCAAATCCCACCAAGGTCTACTTTGCCTTTCATCCTTTCGGGGTCGATAAAATAAAGCACCATTAATGCACTGGGGTCGATTTAATCGAAACCCACCACAAAAAAAAAAAAAAAAAAATGCTGGCCTTGTGTCTAAACGAGAAACCATTATTTAGTTAAGATATGTTATGGCATGTGGCTTAGTGGTTAGGGTATTAATGTATACCGCTCATATTTATAAGGTAGCGAGTTCGATTCACGGCGGCGAGTTGAGCAAAACAATTTATTTGCCGTTGTTCCAGTATACTCAGTTGGACAAAAAAACTTGTACCTGTAATTCAAAGGGCCAGTCCTGTCACACTGAATCTCCCCGAGAACGAAGCTAAGGGTTCACGTGTCTGTGGAATGCTCAGGCACTTAATTTAATGAGCAGGTTGGAACATTTGTCACAGTAACAGACGATGGTCCACTGTTATGGTGAAGGAAGAGTCCCCATATTGTGCTTTTGGTGTGATGTGAAAGTTTTGTAGCGGAAATTTAATAATTGTTTCTACTTTTGGCACAAGGCCAGCAATATTACTGGTATTTTATTTTATCGACCCCGTAAATAATTGTTTCTACTTTAGGCACAAAGCCAGCAATTACTCAGTACATTACTGGTACTTTATTTTATCGACCCCGTAAGGATGAAAGGCAAAGTTAACCTCGGCGGGATTCGAACTCAGAATGGCAAGGGCCGTAACTCTATGCGTCAAAACATCGCGTCCAACCCTCTACCGATACTGCCAATCCAACGGAAATAATGATTTCTTATATAGGCACAAAGCCAACAATTTTTGGGGAGGACAAAGTCGATTAAATCGACCCCAGTGCGTGACTGGTACTTTATTTTATCGACCCCCGTAAGGATGAAAAGCAAAGTTAACCTCGGCGGGATTTGAACTCAGATCATAAAGGGGCGTAACTCTATGCTGCAAAGCATGGCGTCCGACCATCAATCCAACGTAAATAATAACGTGGCGGCAGTATCTTAAAAATTTACCCTGAATTATTACGTGACGTCTATTATTTCGGCAAATGGAAAATTCGGCATCTGTCTGGAAGCAAAGGTGCCGAAAAATTGATGTTATACCTGTTCGTATATATATATATATAGAAATGTAAGCTATCGCCGTATTTTGACTAAAGAAATTAAAGAAATTATTTAGCCTGATAGTGGGGTTAAGAACCCTCGGTTCTTAACCCCACTATCAGGCTAAATAATTTCTTTAGTCAAAATACGGCGATAGCTTACATTTCTAATAATTTCAAACCCACTCGCTGTTTCGAAAATATTCTTACACACACACACACACACACACACACACACACACACACACACACACACACACACACACACACACACACACACACACACACACACACACACATATATATATATATATATATATACATACAAATGAATATATGATAGGGATAAACACTAATACAAGTATATAAGTGTTTGTATTAGTGTTTATCCCTATCATATATTCATTTGTATTACACGGCTCAGAAATATCCCTTTCTTTGAGCTATTTAATTGTAAAAGACTATTTGAGTTTATAACTCTATATATAATATTCTCGGCGCCATGCGTTGAGCTAAATTTTTTAGTCCCATAAAACCGGCTACTATTTCTAGCGGCACAAGTATAGGACGGGCTAGACGCTGGGTCACATGTGCGTTCAACAACACATTTCTCTCAGTCTTCCTAAGTATTTTGAAGTGAAAATTACCAATTTCTGGATACCTGCAGAAGAACACAGGAATAGGAAATTTCACTTAATTGTTGCGAAACAAATTTAAAGTTTGAAGTTTAAATCTGTCCAGGTATCACGGCTATTGCCAATATAGGTTTGTTTTTATTGATTTATTATTTTAAATCGAGACAGGCAAACTGTATTATTTTAATTAGTATTTTTCAATCTACCTAACTTGGTCATTTGCAATACAAACACTTATATACTTGTATTAGTGTTTATCCCTATCATATATTCATTTGTATTACACGGCTCAGAAATATTCCTTTCTTTGAGCTATTTAATTGTAAAAGACTATTTGAGTTTATAACTCTCTCTCTCTCTCTCTCTCTCTCTCTCTCTCTCTCTCTCTCTCTCTCTCTCTCTCTCTCTCTCTCTCTCTCTATATATATATATATATATATATATATATATATATATATATATATATATATATATTTATTAAAATAACAGATTAAAGTTTAAGCAAAGAATCGCTGCTTTCATCCTTAACGGGATCTTCTGAAACAGAAGATCCCATTAAGGGTGAAAGCAGCGATTCTTTGCTTAAACTTTAATCTGTTATTTTAATAAATATTTGCTCTACGGTTCTTATATATTTGATATATATTTATCCTTATCGAGCCCTCTTTGGATTTTAGTCTTCAAATTTATTATTATTACTATATATATATAAATATATATCCTGTGTCAGTGTTGAACAAAAAGGTGACGTGGTTGCCTAAACACTGTACGGCGTAATTCAGGCTGTTTATTTGTTTACAAACGAACAAACCGAGCATTATAATAAATGTTCGGTAAACTGATACGTGCATATATGTATGTGTGCCTGTATGTATATATATACATGCTACTGTACGTCTGTATACATATATGTATGTACGTATACATACATACTTACATTTAAGTAAGTGCCGTACTAAGAGTGAGAAATGAAATTTCGTTTCATTCTATTCCATATATAAATATATATATATATATATATATATATATATATATGAACAAGTAAGACCCCGACGGCTGAGCTCAAGCCGTTTCGACGGCTAATTCTGGACTGAATTAGCCGTCGAAACGGCTTGAGCTCAGCCGTCGGGGTCTTACTTGTTCCTATCACCAACTCTACTACCCTAAGTATTGAGTACTTTGGTGCGTTATGGTCCACCTGGTTCCTTACCACATTTCCTTCGTTATATATATATATATATATATATATATATATATATATATATATATATATATATATATATATATATATATATATATATATATATATATATATATATATATATATATATATATATATATATATATATATAGAAGAGGAGTTACCAGTTTAGACTAATAGACCTGTCAACTCTCCCCGTCAGACAGGGAGATCTCCCACCTACTGGGAAAAATGAGGCAAAATGGTGAGATTTTACATAATGAAAGCTATATCCATTTTGACAAGAGACGAGATCTCTCACCCACCCCCAAAGTGGGTGGGAGATCTCCACCTCGGACGGGGAGAGTTGACAGGTCTGCAGTCAGGAAAGGTAGTCAGCGAAACGTCAAACACTGCATTCTATAAATGGTTAGTGAAAGACAATGTTCTGGCGGATAATTGGGAGTCGATGAGGAGCAACTAAGCAGTTTATTCCCATACCATTTGGGGGACAAATATAGTGGAAGTGTTAGTGGTGATATTGCTGATAGCGATGGCGTCCGTGGTAGTTGTAGTAGTGAGGGTGTTGGTGGTAGTAGTTGTCGGTTGTGGTGGAGATGGTCATGATAAAGTTGGTAGTGCTAGTGGCTGTGGTATAAGTGTTTTTATTGTGCAGTCCCAGTCTATCGAACAATGTGGGGTTTAGTCAAAGTGCAACATCCACTGTTTCCCTACACTTATTTTGAATGCTATACATCCCAGAATAATGTTTGGGGGCCATTTACTTTAACCCTTTAGCATTTAAACCGGCCATATCCAGCCAGAATTCTCTCACGTTTTTCTGTTCAAACCGGTCATAACTGGCCACTCGTACTGACATTATATAAATAATTATATAAATTATGACATTATATAAATAATATCAAAATTTCATAGATTCGATATTATGTGACATAATTATGTGAGATAAAGTGTTTACCGTGACAATACAATAGTATTTATCTAAGTCTAAAGTCTGTCTTAAGGCAGAAGGCTCATTTAGCCGGTGCCTATCCCGGTTTCATGGCGTGCAGCGACTGAGAGTACAAGACTCCCCCCTGGACAAGGCGCCTGTCTATCGCAAGGTTAAACCTCCAGATATTTCTGGTACTCATTTTCAGCTGAGTATACTGGAGCAACGTGAAATGAAGTGTTTTGCTCAAGAACACAACACGCAACCCAGGAATCGAACCCACGTCATTATGATCGTAAGTCCAACACCAATAGTATATATAGAGTAACGTAAATGCTAAAGGGTTACATATATCTAAGATTACACGGTCCATTGTATATATTCTCTTAAAGACGTAGGGTGAGATTTTAAAGAAATTTGGCTGCTAAATAGTAGCAAATCAAAGAAGGGTGGTGGTTGGACAGAATTGGTAGAGCATCGGATAAAATACAATCGGGGTTTGTGTTCTGGTTCTTTATATTCTGAGTTCAGATACCATAATGGTTAATTTTGCTTTTCATCCATCTGGGGGGCCTATAAAATAAAGTACCAGTAATGCGCTGAGGTCAATTTAATGACTTTTCCCTTACTCCAGATTTGTTGGTCTTGTGCCTAAATTAGAAATCAATTGTAGCAAGTCAAGGGCCACATAGAGGCTTTATCGTTGTCTCCTTTTAATGGTGATAGTGGTCAAATTACTTTTGGTGTTATTGCTTAGCCCCAGCTCGGCTTTGATTGAGTATATGTAGCGAAATCTGTCCATACCTTGACTCCTGGGTGACACTTAACGGTCAAATTCTGGGTTACCTCCCTTTTGGCGTAAACAAGTCTATGCGTAGGCGATCCCTCGAGGCAGGGGACAGGGAGCGACAGATATAAATAGCCTGTCTTAGACCAGGCAAAGGGAGTTCGGAGCAGTTCATGAGAGAATAACGATGTAAAACATTCGCTTTCTACAGACCCCTTGGTGTCTACAGACTTCTATAGACTCTCACTCTCTCTCTCTCCTGGTCTTACGGACTCTCACCTTCTCTGGCCACAGACTATTTCACCATTACAGCAAAGACATCGTCAACCTTTATAACATGTAGTAACCTATTCTTTGTTCATTTATTAACTGAAGTAGGGCGGTGAATTGGCAGTATCGGTAAAGGGTCAGACATGCTTTCCAGCACAGTTACGTCCCTTTACGATCTGAGTTCAAATCCCGCTAAGGTTGACTTTGCCTTTCATCCTTACGGGGTAGATAAAATAAAGTACCAGTAATGTACTGAGTAATTGCTGGCCTTGTGCCAGAAGTAGAAACAATTTATTAACTGAAGTGAAGTAAATTTTGTATCAAAACGAAACCATCTATTTTGTTATTTCACCTCTATTAACTAACCATTAATATTAACTTGGATTGGCAGTATCGGTAGAGGGTCGGACGCCATGCTTTCCAGCATAGTTACGTCCCTTTACGATCTGAGTTCAAATCCCGCCGAGGTTGACTTTGCCTTTCATCCATACGGGGTCGATAAAATAAAGTACCAGTAATGCACTGGTAATTGCTGGCCTTGTGCCTAAAGTAGAAACAATTAATATTAACTAACCATTGCTTCGCAACATATATATATATATATATATATGGTCAAATGCATTTCAGCTATGATCATCTCTTTTTTCAGATATCGTATGTCTACCAGTACATTATTCAATGTAGTTGTATATAAACTTGTTACTGATAGTGGTGGTGGTGGTGTTAGTGTTGTTACTGATAGTGGTGGTGGTGGTGTTAGTGTTGTTACTGATAGTGGTGGTGGTGGTGTTAGTGTTGTTACTGATGATGTTGGTGGTGGCGACAGTAGTGTTGATAGTAATGGCGTTACCGATGATATTGCCGTTATTGGTTGTTGTGGTGGTGGTGGTGTTACTGGTGGGGAATATAGTGTTGTTACTGGTGAAGATGGTAGTGGTGGTGGTGTTGATGGTGTTGATGGTGTTGGTGTTGCTGATGGCGTTGGTGGTGTTGGTGGTGTTGGTGGTGGTGTTGGTGGTGTTGCTGGTGTTGATGATGTTGATGGTAATGGTGGTGTTGGTGGTGGTGTTGGTGGTGTTGTTACTGATGGTAATGGTGATGTTGGTGGCGTTGGTGGTGTTGGTGGTGTTGGTGGCGTTGGTGGTGTTGGTGGTTTTAGTGGTGTTGGTTTGGTGGTGTTGGTTTGGTGGTGTTGGTGGTGTTGGTGTTGCTGGTGGTTTTGGTTGTGTTGGTGGTGTTGTTACTAATGGTAATGGTGGTGTTGGTGTTGGTGGTGGTTTTGGTGGTGTTGGTGGTGTTGTTACTGATGGTAATGGTGGTGTTGGTGTTGCTGGTGGTTTTGGTAGTGTTGGTGGTGTTGGTAGTGGTGTTGGTGGTGTTGTTACTGATGGTAATGGTGGTGTTGGTGTTGGTGGTGGTTTTGGTGGTGTTGGTGGTGTTGTTACTGATGGTAATGGTGGTGTTGGTGTTGCTGGTGGTTTTGGTAGTGTTGGTGGTGTTGGTAGTGGTGTTGGTGGTGTTGTTACTGATGGTAATGGTGGTGTTGGTGGCGTTGGTGTTGGTGGTGTTGGTGGTGTTGGTGGTGTTGTTGGTGTTGTTACTGATGGTAATGGTGGTGTTGGTGGTGTTGTTACTGATGGTAATGGTGGTGTTGGTGGTGTTGTTACTGATGGTAATGGTGGTGTTGGTGGTGTTGGTGTTGCTGGTGGTTTTGGTGGTGTTGGTGGTGTTGTTACTGATGGTAATGGTGGTGTTGGTGGTGTTGGGGGTGGTGGTGTTGGTGGTGGTGTTGGTGGTGTTGGGGGTGGTGGTGTTGGTGGTGTTGATGGTGGTGTTGGTGGTGGTGTTGGGGTTGGTGGTGTTGGTGGTGTTGGTGGTGTTGTTCCTGATGGTAATGGTGGTGTTGGTGGTGTTCGTGGTGTTGGGGGTGTTGTTGTTGGTGGGGGTGGGGGTGGTGTTGGAGGTGTTACTGATGGTAATGGTGGTGTTGGTGGTAGTGTTGGTGTTGTTGGTGGTGTTGTTGGTGGTGTTGGTGGTGTTGGTGGTGGTGGGGTTGGAGGTTTTACTGATGGTAATGGTGGTGTTGGTGGTGTTGGTGGTTTTGGTGGTGTTGGTGGTTTTGGTGGTGTTAGTGGTGTTGGTGGTGTTGGTGGTGTTGGTGGTTTTGGTGGTGTTGGTGGTGTTGATGGTGGGTGTTGGGGTGTTGGTGGTGGTGTTGGTGATGGTAATGGTGGTTTTGGTGGTGTTGGTGGTGTTGGTGGTGGGTGTTGGGCTGTTGGTGGTGGTGTTGGTGATGGTAATGGTGGTTTTGGTGGTGTTGGTGGTGTTAGTGGTGGGTGTTGGGGTGTTGGTGGTGGTGTTGGTGGTGCTGTTGGTGGTGTTGGTGGTGGGTGTTGGGGTGTTGGTGGTGTTGGTGGTGTTGGTGGTGGTGTTGGTGGTGTGTGTTGGAGTGTTGGTGGTGTTGGTGGTGTTGGTGATGTTGGTGGTGTTGGTGGTGGTGTTGGTGGTAGAGTTGGAGGTGGTGTTGGGGCTGGTGGTGTTGGGGCTGGTGGTGTTGGTGGTGGTGTTGGGTGGTGTTGGGGATGGTGGTGGTGGTGGTGGTGGTGTTGGTGGTGTTGGTGGTGTTGGTGATGGTGTTGGTGGTGGGTGTTGGGTGTGTTGGTGGTGGTGGTGGTGGTGTTGGTGGTGGTGGTGTTGGTGGTGGTGTTGGTGGTGTTGGTTGTGTTGGTGGTGGTGTTGGAGGTGTTGGGGTTGGGGGGTTGGGGTGGTGGTGTTGATGGTGTTGATGGTGTTGGTGGTGGTGTTGGTGGTGTTGGTGGTGTTGGTGGTGGTGTTGGAGGTGTTGTGGGTGGTGGTGGTGTTGATGGTGTTGATGGTGTTGGTGGTTTTGGTCGTGTTGGTGGATTTGGTGGTATTGGTGGTTTTGGTGGTGTTGGTTGTGTTGGTGGTGTTGGTGTTGTTGATAGTGGTGTTGGTGGTGGTGTTGGTGGGGGTGTTGATGGTGTTGATGGTGTTGGTGGTGTTGGTGGTGGTGTTGGGTGTGCTGGAGGTGGTCGTGGTGTTGGTGGTTTTGGTGGTTTTGGTGGTGTTGGTGGTGTTGCTTGTGTTGGTGTTGTTGGTGGTGTTGGTGTTGTTGGTGGTGTTGGTGGTATTGGTGGTTTTGGTGGTGTTGGTAGTTTTTGTGGTGTTGGTGGTGTTAGTGGTGTTGGTGGTGTTGGTGGTTTTGGTGGTGTTGGTGGTTTTGGTGGTGTTGGTGTTGTTGGTGGTGTTGGTGGTGTTGGTGGTGGTGGGGTTGGAGGTTTTACTGATGGTAATGGTGGTGTTGGTGGTGTTGGTGGTTTTGGTGGTGTTGGTGGTTTTGGTGGTGTTAGTGGTGTTGGTGGTGTTGGTGGTGTTGGTGGTTTTGGTGGTGTTGGTGGTGTTGATGGTGGGTGTTGGGGTGTTGGTGGTGGTGTTGGTGATGGTAATGGTGGTTTTGGTGGTGTTGGTGGTGTTGGTGGTGGGTGTTGGGCTGTTGGTGGTGGTGTTGGTGATGGTAATGGTGGTTTTGGTGGTGTTGGTGGTGTTAGTGGTGGGTGTTGGGGTGTTGGTGGTGGTGTTGGTGGTGCTGTTGGTGGTGTTGGTGGTGGGTGTTGGGGTGTTGGTGGTGTTGGTGGTGTTGGTGGTGGTGTTGGTGGTGTGTGTTGGAGTGTTGGTGGTGTTGGTGGTGTTGGTGATGTTGGTGGTGTTGGTGGTGGTGTTGGTGGTAGAGTTGGAGGTGGTGTTGGGGCTGGTGGTGTTGGGGCTGGTGGTGTTGGTGGTGGTGTTGGGTGGTGTTGGGGATGGTGGTGGTGGTGGTGTGGTGTTGGTGGTGTTGGTGGTGTTGGTGATGGTGTTGGTGGTGGGTGTTGGGTGTGTTGGTGGTGGTGGTGGTGGTGTTGGTGGTGTTGGTGGTGGTGGTGTTGGTGGTGGTGGTGTTGGTGGTGTTGGTGGTGGTGTTGGAGGTGTTGGGGTTGGGGGGTTGGGGTGGTGGTGTTGATGGTGTTGATGGTGTTGGTGGTGGTGTTGGTGGTGTTGGTGGTGTTGGTGGTGGTGTTGGAGGTGTTGTGGGTGGTGGTGGTGTTGATGGTGTTGATGGTGTTGGTGGTTTTGGTCGTGTTGGTGGGTTTGGTGGTATTGGTGGTTTTGGTGGTGTTGGTTGTGTTGGTGGTGTTGGTGTTGTTGATAGTGGTGTTGGTGGTGGTGTTGGTGGGGGTGTTGATGGTGTTGATGGTGTTGGTGGTGTTGGTGGTGGTGTTGGGTGTGCTGGAGGTGGTCGTGGTGTTGGTGGTTTTGGTGGTTTTGGTGGTGTTGGTGGTGTTGCTTGTGTTGGTGTTGTTGGTGGTGTTGGTGTTGTTGGTGGTGTTGGTGGTATTGGTGGTTTTGGTGGTGTTGGTAGTTTTTGTGGTGTTGGTGGTGTTAGTGGTGTTGGTGGTGTTGGTGGTTTTGGTGGTGTTGGTGGTTTTGGTGGTGTTGGTGTTGTTGGTGGTGTTGGTGGTATTGGTGGTGTTGGTGGTGGGTGTTGGTGGTGGTGGTGGTGGTGGTGGTGGTGTTGTTGGTGGTGGTGTTGGTGGTGGTGTTGGTGGTGTTGGTGGTAGAGTTGGTGGTGGTGTTCGTGGTGGTGTTGGTGTTGGTGGTGGTGTTGGTGGTGTTAGTGGTGTTGGTGGTGTTGGTGGTTTTGGTGGTGTTGGTGGTTTTGGTGGTGTTGGTGTTGTTGGTGGTGTTGGTGGTGTTGGTGGTGTTGGTGGTGGGTGTTGGTGGTGGTGGTGGTGGTGGTGGTGTTGGTGGTGGTGTTGGTGGTGGTGTTGGTGGTGTTGGTGGTAGAGTTGGTGGTGGTGTTCGTGGTGGTGTTGGTGTTGGTGGTGGTGTTGGTGGTGTTGGTGGTAGAGTTGGTGGTGGTGTTTGGGCTGGTGGTGTTGGTGGTGGTGTTGGGGGTGTTGGGGGTGGTGGTCGTGTTGATGGTGTTGGTGTTGTTGGTGGTGTTGGTGGTGGTGTTGATGGTGTTGGTGGTGTTGGTGGTGGTGTTGGGGGTATTGGGATTAGTGGTGGTGTTGATGGTGTTGATGTTGTTGGTGGTGTTGGTGGTGTTGGTGGTGTTGTTGGTGGTGGTGTTGGTGGTGTTGGGGTTGGTGGTGTTGATGTTGGATGTTTTACTGATGGTAATGGTGGTGTTGGTGGTGTTGGTGGTTTTGGTGGTGTTGGTGGTGTTGTTGTTGGTGTTGGTGTTGTTGGTGGTGTTGGTGGTGTTGGTGGTGTTAGTGGTTTTGAAGGTGTTGGTGGTGTTGTTGTTGGTGTTGGTGTTGTTGGTGGTGTTGGTGGTGTTGGTGGTGTTGGTGGTGTTGGTGGTGCTGGTGGTGTTGGTGATGGTAATGGTGGGTTTGGTGTTGTTGATGGTGTTGGTGGTGTTGGTGTTGTTGGTGGTGTTGGTGATGTTAATGGTGGTTTTAGTGGTGTTGGTGGTGTTGGTGGTGTTGTTGGTGTTGGTGATGGTAATGGTGGTGTTGGTGGTGTTGGTGGTGTTGGTGATGGTAATGGTGGTGCTGCTGGTGTTGGTGGTGTTGGTGTTGGTGTTATTGGTGGTGTTGGTGATGGTAATTGTGGTTTTGGTGGTGTTGGTGATGGTAATGGTGGGTTTGGTGGTGTTGGTGATGTTGGGGGTGTTGGTGATGTTGGTGGTGTTGGTGATGTTGGGGGTGTTGGTGATGTTGGTGGTGTTGGTGATGTTGGTGGTGGTGTTGGTAGTGTTTTTTTGGTGATGGTGGTTTTGGTGTTGTTGGTGTTGCTGTTGGTGTTTGTGATGGTGGTGTTTGTGGTGTTGCTGTTTTTGGTAGTGGTGGTGTTGTTGGTGGTGGTGTTGTTTGTGTTGGTGGTGTTGATGGTGTTGGTGTTGGTGGTGTTGGTGTTGGTGTTGGTGTTGGTGTTCATGGTGTTGGTGGAGTTAATGGTGTTGGTGTTGGTGTTGGTGGTGTTGGTGGTAGTGTTGATGGTGTTGATGGTGCTGGTGGTGTTGGTGGTGGTGTTGAATGGTGTTGATGGTGCTGGTGGTGTTGGTGGTGTTGGTGGTGTTGATGGTGGTGTTGGTGGTGTTTGTGGAGTTGGTGGTGTTGGTGGTGTTGCTAGTGATAGTGTTAGTGCTAGTATTGGCTGTAGTGACAGTGGTGATAATAATGGATGCGTTAATGCCGCGATTTCTGATATGAACAGTAAAATCTCATGAATAACCTACCTGCCCACATCTCAACCCTCACTCACAACAGCCAACCATTGTCAAGATAGTGACATTATGGTGGTGGTGGTGGCGGCGGTCATGGTGGTGTTTAGTGGTTCTTTTGTTTTTTTGTTAAAGTTTTATTTTAATGAAAATTAAAACAATTCAAATTAGGTATATTAATCACCGTTAAGATTGTCGATAGAATGAGAGTAATGGAGGAGGAGAGAGAGAGAGAGAGAGAGAGAGAGAGAGAGAGAGAGAGAGAGAGAGAGAGAGAGAGAGAGAGAGAGAGAGAGATTGGTGGGGGAGGGGTGTAGAGAGAGAGAAGGAGGCAAAGACAGTTAGATTGAGAGTAAGGGAGAAAGGGCGGAAGAAGAGGGAGAGAGAGTTAGTGAGAGAGAGAGAGAGAGAGAGAGAGAGAGAGAGAGAGAGAGAGAGAGAGAGAGAGACTTAGATTGAGAGGTGAAGAGAATGACAGTAAGACAAAGAGAGGATGGGAGAGATGTCAGGAAGGGTGGTGGTGGGAGTGAAGAAGGGGTTCATGAGATAACTTGATATCTAATGAAATAAATCACATCCAACTCCCACTTGGCTGATCGCTAGTCATATCATTATTCCCATGATTGGAATCATTGTATGCATATGTACACACACACACACACGCACACAGATACACACACAGACATACACACACAGACACATACACACACACACACACACACACACACGTACAGACACACATACACACATACACGCACACACACACACACATGCACACACATACACACATACACAGACACACACACACACATACACACATACACAGACATACAGACACACAGACCCAGACACACAGACACAGACACACACACACATATACATACACACATACACATACGCATACACACGCACACACACACGCACGCACACACACACACACGCACACACACACACATGTGGGCATGACTTGGTTGAGTGGTTAAGACATTTGCTTCGCAATCAGGAGTTCGCGAGTTCAGTCCCACTTCGGGCTATCTTAGGCAAGTCTCTTTACCATAGTCTTGTGTTGACCAAGACTTATGAGTGAAATTGGGTAGAGGGAAATTGTGTGAATGTCTGTCGGATGGGCTATGCGCGTAATTCAAAGGTCCAACCTTGTCACACATTGTGTCAAATACACACTCGATACACACTCAGATACACACCCATAGCCATACACACAGAAACATGCTCACACAAACACACGCATAGAAGCACACATACACAAACACACACATACATATACACAAACATATACATACTCAGATATACACTCTGGCGTGTGCATACACGCAAACACATATACATTTATACACACAGAGGCACATACAGAAGCACACAGAAACACACAAACAGACATACACACTCACACGTGCATACACGCATACAAAAACACATACCCCCCACACACAAACACACACACACTACCAACAGAGTCGAATTATTAACAAGGTTGATTAGGCCAAAGTTTAGGCCACCCAGCAGGGACTAGAGGCCCATCAGTTTTTTTTTTTGTAGTGGGGTAAAAAATTGAAGTTCCTGAAGTGACCCAAAATACTTGAAAATCTAGGTGCCCGGCCATAGGTAAATACAGCCTAGACTAACCATCCCACCTTCGATAATTGGGATAAACCTTTGATTGACTCGCTGGTTTCCTCTTTGAACTCAATCATAGGCACAAGGCAAAATAAATAAATACCTTCAATTGGTGATGACAATAATAGTTTCAATTGTTCTATCAATCGAATGGCAAGCTCGTCAAATTAAAGTGTAAGTGGCTGAGTATTCCACAAATGTGGTGTTATGCTCCCGTACCTCCTGACAGAGAGGTAGGGGTGCCGTAATGACATACAACGTTTCTTGGGCATTTTAAGTCTGGCGGAATCCAGCAGATTTCTTCCAGAAAAAGATAGAAAGTGAGAGAGAGGAAATGAGAATATAAAGAAAAAAATCGACCCCAGTATTAGACTTCGAAAGGATGAAAAAGGGATTTGAACTCAGAGAGCAGTGAGCCGGAATGAATACCATAAAGCAATCTATCCGACGTTCTAACGACTCTGCCAATTCGACGCCTATTTTCCACAACTACATTTACCTTTAACATAATTTTCAGGGTGAATCAACATGAAACAATATTTGACAAATTTAGACTTTTGAATTAGAATTACAATCAACCTGATAGGCTTCCAAACGGTTTCCGTCTACCTAATATCTCGTACCAGCCTTGGCTCAAGTCGTGACTATGGCAAAAGACTCTTGACTGTATGTATGTATGTATGTATGTATGTATGTATGTATGTATGTATGTATGTATGTATGTATGTATGTATGTATGTATGTATGTATCAAAGGGCAAAGGAGCTCTTAAGAGTCAATGGCCATCCAAAATCACCGGGAGAGATGACCCCTTAGCCTTTGTCAAGGCAGAATTCTAGGAGAAGGAAAACTCTGATATAACACCTGCAACCCTGATGGTATCCAATGATGTTGACTTGTTCTTCTTTTTGGTAAATATCATCTTGGTTAAGAGAGTGGGACTGGTTTTGTGCAGTGCCTTTGCTCACTATAAAAGCTTCACGGCACAGGCATTGCTTTATATCTGGAGATCTCTCTGCACTTGCCGTCACATGGTACCATGGGCCCAGCACTATGTGACAATAATTGTCACAAGTGTAGTCTTTGTACCAGAGTTTTCAAGTCGCTAGCTGGACTAAAAAGTGACACTCGTTCAGCGCATCGGTAGGGGTTCTCCTACATGGATATAAAGTAGTGGCCGTACTCGAAAACGAGTTGGAAGCCACCATGTATGTATGTATGTATGTATGTATGTATGTATGTATGTATGTATGTATGTATGTATGTATGTAAATATGTATGTAAGGTTTCTTGGTGAGGAGGGTGACTTTGGACATCCTGCAGGACTAAAAACAAAACCTGTCAAAGGGCAAAGGAGCTCTTAAGAGTCAATGGCCATCCAAAATCACCGGGAGCGATGACCCCTTAGCCTTTGTCAAGGCAGAATTCTAGGAGAAGGAAAACTCTGATATAACACCTACAACCCTGATGGTATCCAATGATGTTGACTTGTTCTTCTTTTTGGTAAATATCATCTTGGTTAAGAGAGTGGGACTGACTTTGAGCAGTGCCTTTGCTCACTATAAAAGCTTCACGGCACAGGCATTTCTTTATAGCTGGAGATCTCTCTGCACCTGTCGTCACATGGTACCATGGGCCCAGCACTATATGTCAATAATTGTCACAAGTGTAGTGTTTGTACCAGAGTTTTCAAGTCGCTGGCTGGACTAAAAAGTCAAATTCGTTCAGCGCATCGGTAGGGGTTCTCCTTCATGGATATAAAGTAGTGGCCGTACTCTACTCGAAAAGGAGTTGGCAGCCACCATATATATATATATATATATATATATATATATATATATATATATAGAGAGAGAGAGATGGATAGATATATAGATATGAATATACACACTCATACATACATACATGCATACATACATATATACATACATACATACATACATACATACATACATACATACATACATACATACATACATAGTGGAAGAGCTGTGCCCTCCTCTAGAAATCTCGAGATGAACGGCCTGACAATACAACCTCTACAGTCAGGTGACAACTACAGATATCTTGGACAGGATGAGAATGTCAGATATGATGGACCCATAAATAAGGAGAGAACCAGAACTGAATACCTCAGAAGATTAAAGAAAATATGGTCATCAGAACTAATCAGAACTGTCAGCGTACAACAAATACATTGCCCACAATACTTATGCTGTGCCAATTCTAACGCCAACATTTGGCCTGCTCAACTGGTCATTGCAAGAACTAAGTGAGATGGATGTTAGAACTCGCAAACTTCTCAGTGTTACTGGGAACTTTAACATCAATGGTGATGTGGATAGGCTATACTTCTCACGCAAGGAAGGTGGCCGGGGTCTAAAATCCATATTAACATCATATGAGACCCGGATAGTAACCTTGAAGCAATATCTTCAACAGAGGAAAAAGTTTGGCAACCGTCTTACCCAGGTTTATGAGCATGAAAAAAAAATATCATTAGAATAGCCACTGATCTGGAGGAGAGATATGGAATAAAGCCTGATATAAATCTCTCACCCAGAGAAATCGGAAGATCCTATTCAATGTTCAAACAAGATAAAAGAAGTGACCAATTTACAGAAAAAGTTGTGCATGGATACTGAGACGTAAAACTCAGACCATAGAGGGGATAAACCACTCAAAAAGCCTGGCATCGAGTTCCGACAAGTTTATGATATCACACCTTGAGGGATATCTCTATGCAATACAGGAACAAGAACTCCCTACCAAATATCTGCTGCACAAAAGGGGAGGGCCATCAGCTGACAATAAATGTAGGCTATGTAAAACAAAGATCGAGGATGTAAGCCACATTGTTGCCAGCTGCGAAAGAATGTCATCTCGATACTACCTCTCCATGAGACACGATGGGATAGCTAGAACCATCTGGAACGCACTTAGGAAAACAAAATTAACAACAAACGAGGAAGAATATATTGAGACAGATGGCACTAAGGAATACTGGTAGAACCTGAAAATAAAAACTGCCACCAAATTAAAGCACAACCGGCCTGATATTGTTGTTTGGATCCACACATTGAAAACGTGTTCTGTTGTGGAGATCAGCTGCCCACTTGTGTAAACGTTGTCAGAAAAATACAGGAGAAGGAGGAGATCTACGGACCATTGATGAGGAGTTTACAAATCCAGTATCCAAGATACACCTTTAGCTTCATACCCATCATTATTGGAGCTACGGGTTATATACCAACCCGCTTGGACCAAAGTATGACTGAACTTGGATTTGCGGACAAAGAGCGCAGCTCCCTAATTCATATAAGAACAAGTCAACATCATTGGATACCATCAGGGTTGCAGGTGTTATATCAGAGTTTTCCTTCTTCTAGAATTCTGCCTTGACAAAGGCTAAGGGGTCATCTCTCCCGATGATTTTGGATGGCCATTGACTCTTAAGAGCTCCTTTGCCCTTTGACAGGTTTTGTTTTTAGTCCTGCAGGATGTCCAAAGTCACCCACCTCACCAAGAAACCTTGGTGGGGTTGCCAGTTTAGTCGCCAACGACCCGATCATGAGACAGGTTGTACTGGGATACATGTTACCAGTAGCACCAACTGGTGACCTGACATACATGCATGCATGCATACATACATACATACTTACATACATACATACATACATAATACATACATACATACATATATATATGCATACATACATACATACATAAATACATACATACATACATGCATACATACATAAATACATATATGCATACATATATACATAAATATATACATACATACATACATACATACATACATACATACATACATACATACATACATACATACATACATACATACATACATACATAATATTGAACCAAGTGATTGATTTGTGCGACCAAAATAACACCACACACATATTGGGTCGGCAATGAATTAGGAATATTGGATCCTCCGTCAATGTCCAGGTAAGCACAAATAGATTTCTATCTGCATTGAAATTCACGAACTTGTGCATCTGCTGTGGGGTCAAACACAAACGCACACGACCGCACAGATGAGCGATGGACTATGCCATGTGGGTTGAACTTGCAAGTGAATTGAAGGATGTGTAACTCTGATATACATATTATTTATTATTAAGATGTATAAACTTGACACAACTATTATTATCATCTTATATTCTCTCAACTAATCACATTTGATTATATTTCTCTCTCCCGTTTTCTCCCGCCATATTTATAATATTTTTATTTGACAAAATCTGTTTTTTTACATTGTGTTTTTCCCGTTCTAATACTTGCTTATATTTCTTATATATTCTCTCTATATTTTTTATATATATTTTTTTATCTTTATTCTTATTTTCATTTTTATCCTCCTTTATATTTTACCTTATTCTTACTTTTATACCTTATTATAGTGTAATCTTCCCCATGCCTTATTATACATTATTAATTATAGATTATTATTATTACTCTTATTCCATTTCTAATTACCTCATGTACTTTCTCCTCCGTTATATATATATTGTATGCCCTTTGTGTGTGTGTAGCCTCTGCACACCCTCTGCACCCTACTATCGACGCCACCCCATCTATGGCTCCACTAACCACTCGACTCCCGGGAATGAATATGACCACAGCTAGTAAACAAGGACCCACACCCCACCCTCCCGCACCAAAATTAGACTTATTGTCCCCTGCTTTTGCTCTTTACTCTCTTTACTCTTTGTTCTTGAATGTTTGGTTGGTAGAGTTCATAACACCAATCAAACCCCTTTTATAGCTCTGACGAATCCTACGGTTACGTAAGGAAGAAACATTGTAAGCCAATAAAAATGTTTTGATGTTGTAGACGCTCTTGTGTTCTTTATCATATATACGGCTCTGCTCCAAAGCATAGAGCTAATTATTATGCTGCCAATACCTTAATGGGACACGGGTATACAATACCTAACTCCTATTAACCTAAATATATATATATATATATATATATATATATATATATATATATATATATATATATATATATATATATATATATATATATATATATATGTGTGTGTGTGTGTGTGTGTGTGTGTGTATATGTGAATGTGTCTGTTGACACCTGGAATATAGCTTAAGAGAAACATGACAATAATGATATGATAGACCCCCAATATTTTGAACTGGTTTATAGAATTCTCTTGGCTTTTGTCACTCTAAGTAGATCTTTAAAGAATTAGCTTTTAAAGAATTTCCCTTTTCTTTAAATCCATCGACCATGCCCGGCCCCCAACCATCTTATAGACACCTGAAATATAGGCATTGTTAGCTTAAGAGAAACTTAAAAATAAGGAGTGGCACCCCAATCTGAACTTGTATATAGAATTCTTTCTGCCTTTGTCACTCTAAATATAAATTATAGCCTTAAAGAATTAGCTTTTAATGAATTCCCTTTTCTTTCAACCAATGACCTCCACCCATCCCACTCCCCACCCTCTCCTACCACCTGAATGGTTTAATGGTAGCTATGATGCTTCCATAGGCGGTATGCCAGTTGAGCACTCTATGTTCTTACAGAGCAGAGTGTGATATAATATAAAACGAAAAATCAGTGATGCATCTGGACTCAGTTTATTGTGTGTTACAATTGTTTCGCCGGCAGATAGCTCGAGACACGATCATTGTATAGATCTGTCTGATATATATATATATACAATAAACTGAGTCCAGATGCATCACTGATTTTTCATTTTATACTATATATTATATATATATATAAATACATTATCGGAGAAAGCTAATAGCGATACTCCGACCAAATTCCAACTCACTCAACAAACATTAGGAAATAAGTGAGTATATTCCTAATTAAACGTTCCGGGTGCTAACTAATTGTATTGTGTGGAAAATTGGCTGTATTATTTCATATGAGATATATCAAATATATCTCTTCCCAGACGGACGTCTCGTTTCATTATAAGATTCCTACAAGTTGGGTGAAATTATACCAATTTATGTAGAAGCTTGTATAAGATCAACAGATACTTATTCAAGTGGGCTCTTATAATTCTTCAGTGCGTGCCCAATAATATTAATATTGATAACCAAATCAACATCAATATTTAGCGATAATCACCATCAGTGCTTGAGGTAGTTGCTAGGTTGCTAGCCCAGCAGTTCTAAAGAAATTCTCATACTGTCTCAAAAAAAAGAGACGAAGGAGATTACCGCCAAAAAACAATACATGCGCAGGACAATGAATTCTCAAAGGAATTCAAGCCACGTGCTAGAACTCAATTGGAATTTGAAAACATATCCATATGTGTACATCGTTTGATAACACACAGATATTTTCTCGGGCAAAATAACAGAATGAGATACAAGAAACAATCAATATTCATATATAAAAATAAACAAAGTAAATATATAAGAGTATATATATATATATATATATATATATATATATATATATATATATATATATATATATATTTAGAGAGAGAAAGAGATAGAGAGAGAGGAGAGAGGGAAGGTGATAAAAAGGGAGAGAGAGAGAGAGAAAAGGGATAATATAGACTATACGATTAGGTAAAGAAGAGAGAGAGGAACAATGTAGCAGATAACGAGGTGGTGATGGAGTAAAAGAATTAACAAGAGAGGAGGAGGGTGAGTTGAAGAATAGTTGAGTAGAAGGTGGTGGGGAAAGAGAAGAAAGTAGGGCGGCGTTCCAGGTAATCAGTCTAAATGTTATATAAAATGGACAGCCGTCAGTTTCAACGATGAGTGTTCCAGTTGTCCGATCAACGGAACAACCTGTTTATTAAATTAATGTGTAAGTGGCTGAGTATTCCACAGACATTACCGCAATTCCCAGTGAAATTCAACAGAGTTGCATCCCTATATAGAAAAAACATTAAAAAGAAACCAAATCACAGCATACGATTAAAGACAGCCAAAAGTTGCCTCCCCTGATATAACGTTCAAATTTTGATTTGTATTTTATATGTAATTTTAAGCATAGAGAAACAGATTTATTTAGATAATATATATTCATGTATATTCTTTGTCTACTCCACCTAGCGGATTGTGGGCATACTGGGGTACAACCACACACACACACACACACACTCACACACACACACATATATATATATATATATATATATATATATATATATATATAGGAAAAGAGTCAGGACCCCGACGGCTGAGCTCCGGCCGTTTCGAGAGCTAGATCCGAGCTGTCGAAACGGCCGGAGCTCAGCCGTCGAGGTCCTTACTTTTTTTCTATTACCCACTCTACTACCCTAAGAATCGAGTGCTCTGGTGCATTATGGTCCACCTGGTTTCTTACCACACTTTCTTTGTTTTATATATATATATATATATATATATATATATATATATAAAGAAAAAGAGATGAAATCGAAAATGCAACTGGAGTCTTATTTTAAAAAAAAATATATATATTTATTTGGTTCCTTTACCGGTTTCGCAGTTCTTCTGCTTTTCAAAAGGTGAGTTGAGATGGAGGGTCTGTGGTTTTTCTCAGATGTGAGAAAAACCACAGACCCTCCATCTCAACTCACCTTTTGAAAAGCAGAAGAACTGCGAAACCGGTAAAGGAACCAAATAAATATATATATATTTTTTAAAAATAAGACTCCAGTTGCATTTTCGATTTCATCTCTTTTTCTTTATACTTTCACTCGTGTAGGACACCTCGGTTATTTTTCATTTTGTAAAAAAAACCTCACTTTCTAAAATATATATATATATATATATATATATATATATATATATAAAAGGAATTGAAAATGCAATTGGAGTCTTTTAAGAATATTTATTTATTAACTTTACCGGTTTCACAGTTCTTATTCTTTTCAAAAGTAAAATTGAGATGGAGGGTTTGTGTTTCTGCTGTGGTTTGTCTCGCGAAACACAAACTTTCAAGGAAACCCTCAGGGAGACACTAGATAGCATAGAGCTTCTCCCTCACCTTTAGGATTTTCAGGTTCTATATTGGAAAACCTATATATATATATATATATATATAGATAGATAGATAGATAGATACATGTATATATATATAAGCTGAAGGAGACCATCACTAATCTATTAATGTCGATGTAATTCTTATATCGATATTATTTGGGCATCCACTGATGAGTTTATAAGAGCCCGCTTGTGTATAAAACTATGGATATATATACAAGTTTCTACATAATCTGGAAATTATTTATCCCAAATTGTAGAAATCTTATAACGAAACGGCCGTCTGGAAGGAAAGAGATATTTATTTATGTCTCATATAAAATGATACAACCAGCTATCCACGAAATACTGATTAGTTAGCACCCCAAACACTAAATTGGGAGAATACTTAGGTATATCCTAATGTTTGTTGAGTGAGATGGAGTTGGTCAGAGTATCGCTTAAGGCTTTCTCTGTTAATGTATTAATATATATATATATATATATATATATATATATATATATATATATATATATATATATATATATATATATATATATATATATATATATATATATATATATATATATATATATATATATATATAAGTGGTTACACAACAGTTAGTTCACCATACCGAGAACAATTGTTTCACCTTAGCGGATCCTCAGCTCGTAAACGTCTACGAGCTTAGGATCCGCTAAGGTGAAACAATTGTTCTCGGTATGGTGAACTAACTATTGTGTAACCACTTCTACCTAACTCGTCCCATGGACTGAGTGCTCTACCACTACGGATATTACCTTCCAGTGTTCTACCACTATTTATATATATATATATATATATATAGTTAAAAGAATAGAGGTGTAACACACAAGTTATTATATATTGGTAAACGGAATAGAAAATGCTGACAAATTGTTCACAGTTGAAAAATGGTTTAATTAGGAATAAAAGAGTATTAGTGATTGTATGGGTTAGTATTCAGTTGTGGTTTTAAGTTTTTAAGTTTTTACCGGTTGCGCATTTCTAAATGCTTTTCAAAAATAATTTTGAGATAGAGTGTCCG